>VZRJ01008268.1:3519622-4018165 GCA_013397565.1 Ptilonorhynchus violaceus
GGCGGGGGATGCGGCGGCCAGCGCCGCGGGAGCGCTCCGGAGAGGCGCTCCGGTGTCGCCCGCAGGTGTGCCGGGACTGCGCCGCTCCGCTCCGCGCCCCTGAGCGGCTCCAGTGCGCCGGGAAACGGACGTGCGATTCCTCAGACCTAATCCTGAGAGAGTTTCGAAGTGTTTAGGATATTGGCGCGGTCGGAAATAACATTTCATTTCAAGTGGAAGGTGGATGCGATTGTGCTCCGCGCATATGGAAACGTTCAGGTAAACCATTTATTTTAATATTGCCTTTTGGCAGCTGGAATTTAATCTCTTTTATTTGTACCTTTCTGCAGTTACCTTGCTGGATTCCAGATCAGTTCAGGGAGAGCTGGGGTGGATAGCAAGTCCCCTGGAAGGAGGGGTAAGTAAGTTTTAAACTGCTATCTGATCAAAAGGGTAAAGGGGGTGATTAGTAACTTTCAGAGAGTCCTAATGGCTCGATTATTGTTGATTGTGGTGAGGAGGTCAGATTTCTTCCCTGGCTTACCAAGTGAATTACTCTTTGTTGGAGAAACTCTATACTCCCTTTGGATAGTTCTGTCACGGAATAAGTGGAAACCAAAAGGGCAGAAAAGAGGTTTCAGAATTAGGAGATTGGTTGAGGCATGGGCTTAGATGCCTATTTAAAGCTGAAATACCAACAAGAAATGTGATCTGCCGACTGAATTGGCATTCTTGACTGCTATTATTTTATCTGTGGACCGTCTCGGGTGGGAGATGTTCAGGGCAATTGCTGTTCTATTTCTAGATGAAGGAGTAGGGATCAATATACACGACAGACCTTTTGTTGTGATGGGACAATTGTCTTACTTCAGGGTGTAAACATCATGTGTTTTGGTTTCTGAACAGATAAACTACAGCACCCAGTGCTTGGCTGTGATTCCTTGGAGTTTCTTTTTATGTACTTTTACTATTGTCTTATTGAAGAGAAGGCTGCTCGAATGCACTGCCCAGTGGTGATGTGATGACATTAAAAGATTCACTGCTGGGGCTTAGAGTCCTTTCGCTTAGTGAGCTGCACACAAGGTAGCTTTATTTTTTAGTTTAGCTTTACCTTCGTGGATGGGTACCTTGCTGCTCCCTCATTTGTGCCCCAGCCTGCAGGGTGCCCAGTGCCTTTCTGAGAAACTCCTTGGAATGTTGGTCTCTGGAGTTGCTGGGATCTGCAGGAGACTGTACTTCATGGGACTTTGTTTTAATCAGCAGTTAGAATGCATTTTCTTTCTTCGCATGAACAATTTAAGAAAAATGCCAGCAATGCACACTAAACATTAATGTAAAACAAAAAAATCTCAAATCCTTTTAATATTAAATGAGTAAAAGCAGCTTGGAATCCTTAAGCAGAAGTAACTAAGTCAGAGTGATTGAAAAAGGAAAGTGCTGAAAGATCGGGACCTGTGCACAACAAAGCACTGGATTCTTCAGGAAACCTACAAATTTACTTCTTTTTGTGTGCGTTCCCACTCGTAATTAGAAGAAGCAGAGCTAAGGAAACAGCAGTGAGCGGAAGGAATCCGAGGCTGCGTTGGCTGGTGATGCATTATGCATAAGCTCTGAATAACCATAACATGGGAGAATGGGGGATTGTTTTGCTCCCCCATTGTTGTTCTGGGTGAACTTGACTACAGTCTTGGCTTGTGCTCCGCCTGAGCACACTGTGCTGTCCCCAAAACTTGGTTTTTCAGAGAGTGGGGAAGTGATTGGCAGGCCTCTGGCAGCACCCACGGTGCATATTCAGTGCTGATTGCAGGCAATTGCCCTCATCTTTTGACAGTGTGTAAAGGTACGGCTCTATCTCCCTGTTAATCCCGCACCGTGGAAATGTCGGTTAATGAGACTGGGTCTTTCATACGGCTCTCCAAGGGATGTCTGCGCTGTGTATTAAAACTGGACCTAAAATACAAGTTTTAATAACTGGGCAGTAGAATCACTGATCAGAGGACAGCTGTATATTATTAATGGCTCTTGGATTCCCCCTTTCCCCCCATGTTTTTTCTGAAAGCTCCATGCAAGCCTGAGAAGGAAATGTGTGCTCTTATTGTGGACGTGACTTGTTCCACTAAACCTACATACGTGTGTTCTATTTTTAAGCCTGTAGTGAAAAATTTAAGAGTACATGGTCTGTCTCTGAGATACAGTGCTTGGAAAGCATTTACTTCAACTTCATATGCTGCAGATTTATTTCAAGCAGCGGAAACAAACTCTTTTATCTTCCTGCGATGAATTTGTCCTTCAGTGTTTTTCTCTGTGTATACTTTATTGTCTCTTAAAAAAGGTATTTTTCTAGATTTGTACCGCACTGTTCCTGAGGTGTGAGGGTTGTGTGGATAAGAAGGGCAGGATATAAACATAGTCATTTAGCAGTGAGTAGCAGTAATCAAATATATAGTAGCCCTGGAGCAATTAATGAATTGCATTATAAATGTAATTAATGATTTACTCTTGTATTTCACAGTTGAAAAGCAGATTTTATGCCCAGGATGTTTTACCCTGCATCGTTAAACTGTGGAAAGAGTTGAATTATAAAAGTTAATTTCAGCTTGAAAGCAAAAAGTTACAGCTTTGACCACACATTTAGAGTTAAAAGTCATTTACAGTGGCTGGAAATTTTGGGCTGTAGTTATTTTCAGCTCTGTCAGAAAGATGCACTTGGGTTTGCTTTGTATCTGTGTGTTTCTGAAGTAAGAAACGCAACTCTGTGCATTTGTGTGTTGGTCAGCAGACGGGTGTGTCGAGAACCCGATCCCCAACTTGCTGAATTCAGTTGCTGTGTGTCTGTTGACCTCGGCGGTCTCTCTATTGAATCCTCCAGCAGCATCCTCCATTGTATAAATGCACTAAAGGAAATCCCATCAACAAGTATTATTTCCCTCTGCTTCTTCCTTTTTCTTGTACCATGCACAATATAGGTAGCGTAGACAATCTGAAGATAAGCAGAATGGAAAGTGATGGATCATAAAGACAATATTGTAACAGTAAAGTAGCTCTGTGGTGTTGTAAATTAAACAACTCTGTCTTCTTACTAACAACATGTTACACTTTACATTGATAGATGACTTTTTAAGATTTATTTTTTCCTTCTCTCTGAGAAGGAGTGACATGCTGAGTATTGATTTCCCCCTTCCTTCATTTTAATTTGCAGTTATCTCTAGGCAGCAAATAAAATATTATTCTTTCTGCTCCTAGTGACTCATGGTGCTAACTGCTGTCATTCTATAAACGGATTCAGCTAAGCTGGAAGCTTTTTAAGTAAAAATCACTTGCATAAGAGCAATCCTTGTGAGAAGAATGCAGGATATTATACAAGAAGCCCCTTCATGTTAAGAAGGCTTCTGTTTATCAAAGCCATGGCTTCAGTAGTTCTGGAAAGCACTTCTGAGAAGTCTCTTTAAAGTTATTACTGTTTTCTAAGGATAATTTGTATGCTCCATTGTATTGCCTGCAAACCTAGTCAGCGTATCATTATCTAATATTTTTTATAGAGAAGGATAAATTGAATAATATAAATTGAAGTGCTATAGTGTTGGTTTTTTTCCTGGAAAGATTTTTCTTCCTAATGCCCCTACTTTCCCTTCTCTCCCTGCCAAGAGGGCACTGTGATAAACTTTCTTCTGTCTATGATGATACTTAAACCATTTTTTTCAGAAGTATTGGGTATGTGTGCTTTCCTTTTCTAAGTTCATTGTGCTGAATTCCTGAATCTTTTCCTTTCATACCCGCCTTGGATTACGTGTGTTGTTGTTGTTTCATAATCATGTTGCCTGTTTGGCACTTCTGAAGATGCCTGAACTTGATTTGAGGGGTGTAACAATTTTGAAGCATGCTGCTACCCTGATCTTTCAGCACTTTCCCTCTCTGCTAAACTTTTTGAGTTTTTGATAATATGAATTTAGCTGTTTCTTGACATTTCCTTCAGAAAAGGATGTGTAATATTTTTTCCTTTTTTGCTTTCCCACTAATAAGAAACTCTGTTTGGATAACAAATTAATGGTGGTGTTGCTGATAGACTGATTATGTTGTCTCCTTACCTGTTTTTCCTTTTCTAAGTGCCACCCAAAAGTCAAGGACCCAGTTCTCTGTAGACAAATGTTTCTGCCCAGCTCCCATGTAAAGCCTTTGCTGAGTGTGTCTGGAATATTGGTAGAGAGAAAGTAGTTGGCAGCTTAGAGAAACATGGGATGGTGTAAGAGTTTAAAAAAAACCTGGTAGTGATGCCAGAAATGGGGGTACTACTCTCTGTCCCATCCTTTTTGTGTGACTAAGTCACTCTGTGTCACCTGTTGGATATTCCCATGGAGAAGGCGGGGTCCATGAGTTATCCGCTGCAGAGAAAACACTGTGGGTCAGTGCTGCTCTGTGAGTCTGTAAAGTCCTGCGTGTAGCCCTGCTCTGGGCAGGGTCCTGTGGACTGAACTGTAGTACAGGTAAATCTAGTCAGTCCGTGGAGCCGTTCTTGGATTGGTTCAGAGGGCCTTTAAAACACTTGCTTGCTCCTCAAGGCATTAGGGGATTTGGAATTTGTTTCTCCTGAACAGATGCTTCCTTTAATGTCCAAGTAGTTGAGGTCCTGGCTGTGGCTTGGTCTGCTAGTTTTGTTTTTTTGTTTGTTTCCCTGTAATGGAACAAATGCAGATTGTTTGCTGTAAAGCTCTGTTGTTCCTTTTAATACTGATGTATTTTTGTCCCCTTTTTCCTCTCTGCAGTGGGAGGAAGTGAGCATCATGGATGAGAAGAACACTCCGATCCGCACCTACCAGGTCTGCAACGTGATGGAGCCCAGTCAGAATAATTGGTTACGAACTGATTGGATTCCCCGTGAGGGGGCTCAGAGGGTTTATATTGAAATCAAGTTCACGCTAAGAGACTGCAACAGCCTGCCGGGTGTCATGGGAACTTGCAAAGAGACTTTCAACCTTTATTACTACGAGTCCAACAACGACAAGGAGCGTTTTATTCGAGAGAGCCAGTTTGCCAAGATCGACACCATCGCTGCTGACGAGAGCTTCACCCAGGTGGACATTGGTGACAGGATCATGAAGCTGAACACGGAGATACGGGATGTGGGACCACTGAGCAAGAAAGGGTTTTATTTGGCTTTTCAGGACGTCGGTGCCTGCATTGCTTTGGTCTCTGTTCGTGTGTTCTACAAGAAGTGCCCGCTGACCGTGCGGAACCTGGCGCAGTTTCCAGACACCATCACCGGGGCTGATACCTCCTCTCTGGTGGAGGTTCGCGGCTCCTGTGTCAACAACTCGGAAGAGAAGGATGTGCCAAAAATGTACTGTGGGGCAGATGGCGAATGGCTGGTGCCCATTGGCAACTGCCTGTGCAATGCTGGCTATGAGGAGCGCGGTGGTGAATGCCAAGGTAGGATGAGCCATATTGTACTCTTCATTAGGGCTTAGTCGAATGCATAATTGAATCGGAGATGAGAGCAAGTGGAGTAAAGCCAGTGATTAGCAGCCCTGTGGGATGTGGTGGGACAGAGGGGTTTAATGAAGAAGTCCAATAGCTCCAGGTGGCAAGGCTAAGAATTATATAATGCAAAACAAATGATACTGCTGTAATAGACAGAAGGTGAAACACGTTTTCTAGCAGACGCCTAAATTTGATTTGGCTCGTGGTAGTCACCAAAATGTGAATGACTGCAAAACAGTGCAGTTGAGCTACTGTTGTTTGAAGAGACAAGTCTTTCAAGGGAACTTTGTTAAGCACAGGAAATTCTGGCAAAGTAGCCTTTGGATAATGCAGTAGGTTAAGAACCAGTCTGGGAGGCAGGACAGGAGTTTTAGCTGGATTACTTTCCCAGTTTGGGAAGTGGAAGTCTTTGGTGTTCTACTTGTTGCAAATTTTTAGCACTAAATACCCTTTGATATTTGACACTGCTGCCTTTGTTAAATATTTTCATTTCTCAGAGAGTCTCTATTGTCAGTTAAATAATAGAGGTGCTAGGATACTCTTAGAAATGCTAAAAGTCTCCACCCCACCCTCCCACACACACACCATCCTGTGTGCTGCAGAATTAGGGATTAAAGTTTGCATAAAAGACAGATTTGCCCAAAAGAAAAAACCTCAATACCTATATTCTCTTCGCCTCCGTTTTCTGGATAAAGAAGTTGTAGAAGGTTAGGGAAGGAGAGAAGAGAGTTTATAAATAAAATATCTTTAGCCTCTGCTTTGAAACTCTTGCTCATGTAAGCATAAATTAAGATCACACTTAAATGGATTCTTGCACAGGTCAGTGAGCTTAGTTTTGATGGGTGCTGAATTGAAGGTGCTCAGCTCCTCAGGGGATTTGGAACCATGTTTTTAGAAAAGGTTGTTTGGAGCCAGTTGCCTCTCATCTTCTTGGTGTGTTGTTCACTAGGTCATTTTTGTCATCTTGAGACTAAGTGAGCAAATCAAGTAACTGGCTGCTTTTGTGATGGACTCCTGAGAGAATGGTGTCTTTTGAATGTCCTAGTTGATTTCTTTTAAGTGGTAATTTACAGTCAATATGAAGTTCATTACTATGCATTGAAATTAAACTTTTGTAGGAAGGAACCGCTGCATGTAAACGTCAGCCTTAATTTCTAGAGTTTTTGCTGTATGACGGAAGCTTAGGTGTGGCATAGTGGCAACAAAAATTGCTGTGGCTGTACAGAGAACTGAAAGATGAGCTGCACAATGACAGGGCATCTAGTCTGGGGTAAAACAGTCTTGTTTTTCTTGGGGCTTTTTTGTCAGTTTTTCCATCCTATGAGATGGAAACTTGAGAACCTGTTTATCATGAGGTGCGTGAACCTGTGGCTGTGGTGCTGCTGGGGGAGCCTCTGGTGTCTGGGGCAGATGCTGTTATCCCTTTACAGCTCAGTAACTTCTGAGCAAAGCTTCCTGACCCCTCAGCAGCCTGGGCTGTGAGAGGAGGAAGCAAAGAGGGGAAGCACATCTTGGTTTATTGCACAGAGATGGTTCCACCTTCTCCTAAAGGCCTATTAGGTCAGCATTGGGTTGCTTTGATTGACACAGATCATACTTTTTTCAGCGTCAGCGGCCCAGATGTGATGAGCTAATTGTCCAACAAATCCTGGGTTGTTCAGGGAAAAACTCTTGAAGTTTTGCTGGTGGGTATTGGTTATAGTGGCACGGTTTTTAGATTTATTTTTGTAGTGTTGGACTAGACCTTGGGGATGAATGCCAGCTCACCTAACAGCTCTCAGCTGCATCTGGGGATGTTTGGGCTCAGGAAACCCAATTCTCTGTTTCCCAATTAAAAGGAAGATCGATGATGCCATATTGACAAAGGTGATAGAAATGTTCTATCTCTTGTGCTCTCCAGAGTGAAGCTGGCCTGTGCTAGTCATTTTGAGAGCATTCGAGCCAGCACGTAATTGAAAGTGCTAAACCCATTTCATCAGCTGTTATTTGCGGTTTCCTTTTCTCACATTTGCCATTCTCCAGCCAGAAGAGTTTGCTGGGAAGCTCCTCTTGATGAATTCATGAAGCTCACCAGAGCTGTGCAGCTTCTCTCTGGTTTCCAGTGAGGCTGTTAAAGGAGTTTGACCTTTGACACCACTGAATGAGGTTTCCCCTTTTCTTTCCCCTCTTAACTTAATCGTTCAGCAAATGTTCTGCTCTGACAGGTTTTTGGAGGGGAGGAGGAGGATGAAGTGAGGAGGATTCCTGTGGTTTTGGTATAGAGGATTGGGGGCAGGGGAAGAGACTTTGAGTTTGGGAAAGGCTGTAAAAGGGTGCTGGTCTGGGACTGGAGCTGGTGAGCAGGTTCCACCTCAATTGTTTTTCAATAGGTTGACTGTGGCAGGACAAATACAAGGAAAGGTCAGAGGTTGTCCGTTTCCTCATCCATCTTCCCCTGTGATCCTAGGGTCAGAGTTAGGATTGATTAAGATCTTAAATGTTTGACAAAAGCTCAGTGGGCAGAAATAGTTCAGGCCTGTGAATTGGGGCTTTGCACTTGTTGGGAGATCCACAGTCGATGTTGGAGCTCCTTGTCCTCTCCTGGGACCTGCTCCCTGCCACACAGTGCTGGGACAGACCAGCTGGCACTTGGGTTGTCCTGCAAGCTGCTTCAAGTTCATTCACCCTCCCAACTTTTAAATAATACATTTTCCTTGAGATTCTTTTGCTTAATTTCTGATGTGTGTGTGGGAAGCGTAATGGAAAGCCTTTTCACATCTAAAGTTGTTCTTGTAGTGGGAGTTAATGACTTTCTGACCTCGAATGGGATTTTTAAAAAATTGTGTCGGTGGTATGGAGGTGTTTGAATATGATGACAAAAAGCTGTCCTTTCTCTGACTATTTTTTTTCCAGCTGACTTTATTGATGATGATTGTTTTACTGAACATCCATAAGTGTGTGTGTGTATGTATATATGCAAAAACCTGGGCTGCGAAGGAAAAGGAGCTAAATATTTAATACATATTTATTTGGGAAGCTTCACAGGTGTGTTGTGGCAGTGGTTCTGCAAAATTGGTCCTGATCAGTAGAAATACTAGGTGAGCTCAGGTTCTTTGTTTGCAGATGAACTTGTAGCTGCAAATTTGATGCCAAAATAATTCCAATTTGCTGCTGGGGTTTTTCTTCTCTATTACTGTTTATTCTCCCTCAAATGTTCTATGTAAGTGGCTATCCATTTAGGAAAGCATAAATGTGGAATATTGTTGATGGAAGATGACTATCCCAACTAGTGACACATCTCAAGGCTGAGGCAATTAGTGCTTTAGGGCAAAGCTAAGACATAAAGTAATTTTAAACTTCACTTGTACACATCATTGTTATGTAAATTGTTTTGTTACACATTAATAAAATGTGGTTTGGATTTAGTTACGATTTCCTTATGATAAAACACATATCTTTTTAACTCAGAGGAGGAGGGGGGGAAACAAGCAGAGAGGGAGAAAAGACAGATTAAAGAAGCAATAGACTGTAGCCATCTGTGATGATTTTGATGCTGTGAAATTACAAATCTCAATTTTAGACCTGCCATTTAGTATAAATATGTGAGACAGTTGAGATTTTTACTGTGATATTGTAAAGGTTATGAGAGCCAACAGCTTTGTCTTCATCTACACTTGCTTTTTCTGAGTTGTGAATTGGCCAATTGGCAGAAAATCCAGTGTCATTTAAAATATGGCTCAGTCCTGGTTTCATATCACTGCTGTTTTTAGAATTTTCCATCGAACTTTGATAAGAGCATCCCTAAGAAGTAATAATTTGAATGATAAGATTCTTTTTATCTTGGAGGCTTTGAAGAGTGGCTGTGATCACTGAAAGCAGCAGTGCAGTTTACATCAGAAGGGTACAGTCTAATTATATGTTTTTCTGCGATAAGATTTTTTGGATGGTGGATTTTGTAGGGGTGGGTAAGTAAAGTAATTTGTGTACTTTCCCATTTTAGTCATAGATAACTTTTTTGTCAGAATAGCACTGATGTACAGTCTGGCTGCACAAAAGGGTGATCAGAAGGGTGACTAAGACTGTGCAGATTTGAGACTTCAGAAGGGTTTTTTTTTTTCAGGTTGATTATTTTTGGCAGGGGAAAAAATGCACAGACTCAACATGTTACGTTTTAAAAGGAGCTGAGAAGACGGAAGCGACCAGGCGGGGCCTGGGAGCGATACTGAAACACAGTCTGTCTGCACCAAATTTAGTTGGTTCTCTTCTCTGCTGATTTGGTTATGTTATGTTCTCAAGTAGCTCAATAGATCTTCCAAGGGTTGCTCCCTCTGTGAGTTTTTTGTGCCACCTGGCGCATTTCAAAGCCTCCATTTAAATGTCATTGCAGGCTCTCTATTGCTTTTGTCCTGCCTGGCCTCCTCAGAAGTCAAGCTACAGTTGTCAAGCAATTGTCCCTTCATGTATTCCTTGGAGAAAGGCTGTGATTGCTTCCTTCTGAATTTCTGACAATTTCTGCTAGTACACAGGGGAGCAGTATCTGGCCCTTATTTTGTGTGTTACTGGTAAAAAGCACGGTCCTCAGAATCAAAGTCAGATGAGCTGTTGTGGTGCTATGAATTTCATGGTAGGTCTGAGTAGTCTTTTGTGGGACTTTCAACCCGTCTTCTGTTTTCTGTGTGTTCTTTTGCGGGGACGGGGGGAAAAAGGCAAAACAAAACTTTCCAGACAACTCATCCTGTGTGTGATGAGTTCAGTATTTAGATCTTGGTTGGGTAAGTGTTATTATCTGTCTAATAATATGCTCCACTGAGCTTGGTCTGTATTGTGCTTGTGAGAAGTGATTAAAGAAATGCTCAGCAGTACACTAAGGTCTTTTGAGACTGCATCAAAAAGCCCCCCAAACTTGTGAGATAAATATCTTATCTAGTTTCGTCCCATTATGCCACATCCTTTTCGTATGTTGCAGGGAGCAGGTGAGGTCACACAGTTTTGTGAATCAGAGACAATTAACACTCCCATGACTAAATGGCCATTTTATGAATATTCAGAGTCTGCTTCACCTCCCTGGGAAGCAAACATGTTGGTTCCCTTCTCCTTCCTCCTGCTGGAGACTGGGGAAGCTCTCCCTGTGAATGGGGATTGGCAGCTGTCGGCCGCTTTGCCTTTTGCGTGCAGCAAATTCCTCATTTACATCTTCTGTATACACCCTCATGCAAAGCAGCACACCCATTTCACAAAGGAGATAAGAGCTTCCTTTGGAAACGCCAGCCAAAATCTCCTTCTGTTTATGCAGAGCTCAAAGATTTGGATTTTATGCAAATGCATTCTGTTTTGATTTTTTTGATCTCTTTGTGTAAGAGATAGTGGAATATTTGCACAGTGTGCTCCTCGTGTCTTGACCATGGCTGCTTGTGCCTCTTGCCCCGATGTGCAGCTCACTTCCAGCTGGTGTGTGGGGAAAAAGGGCTGTGCTCAAACCCTGACCTTCCCCGTGGAATGATGCCTGGGGTGTGGAAACACCTCTTCTCATGCCTGGTGGGGCTGCAGGTCCTTGGGTGTCCTCTCCTCCAGGTGTTCACCAGCGATCACGAAGGGCTTCTGTAGCTGCATCCTCAGCTAGGGGGATGGTGAGGTTTGGGGTTGGATCCCTTCTGTGCTGTAAGTGAGCACTTTAGAGAATGAGAAAGCAGCATTACCTTTTGACATTTCCTGTGCTTTGTGCCAAGGACCTGCTCAGGCCTGGTCTAGTGCCCTTCCCTTTGCTGTCTGGGCTGTCCTTGGCCCCTGGTTATAGTGTGGTGAAAAGGGGCTCCCAGCACTTGGGTAAGTAAACATGCAGAAATGCTCTGCTGTTTTTATTTATTGAATGAAAATAATCTGTGAGAAAAGTTCTGCTTTCTTAAGCCTCATGATTATACAAGAACCCATATTTTATTTTATTTTTGGTTTTAGTGGCTTTCTTTTCTTTTTAACTTTTCTTTATTTCAACTTTACTTAAAATTGCCTTTGGCTTGAAATAAAGCTGAGGCTCATTAAATGCTCCCAAAACACAGGCTTGTTCAGAATGGATTTGTTGAAAGGTTTATTGATATAAGTTAGAACACATGCTGCATGAATGTACTGTATTTCTTTAAAGTACTGTTTTTCATTTTGTGTCTTTATAAATCAGTGGTATGAAATTGGGACCCTGATCGTGTTGGGGCTACATCCTATAAGAAACCAGAAGGAAAAACATGGTTGTGGGGGGTTTTCGTTTTTGTTGGATGTCCAATTAGTGTTTAACTTGAAGGTAATTTCACAGGGGTAGTAAACTGCGCAGTGTGAAACCTGGTGGCGTAATTAAATGGAGGAAAGGCTCTTTAAAACAACAAAGGAACGTGCAAAAACTTTGCTTTTGTCCTAATAGTCACCCAGAAGGGGAGGTCATGCTGTTTAAAGTACAATATGGATGGGCTATTAAGGTTTCAAGGAAAAAAAGAGGGAAAAAAAACCCCTATACTATACAGTTGGTATTTGCGTTGGCTCATTTAGTCATGGATGCCTAGAGAAAACTCCATTTGCTGGTCTGCTTTTTATACTTCCCTTAGATGGGTGGGTTTAAATCTCGCTAGGGTTAAGTTAATCTGTGGAAACACACTGAAAGAGGTGTGCTGGGAAAGGGGCCTGGTGCTGCACAGCTCAGGCTGTGAAGAGGTGGCAGTTTCAGCAGCCTGGGCAAAGCTGGGGTCCTGGGGAGGAGGAGGAGGAGGAGGGTTGCTCTTGTGCTGCAGCAGCTGGAGGATGGAGGGAACAAGACAATAGCGTGCCCAGAGGCACACGGGATGTCTGGGATTGAGATAAGACCAGGGTGAAGACTGAACGCAGTGTCCTAGCTGCAGATAGTTTCTGCCCCCTCCTCACTTGTCCAGTCGTCGCTCACCTTTCCCTAATCACCCAACGTACATGCTGGAACTCCTTAAAACAGCATTTGAACTAAGGTGATCAATACCTATTGCTTCTGGTTGTATATGTGAAAGCTTTGTACAGCCACACTACAAAGCTGCAGTACAGTGTCTTAATTACCCAGATAATCCTGTTTGCTTGTATTTTTAAACTATGGAGTGCTGGGTAATTATTCAATTCTTAATAGAAGGCAAATGGCAATGTAAACAATAATTAGGATGTTAGACTAATGTGCTTCAAAGCAAATTGGATTTTTTTTCATACCATTCAGCATGAAGTCCCATAAAGCTGACAATTTAGTGGCAAAGGAAGCAAGTTCCATTTTGCTTACATTTTCTGGTGTTATCTCTTCATGCCTTATTTTTGTGAATGAGTTTGCTCTGATGCTGCTGCCTGCTCAGGTTGACAGTCAGTTCCCCCCATTTGCCTATTCTCTCCAGCAGCTTTTTGTCCCCTGCAACCAGGGGTTAGAGGTCAGCAGCATCCCAAATTCCCTCCTGTGCCAGGGCAGGTGAGTATGGAGTGGGGCATTTAGTGCTGTTGGTGTGGCCAGCACTGGGCTCAGGGTGTTGTGGCTGACCTGAACCAGGCTCCAGAGAAGGAATAGGCTGAGCTTGGTGACTTCAGCTCTTCTACATTTGGAAGTAAAGACATATTTGAAGGGAGATTCAAGTTTTTGGCTCTTCAGTCTTTGAAAACAGCGTAATATGCTGTTGGTCGGTGCTACAGCTCTTTATCTCCCTTAGCTTGGAGAGCACTCATGGCTTTCACAGTTCATCTCAGGTTTTGCTTAGCATGATGCAGCCACAAACACGGATGCTAAACACTCAAATTGATATTTTTCTATCTGCAAAACTTATGTATGTAACATATTTCAGTACTGCCACAGGCCGTTAATTAAAACCTGTCATTGTACCCGTTCCTCGCATTGTGTTTAGCCAGTGATTGAGAGCCGTGTGTTGGTAGCGAAGGCGTCAGTCAATAACACTGCTGCTTCCCGAAATGCTTTAATAATGTCTCTGTCACACCGAGGGTTTTGTCTGGCCTTCTCTGCGTGTTCTCAGCAGTCTGAAGGGATTGAACAATTGCCTTTATTTTCCCCATTATCAATGCTAAGAAAGGCCAAAATGTTCTCCAGTGTTGATGCTGAATTACAGAAATTGAATTACAGAAATGTAATTTTAAATACATTTTATTCTTTTCCTAAGAAGAGTGGGTGTGGGGGAATCAATGGAACACTTCCAGAGGTTATGGCTGAATTTTTTTGATACAAGTACAGGCTATCTTTATATTAAAGTGTGGACTTAGAGGGCGTGGATTTTCTTATTTTAAATCCCAGAGAGCTTTTGCCAGGCCACATTTTAATAACCCTAATTAACAAGTCTGTCTTTCCATACATCAAACATCTCTGTCTGGGGAGCTGAAGAATAACTATGAGTGCTTCTGTGAACTTGGGGCTTGCATTCATTTGTTTTCGGTTTTACGTTTTTCTGCTGCTGAAAAAGACATCGCTGCTTTGAAAACAGTTTCCTTTTGAAGTGTCCAGCCCGGCAATGACTGAAGCAGCCACTGGGCAAATTAGCATGTTAAAAGGAGCGGATCAATACCTTCTCCTCTCCTGATCTCTGCTGGGGCTGGGTCTTGGCAACCCTTGCTAGGGGTCTGACCGGCTGCACCCCTGCATTTCAGGGGAGCCATCAATAGTGGCGTGGGTTGCGTTAAGCTGAGACTGCTTGATCCAGTGTCCAGGCTCTTTCAAGGATGGCGATTTGAAAATAGATTTGAGGGAATTGATAGGTTTGGTAAGATCAGACAGCTTGTGTAATTATAAACAGGATTAGAAGGAAAGTGTAGGGAGAAATAGGAGATCAATTGTAGGGCACGAGTTGGCTGAACTCCTCTGGTGCTTGAGTTTTGCTGTACTTAGCTGCTGTGTGTAGAAGATTTCTTTGGGCTTTTTCAAGAGACAAGTAAACACAAATTAATAAGAGGGCGTGTGAGCAGTCCCTACTGTTTTACAGAAATGCTTGGAGGCAGCGGCTGCTGGGTGAGTGTAGCAGGAGATGCTTAGATCCCTCTGTGTTTGCCGACAAACGGCAGAAGGTGGTTCTGGCTTCCCCGTGTGCTTGCACACCTGCAGCAGCACCCTCCAGGAGCTGGCGTGGGATGCTCTCTCCTGTCCTCGGCTCTCTCTTTGCCAGACTCCTGCTCGCTAACACAGGCCTCCCTCTCTGGGGCTTCGGGCAGTGCTCGGTGTCTGTGCCCTGGGGAGTGACAGTGACAGCCCCTGCGCCCTGCCTTGGGAGTGGGGGGAGCACTGCAGGTTCCTCTTCTGTCCATCAGTGCTAAAACAATGAGCAAATGATGGCAGTAATCAAAATGGCTCTGGAGCTGTTCTGAAATGGAGACTATTTCTGGAGAGGCTTCCTGCGGTCTCGCACACCAGAGATGCCAGAAGATAGCAGAGTTCGGTTGCTGTTTCTTTTTAGTGGCTTTGGTATTTGCATCTTGCACATCTGCCAGCCTTCCCTTAATCTCTGAAGTACCCTAACACAGTTATTAGGTTGACACATTTTGTCCACTCATAATTAGTTCTTGGATTTCCTCATTTATTTTTGTGGTGATCAGTAGTGTCCAGGGTAGAGCTAATAAGACAGCTGAAATCAGGACCAGGTCTCTATGCACACTCCACCTGCTCATTAATCAAGGACTCTGCAGTTAATGAGTGTAATTTCCAGGTAATATTTAATCTCAGAGCAGCAATAGTTACACTTAATGTGAAAGAACTTTTTTTGTGGTTTATTGCCAAAGTCTTTCCCATGGCACATTAGAAACCTCTCCTTCTCCCAGGTGCGGATCTGTCAGGCTGACCCACATTTGGACTACTTCCAAAAATCCGTACAAGATGAAAATACTGGATCCAGTATTCAGGCTGGACATGACACTTCAGTGGGTGCTGAGTGCAACACACATGCATATAGACGTGGCTGATACTGTACACAGTTTTGTAATGCTTTGAGGTTCAAAGGCCTCTCTGTGTGGGGAGGAAAGTTAAAAACAATCAGCTAAAGGGGTGAAGTCAGCGTGTACAGCTGAAGGTGCATCACTAATTACCCGCAAGACTGTTTCCATCCTTTCTGTCTGAATCTACCCATGTGCAGATCCTTTATCCAACTTAAAGTTCTCGGTGGCTCTTTGAAGACATGCTCTTGGTGCCCAGTTTTAATGTGCCCAGAATTAATGTACTTGGTAACCTTGAATTCAACACACCCAATAGCTTGGGAAAGTGAGCTCAAAGGGCTGTGGGCACTGTGAAAGCGCCCATTTATAGCTTTAGGATTCTTTAATTTGTGAGAGAAAGGAGAACAAAATCCACCTACAGTCACTTGCGGCAGAAGGGAAAGGAGCAGCTGGTCAGCTCCAGAAAGGGGCAGGAGATGTTGTCCACTGTGGAAGAGCAGCGCTGGCTGTGACAGGGGCTGGTGGATGTGCACCGAGGTTTGATCCAGCACTGCAGGGAACTGCCCTTGTCTTAGCAGGAGTGGTGCAGTCCCAAGAGCAGTATGTGGCCTTATTATCTCATCTCCTTCCCATTAGGCTGTGCTGAGATGGTGACTGTGCAGAGCTGGTCTTTTTAGTTCAAGATGAACTGTAATTTGTGGTATGAGAGTGTGCAAAAGGAGATCTCCCTCTTTCCTGTTTGGTTGGACACTGGTTTGTCTGTCTGTGCAGTCAGAGGACCCTGCTGCTCTAACTTGTGCTGAGATTTTAGCAGCTGCCAGCTCACTGTGAGGGTACTGATGGGCAGGAGCTCTGCCCACCACATTCCTCTGCTTCTTTAAGGCCACCACTAACTCCTCTTTCTTGTGGCTGTGTGTCTAGCTAGGCTTTTGCAGCAATCATACTAATTTGACCTCTCCATACACCTGTATTAAAGTTTGAGTTAAAAGTGTACTGTAGCAAAGGAGAGACATTTTTCCATGGGATTGTTGAGCTCTTTGAGAATGCCGAATGACAAAGTTAACTCTTGGGCAAACATTGCCTTTTATTTGACTCTGTAGTTTGCCCTTTGAAATACAAACATATTTGTGTCAATCAGCAAGTCTCCTTTCCGGAGTTCTGGTTGACCCTGTGGAAAGAAATGTGACTGTGCAATTATTAAAGGTGAGGCCTTCGTTTTAACAAATGCTGAGTAATTGCTATTCACTCCTCCCTGTGCCTGTGCCATAAATGACAGTGAACTGCCCTTCAGCCTGGCTAAATAACAAGGAAGATACTTGTTTGGAAGGAATAATTCTTCAGAAATTTGCAATGTGTCAGAAGTATTGTGTCACATGGACTTGTGGGTAGGGCAAAGAAAAAAGTTGTCTGTCTCAGTTTAGAGTGCAAGAACCTTGTTTGAGATTTAAAATGCAATTAGGTCAAATACTGTATCTGTGTCACTCGGAGTTAGCAGGGGTTTTCAGAGTATAGAGGAGGGCAGAATTTGCCCATTATAAAATAATCTGAAGTGTATATGGAGATGTGATGCTCTGACAATTTACCTACAGCTCTTCATGATTAAAAGGATGAAGGCTCCTCCTCTCCCCTGCTGGAATGTTGGCAGGAATCAGAGAAAGGCTTGTAATGCTTCCTGGGAGTTTTTCCACGGTCTAGAGACTTGGACCTGGTTGGTGTCACTGCTCTGATAGATTTTGTCCAGGGAAGTTGTCCGTCGGGTAGTGAGGCTGTGGATGAGTTGTGCCAATGAAATAGAAGAGCAGACCTCACAACTGTTTTTGGAAAATAACCCCTGTCCTCTGCCAGGTACTTTTTTTCTTGCCTGGTTTTTTAATGTAAAAGCCGCCTGAAGAGCCAGAAGTGTGGTATAAATTCAAGTTTGTTAAGCATTACTGATGCTCTGTAGAGATACTCTCTAGATGGCCCAGTGCCTCTTCTTTCTGTATTAGGTTGTAATTTCTATATTTTCATTCAGTCTGTTTGTGATTTCTCAAAATAAATTGTCTAATGCCCTGAGCTCAGCATCATGAATCTTGCAGGCAGGCCTTTGATAACAAATAAGTCCTTGTGGTAAGGTAAGGGAAAATAAATTTTTGAGAGCACTTTTCAATTTTTTTTTCTCAAAGACATTTTTCAGAAAGTAGTAGATTCAGTTTTACCTATTCACATCAGCAAGCTTATTTTGGCCTTACTCTAGCAGGAAATAATTGAAACACTAGGCAGTGGCTTCCTAGGTAGTCCAGGGCTTGATTGATGGATTTGTAGGCCTTAAGCAGGCTTAAGAGACTAGGGCATCTCTTCTGTCTATGTTAGGGCTTACTGTCCAGTTCACTTTTAGAAGTTTGAAGGTTGGACTTGCTTGAAGTTGAAGATATCTTGAAATGTCTCTCACCTTCCTTCTTTCTTTAACCGGAGGTGTGTAGAAGTTATCTTTAAAGATGGAGCTGATAACAGGACAAGAAATAATGGGCTTAAATTGCAAAAACAGAAGGTTAGGCTAGACCCAAGGAAAAAAGAAAATCATAATTAGAGAGATCTATAGTGCCAGTGCAGATTGCCCAGGGATGTGGGGGAATCTGTGTCAGAGGATTTTTCAGAATAAGTTAGACATCTAGTAGCATTGTTTAACTACAGGTTATCCTCCTGTGGGGCTGGGAATAGGCTAACCAGGATCATCTCCATCCTTGTCTCTCGTGGCAAGTGCTCATGTACAGTTGTTATGGGATCACCATTGTCTTACAGCTGAAAAGTAGCTCTTGAGGTCTGACCTAGAAATAGAGACTTGATCATACTGTCTCCTGACTTCTTTCCCTCAAGAGAAACTTTTTCAGTCTGAAGAGGTCTCTTGACTGCTAGAGCTCTTGCTGTGTTGTTCAGCTTTCCAGTTTAACCAGCTAGTTTCAGCTAAACAGAACCTTGTTTAGGTGTCTTGGATAACCCTCTCTGTTTGTTCCAGTCCTTCACAGAGCCACAGGGGCCCTG
The DNA here is from genome assembly GCA_013397565.1 of Ptilonorhynchus violaceus. Classification (NCBI taxonomy): domain Eukaryota; kingdom Metazoa; phylum Chordata; class Aves; order Passeriformes; family Ptilonorhynchidae; genus Ptilonorhynchus; species Ptilonorhynchus violaceus. The sequence goes on from VZRJ01008268.1 coordinate 3,537,980, forward strand.
AACAGGCCCTGGCTTTTCCAGTGGATCATGGCTCTACATATGAGATTCATAGCTTTATTTTACTGGCCTTAGTATCCCCTCTGAGTATCTGAGCCTGTTGTAATGACAGAGTATGACAGGGATGCTGTGGAGTAGCCATGAAGAGCTCTGCCTGTTACTGCCTGGAAAGATGAGCAGAAATGCTGCTTCTGCCTGGGTCCTTCTCTGTCCCCACTGCAGCCATGCTCCGTCCCTAACACCCAGAGCAGCCCAGAGTGGATCCGTGCAGCAGATGTGGGGCTGCCCTCTTTGCTTTGTGGGTCTGAGCTGTGTTTTGGCTTAGTTCTGCACTCCCTCCTGTGCACCTGAGGTGCTTGGCAGATGTAGCTCGGCTCGTTGAGAGACGGTCCCCTTATGCCGACGGAAGCTTTCTCTTTGCATCCAGGTTGGTTTTAATGTGCAGCACATGTGCTCACTTACAAGTTGAATAAACAAGTAACTCCTGAGGAGATATTGTCTGCTCAGGTGCAGTCCTATATCTGTTGGGATGCGGAGAAGGGACATTAAAATTGTTTACGAGGTCAGAGCTATAGTGAGCCTTGCACCACCTTTGAGTTACGATATCATTACCTGAGCTGCGGGAGCCAAGAAATAAAACCTTTTACCGTGAAATATGAGGAGTGCTTATGATTTTGAAGTATAGAGAGGAAGAAAAATGTGCATTACGTCCTAGTACTTTTTTTTTAGTTTTTTTATTTTATTGCAGGGGGTTTGTTTTTGCTTACTGGTGACACATAGAATAGATATGGGATTTGTTAATAATGTTTGCGCTAGAGAAATGCTCCTTTTACTAGTTCATTTCTTTTTGGGTCATGCTAGGAAAAATGTTCCTTCCTAAAAGGAATAAATTATTCAAGTTTATTTAAATAAACTTGCTATTATTTATCTGCCTGGCACCTGCACTGTTGCAAGTCCGGTCACTTGTTTTCATTTACCGTGCAGTGCTTCCTGTCCTTTAAGTGAACAGGGTTTTTTCTGCCCTGGAGTAGGAGCCATTATTATGTTCATGCCGTATGAAAAGTTGCACCTAAAACATTGATGGAATACAACAGAGATTGCTGAAGCAACATGGATTAAGCTGATTATTCTCAACAGATGAGAGCAGCTAGCAGCTTACATCTGTTATGAGACCCACTAGCAGTTTTTCAAAGACTGAAAGCAGTTGATGCTCTATAGGTATTGATCTATCAAAACATACTTTGACAGTTTTTGTTGTCCTTTATGGGTACTTCTCTCATAAGTCACTTTTGTGGAATTAAACCACGCTGTTACAAAGTTATGTATCTGCAGAGTGAAAACAAAATGAAAAGCCATGAACAAGAGAGAAGAAAGTGTAGGTGTAAGCCCTGAATGAACGTGGTCTATCAAACACAGATGTGCTGTGGACAGGAGAGGCAGCAAAGATTGTCCTGGGAGAAACTGAGAGACAACTGCCATGATGAAAAGCAGTAAATCAGTGTTTACCAAAGTTAACTTTCGGTTTCTTCAGAAAGTGGATTTTGTGGTCTTGCTGGTCTGCTGTTATGTCAATAACTTGCATCAAAACTTCCTCGAGTCAGAACATCTGTTGCGGCCAATAGAAAGATTCCTCTTGACTTTAATGTGCTTTGGATCAGGCCCAAAATGCAAATAGTTTTTCTCTCATCCTTTGAAGTCTTTAACATTTCATGGGCTCCCTTATGTTATTGGTAATTTGCACCAGAGGTATTTTGCATGCAAATGAAATTTTGGCAGTAACAATGACTGCATTGGTGAATATGCATGTAAGTGTATCACTAAAGCAAATTTTACTTTTCAGTGTATCAAACTAGAAATTTCTTTGTAACAGTGAGTTGTTCACAGTATCTACAACTGCAATCAAATGTATTGACAAATACATGTAAAAAACTGTATAAAACTGTCAAAGTACATTTTGATACAGCTGTATAGAGCCAATTGATTTTTCTTTTGTGGCTTGTGCAGGTTAATACATGTTTGCTATATGAAACTAGCATTTGTCACTAACTTCTTAGAGCACTGTAGATGTCATAAATTTAAATACTGTAATTGAACCTGAATTTACTATGGATTTATTTACCAGATCAAAGAGTGACTTCAACCTACAACACTCATTTTGTTTGCTAGTATAAACTCCTGAGCTTAGGGAAGTGCCAGAGAAGGACTGTTCCTTTGAATTACGTGAATGTGAGCAAATCACTGGGTGTTTAGTTTTTAATAAAACTGGAAGTGTATTTTTTAGCTGAGAGATCATGCTGATTTTTAGTATTAACATTTTGAAGTTTCTTAGAGTCATAAAGACTGTTGTAGTGCTCTCATGGGTGTCTGCAATACCAAGGCAATAAAATATGACAAGTTTACAGTGACCCTGTTTACCTTATAGTAGGAGCTCACTTTCTTTTGTGAGGTGGATGCTTTGCCCTCTTTGCCCAGTCTGGAAAACACTGAGCCCTTCTGGGGGCAGCATATTCTCATCGTGGGTTGTCACCTGCCCTGGCCACTGGGGTGCTCTTCACCAGTTAAAAGTCGGGTTTTCTTGCTCATCTGCTTAGTTTCATCTGGCCCTGACCCAGCCGTTTCTGCCTGAGCCCTCATTTGCAGAGCAATCCTGCTGAATCCCAGCAGGCTGAGCTGAGGTCTCATCCCCTGGGGCCTCAGCCTTTCCTGCTCCCCCGCTCCCTGCGGCACCTGGCCCTACCTGTCCTGGCTGGGCTGGCTGTACTTCAAGGGCACAGCCAGCCCGTGACTGGGAGAAGAAAGGGAAAAACGATTTGTGTTTCTAATTGCTCTAAGATGCGATTACGAGCATCTTTCCACAGAAAAATGTCTGCTAAATGGAATATTGCAGGAAGGGCTTGCCGGTGCTGTTGCTGTTAGGAGATCACCGTGTATGACTGGAAATGTAAAGAGTTAGTCACTCTTCTTGTACCCCAGGCTGTTATTTAAAGCTCTTGCTGGGAACGTCATTGCAACAGGGAGGGAGTAGCAGGAAATAAGGGCTGGGGTCAGCAGTGACGGTGAGAAAGGATGTGTCAGCTGTGTGGGGGTGGCGGTGCCCGGAGTCCTCACCTGAGCTGCAGGGATGGTGCTCATGGCGGGGCGAGTGCCAGGCAAGCAGGGCCACTGCTGCCCAGCCAGGGCTGGGCTGTGAGCAAGTGGGAGCTTCTGTCTTTGGTTCTGTGCATCTGTTTGTGTAAGGAAGAAGCATGTAAATAATCAAAACCTGAAAGGGGTCTTTTGTAGACTTGCATGCGATTGCCCAACTCTTAAAAACATCGGTCACCAAAAATATTTGTCTGTTGTCAGTGGAAAGACTTTGAAAGGAAGAAGGGTCTTTCTGGTTCTCTACATTTAATTTTGTGTTGATTTAACCAAATTTCATTTTGAGAAAGGAAAGGCAACCTAAGGGTGCCTTAAAGCAGCATAAGGGGAGGTGACATTGCAAGTCACAGTATGTTGCTGCTGGCTTTACTGGGACAAAGTAACTCTGGCAAATTGGTGTACTTAACTGCTCAGGATAGCAAAGGAATTTGACTGACACTAGTTCTGGTCCAGAAAATACTGAAGGGAAGGAAAGGAGTTAGGCTATAGACCAGGCTTTGCTAAAAAGTAGATCTGGAAGTGCTGTAAAGCCTTGCCTTTTCCCATGGGGCTGCTCTCAGCCTGAAGCACCCAGAGCCTTGCTGAGTCAGCACCTGCAGTCCCAAGGGCAAGTACAGAGGGCTAGGAGGGCTCTCTGGCCCTGAGAAACCAGTGCCAGCCAGCATCCATCAGAAGAAGCCCGAAGCTGCCTCATTCAATCCCGGAGCCCCAGGCTCCTTGAGCAATCTCCAGCTTCAGAGGGCACCGCTCTGATGCCTCCAGTTGCTTGTACTGCAGGGTGGTGCTTGAGCCAGGCTTGGCTTTCCCTGCTCAGCCTTCCTGCAGGCATGTCTCAGGGCACAGCCTCAGGAACGGCTGCAGGAGGGTGGGAGGGAAGGGTGCAGTGGCATCTATGCAAATCCTCGGCTGCTTTGAGCTTCTCTGTTCCAACCCAAGCTGGGGAGGTTTCTGGTTCATGGGCCGTTCCATTTGCCTAAACATCCTGCTCGTATTTTCTGCAGGCATGGACTCTTTAATATCATGAGTTCAAGGCTAGCTTAGATATGAGTTGCGTAAGCACTGAATAAGAACTGCTTCACTCCTGGCAGAGGCTTGGTGGCAGATATTGGCAGGAGTATCCAGTTAATTTTTGAACTCTCTTACTCCATCCAAAGTTAAAAGCTGATCCCAAACTGCCGATGACCTCTACCACCTAAACTAGGTGGTTAAATCTCAACCCATCAGCTTTGGTGGTTCGGGGGCACTCCTCGAGCTATACTGTGACACCCAAGCATGCTTGAAATTCACCTCACAAGTGTGCTGTTGTATTCGTAATTCACTGCCACCCCTCTAAAGAGTCAGCAAGTGACAGTGCAGTGAGAGCTGGGCTCTGTCTGAATTAGCATTCCAAAATAAGTGTGAGGTACCTAAGACCATGAACAGCCTCTTTTGTGAGGGCCAAATTTGTCTTTATAAAGAAATAATACAAAGATGTGTTTAAATATGCATGGAATGTGTATTGGTTATTTTAAACACTAAAAAAGCCTTGTTATCTGGGAGACCAAGGACAGTTGTTTTACTGTATTGTGTGTTACAACATCTTTGAAACTTTTCAGCTGGGTACAAATCTAGACTGAGAATGTTCTTTTAAGGCTGAATCACATACAAGTTGTAAGCAGTATTCTATTGGCAGTTGCAGAAGATAAGATGGAGGGAGGAGGATTGTCCACTGTGATGAGACAGGTTTAAAATGCAGAAATTAGGAGTTTACATGGTGTTTGTTCCCTTCTGCAGTTTGGGATGGGGGTTGTTTGGTTAGTTGATTTTTTTTTTTAATTTTGGGGTTTTTTTCTGGTGTTTATTCTTTTTTTTTTAAACCCACTGGAGAATCACTCCAGGCTTTGTTTCACGGCCAGAAGGGATGTGCTTTGCCTCTAGGATGTGGGTGACAGTGCCCGTTTAATTGTCTCTCGAGGGTGGGATTGACAAAGCAGTGCACAGTGAGGAGACTGTGCAGTGCTGATAGCTGGCCTCTGGCCCGTACAGGGACACCTGATGGAGCCAAACTCAGACATCCTGTGGTGCACAGATCTGGTTTCTTGTGGGGTTTCTCAGTGCACAGCCCTTGGCTCTGCTTCTCCTGCCTTACAACTTTCCTATCAGTGAAACCCTGCTAATGATGAGAATTTCAATTTGCTACTTAATTTTATGGTGATATCAATGTGAGGAGACTCAGGCCATGCATTATTCGGGTGGTTTTATGAGAGCAGTGATCAGGCTGTTGAGTCATTACATCTGTTTTACACTTTGGATTTTAATTGCTTTGTGGAGCTTGTTAATTTTTGTTGAGTTTGCTGGTAGCTTATGAATGATAGTTTTTTCTATCAAAAACTGCCACCAGCTCTTTTGTCACTACTTCTGTATGGTAATACAGTTCTTAGAAACACAGGCAGGATTTTATCCCAGGTAACTATTACATTGTGGCTTCAAAAATACCGTTGTGTTTTATTTTGGCTTGTTTTCTTCTCTCAGTTGCTAGGAACAGATAAAACACTCCAAACAGTGTGAGTAATAATCAGAACTTCTTAAATATCAACTAATGTGAGAGATAAAACTACCCAGGTGACGTATTAGTGAGTGCAAGCAGTAATAAAGCCATATGAGAAGTCATTATCTCCACATTTTTTAAATCATTTGTTGAGACGTGTATTGCTGTTTATTTAAAATATCCTTAGTACAAAGCTCCTGGGAATACCAGCCAGAATGTGGTATGCAGGTCTCTCTGCGTGGGGTTTTCCATAGGCAGCTGTTCTTTGACCTTGCCCTACATGAGGAGTTTCAGACCTTCATTCCTGGATTGCCGACTGTCCTTTCTCAGTATCACACATTATTCACCTTAGCTTTCTCAAAATGCAGTGGCAAATCAGATGGCATTAATCGAAAATGCCGTGGCCTAGAAGACAGCTTTTAGTGCTGACAGAATGGGCTGATGAAATCTGGGCTGGTAAGGTATGCTATTTTTGACTGTGAAAAGTAGCATTTTCTGAAGGTTTGCTGAATTCAGTAATGTGATTTCATGTTCCTCTTTGTTAGTCATCTCTAGCTGCTGGTGATGGTAATGGATGTTGTTAATGTTCAACATTTAATCAGCTAAGGTATGTGTCTGTCTGCTTTTCTTTCTCAAAATTTGCAAGGATCGTTATCAGCTCCGTCTATTTTCTGAGAAGTCAAAAACAGCTCAGAGAAAATGAACAGAGGTCTGCTAAATCTGTTTTAGAAGCCCATGAGTACAAATGAATGATTATGTGAAAAGAATTCAGTCTTCCCTCTGACTAAAGAGGTGCTTGCAGGAACTGTTGGCTTGCACTGTCTTTCTCCAACCTTGCCATGACCATTTAGTGAGGTCTGATTCAGACTAATTCCTGCAATCTGTAGGTTTGATTCCCTGCTGAGGCTGGAATATTTGGTTGTCTGTTCAGACATAGAGTTTGCTTTCTAATTAGCACATCAGGTGCTTTTTATTTTTCTTTTTTTGTTGTTTGAGGGGTTTTTTTGGGTTGGTGGTTTTTTTTTCTGAAGGCCACAACCTCTGTCCCAGTTGGGCAGGTGAAATTTCACAAGCACTTTATCATCGTGGCTCATACCTCAAGCATCCGGACACACCTTTCTGATTGTCATTTATATCCGCCTGTCATTGCCTCTGGCATTTGCTGAGTTCACGTTTCCATTTGATTTACTGCAAAACATTTTGTTTAACGAGTCACTAACACACACTGACAGGGAAGTCCCCCTCAAGAAGCTGAACTAATGATAGCCTTCATCTTTGCTTTCTTCGGGTAGATGCTAAAAAATCAATCTGTTGGTATTTGTGCTTTAGACTTTGCAGAAGAATTCCTGAAACTTGGGAACTCTGACCTTGAATCCATGAGTGCTCTGAATTGCAAATGCTCTTTGTCACGGGCTCTGTGTGTGTCAGAAGGCGGAGGAGCTCTGAGGCAGCGCCTGCGCTCCCCAGTTGCAGAATTTCCAGGGCAATTGGGTTGTGAGTCAGCAGCAGCTCTCTCTGCTGTGTTCAGGTAGCTATGGAGGTGATTGGATGCTGAGGCTGCTCCTTAACAGCATTTCTGGGAAATCTTTTAATATACCAGAGCAGCTGCTCTGTCTTCTGGACTTGGCTTCTTTGGTGCATGCCCGAGTAAAGTCACCAAGTGTCTGCAATATCAAAATCCACTTAATGTTGACAAAAGTGATTCATATTGGTCTTATAAAAGATTGCTTATCTCCCATGATGAGTTGGGTACAACTGCAAAAATAGCTCCAAGTGTCACACTCACAAAACATAAGGAAACGGGTAAGAATAAAATACAGCAAAATAACCATCTCCCCCTTCCCCCAGTTGGTTGCTGAGCTCATGTATTTGGGGCTCTGCCTGGCACAGTGCAGATTTACTGATCCATTAGTGGCTGCTGTTTGGCTGCACCTTCACATAGGAAAAATATGTCTAGAAAATAAACTTGGCACATCAGACACGCCATAACTAATTCATTGCAGCCAGCACATTTCCTCCTGTTCTGCTTAACTGCCTCAAGTTTTGATTATGTACAAATTTAATGGTTTGGTTCTGCTAGAAAATCCCGGGTTTGTTTATTTAAGTTTGTATTTCTTAATGAATGCACGCAAGAAAAAGCACTAAGTAATTACAAGTAAGGAACATGGAAAACGAATATGCTGATCTGAGCATTAGTTTTTGAAAGCACAGGCTCTCCTATGATTTTTGGTAGGCTAATAAAAATTTTGGCAATCGAGTGACAAAGTGCTTGCAAATTCAAGCAAATGGTGGTCCCTGAAGGACTCCTTGCTGGGGCAACCTAACAAATCCTCAGGGAACTCAATTTTGGTGTTTAAAGGCAGAGTGCAAGTAACCCTTCTGCGGGGCAGGCACAGGGGGAAAGGCTCTCCTGGCCATAGGTGGCTGCTGGAGCTGCTCTTGAGGATTATGCATCTTAATCATAGTTGTAAGGTACCTCACTGTATGAAACTCAGCAGTCAGAGGAACACCAGAAAGACAGTGAAGTTCTGCAAGGTATTTTCTTCTGCTTTAGGATGAATCTACTGATAGCTGACAGAGGCAGAGAGCAAAAAAAGAAACATTTTTGCCTCAGGTCTTCTGTCTTGGCTGAAGGCGGGAAATGGAGGTTACCCTGTGCAAATTTGGGATCTCTTGAAAAGTGGAAAATATGTGCAGAAAATAGGTAGTCTCATATACCCAAGTATGTTTGTTTGACTTCTGTAAGATCACCTTGTCAACAGCATTTTAAAACCTCGGTGTCCTAAGCTAGCTTAGATACAATTGGGATGTTGGTGATAGCATTTTGTTAATTGTTGAGGGAAAATTAAGCCTTGATATGGCTTAGTGAGAGTAGATAAAACAGTGCTCATAAGGACTCTGAGGTGATAACTTATCGGATCAGGAAGAGTGCGAGGTGATCGGGGCGGGCGTGAGTCACGCGCTGGCTCCAGCCTTGCCACCAGATTTCTTTGCCGGAGTAAATTTTTGTGGTCTGGACTGAACTCAGTGGCGCTTTTGGCCGTTCTAACCAGCTCCATGGTTACCACAATTAATTTCTCTGTTTATTATCTTGCACTAATTCACATATCATATAGATACTTGAATAAATAGCTCTGTCATGTCAACCATGGGGACCTCTGAGCCAAAGTGGAATGTTATTGTTAGGCTTGTTTGCCAATAGTTTTGTTGGAGACAGATGCTTTTCCAGATTAGAAGCAAAATTGTGTTTGTTTTACACTTTCTCCTCGTTAGCAGCTGTACAACATCCAGTAGGAATTCAAAAGGAAGCTTTCCTTCTTGTGTGTCAGCATTGCTGGGGTGAAGACTCTGCGGGCTGGGCTCTGAGCTGACCTGTATCCCAGCCCTGGGGGCTGTGTGTACCTGCTCTGGTGACCAGCGGTGCAGGAGGCTCAGGGCAGTGTGGCAAAGCCCCACTGGGGATACCTCGTGCTGGGGATGGGGCTGGCATCTTGGGATGCATGGAGAGAGGGAAGAAACCTCTCATTTGTTCATCAGCACTGGCTGGCATTAACCCAGTCACCTGAGAAGTCGTCGTTGGCTTTAGCAGTTGGCTCAGCTGGGAGCTCCTTCCTCATGCTGGAGGTGGTCTTGTCTTGAAAGTGTTATCTCATGGCATGGTCTGTGTGCCTCCTGCAGCCCCAGAGTGAGCTCCATCTCCCACAGAAGCAACCTCCGTCGTGCAAGCTTTCAGCCACTATGCCTTTGCTCTGGTACAGATGGATTCACACTCCGGATGCTTCCCTTGGAGCAAGTCAGAGGGCCCTGCCATCCTCTTGTAATTCATCATTTCCACCGCTCACTGATGTGTCTGTCGAGAGCCTCCCTGGAGCTGTCTGGCAAAGACCAAGCTGGGGAAGAAGAGACCTATCACACTATTTTTGGTCATGCCTAACATTGGTTTCTGCTATTGTGCTATTCTTTAATTTACTGGGAGACTTTCTGCAGAACTCTTGAAGAAAAACTTGGCTTAAAGCATTAATGAAACGCTTTAAGCACTAATGAAATGTCCATAAAAAAGAAAACTACTTTAAAATTTTACCGGGTGATCTGCCCATTGCACGACTGGGCCAAATCCTGTAGTCTTAGAACAGCAGCTGTGTCTGGACCTGGAAAATGATATAAAGATACCATACATCAGCTAAAGGAATTAGTGCATGATGTCTTATGAATTCAGGATAGTAGAGGATTTAAAGGATAAGTCCAGCTCAAATTGTAAATCTTTTTATCTGGAGCTCACACCAGCCACTCACAAAACTGATATCTCTCTGGCTGTTCTTTTTCTGAACCTCCTGCTTGCTGGGGCTGTGACAGCAGATCCCCCAAACCAGCTTCTGTACATCCAGTGCCTTTCCTTCGCTCCACAGGGATGTGTCAGGATCAGAAGAGGCACTGAGTGCGGGTTTGGGGGAGGCATCTGCTCTCTGCAGAGCAAGTGCTGATGCACCAGCATGGTGGAAAGCATTCCGAGTGCACCTGAATGGGGTCAGCACCTGAATGAGGCTCTGCTCTCCTGCTCCTGGATTGGCGCAGTGCCACTCCTGGCGTATTCTTCATGTGTCATGATACACGACTTTACAGGGGTTCTGCTGTGCTGGTGTTTCTCCTCATGACCTAACAGACTGTGCTTCAGAGCTATTTTCTCCTGAGGTAATTCCCTGTCTTGCTTTTATTTATTGGTGATAAAAGACTGTCACAGATAAATAAGCATGTTCTCACTTGACTTGATAATTTACATGGCATTGCTGAAGGTGATTTACAATTTATACATGGAAAGGATTTGCTGATCTCATTAATAACTCTCCAAACATCTAGATAAACACGCTATTGCTCTGAATCAAGTGAGCATGAAGCAGCCAAGGTATTCACCTGCAAGGGCTTCTGGCACTCTGCTCTTTCCCAGACAACAGAAGTTTGACAAAAGAATGTGGGAACTGCCAAAACGCGTTTCTCCTCACAGCCACCCAGATCACCCTAAGGTGGGAGATTTCAGCTATTCTTGCTAAATTATTCTTCCCTATTGGAAGGCTTGTTGACAGAAGATTCCCAGCTCTTTGATTTTTAAGTAGGGGCCGTATTTCACATCTCTGTGCCTGCAGCCCATGCAGGCATTTCACTGCATCCTCTTGAACATCCTGCCAAAGCCTGAGATGCAAAAGAGCAGGTAAACAATCTCCACGAGCTTCCTCCATCGGGGCTGTAAAAAGAGAGTTGAGACAGCCGTGGGTATTCCCTGCTGAGACAGGTTGTTGCCATGATTTGTTTCATCAGAAATAATCACCTCCTCTTGTTTTATGGGCATCTTGTTATCTGGAGATCTCAAAGTGCTCTATTGCTTAATTAAACCTCACAAGAGCTTTTAGATGTATCTATTGTGAATCTATTGCCACTTTCTAAGTGGATAAACTGAGGCAGGAATATTGAAGTTTGCACTCTGAGTGTCTGTGTAGTCACAGTCTTCAATTTAGGGGGCCCAAAGCAACAGCCCTTCTTCTCTTCCACTGCTCCCTGCTTCTGTCGTGCCATTAGCTCCTGTGAGAGGGAACCTCCCATGATCTGCAGAGAGATGAGCTGGAAGTCAGTGAGCAGAGGGTGAGGCCAGACCAGCTGGGAGGAAAATGAATGATTTTTCCTCTTAATGCTGTGATGCAGACTGTGTCCATGGATGCCAGAGGCAGGTCAGGCAAGCTGTTCTCAGCCTCTGTGGCAGAGCCAGGAATTACACCTGTCTTGGTCTCCCATGTAGCTGCGAGATCGCACCTCGTTGTGAAGCTTCAGGCTGTGAGTGAGAACAAATGTGGAAGAATGGCTTCCAGATGGCTCCTGGCATGTTTGGGGGGGTTGTGAGTTAGCCCAGCGAGGGGCAAATCTCTTTCCCTGGAGGTACTCAAAAATGGTCTGGACACAATCCTGAGTAACGAGCTCTAGGGAACCCTGCTTGAGCAGGGAGCTTGGAGTAGAGAACCTCCAGTGGTCCATTCCAACCTTCCCCATTCTGTGATTCTGTGAAACTTCAGCTTGATTTTCACATCTAGGAGAGAGTCAGGGAAAAAAGGCATCTGGGGAGATCCTGGGTGGTTTCAGTCTTACACTTTCAGAATGTCTTTGGTAGTGAATGCTATAGTTAGACAAGGATGCACCTGCATGTGCCTCAAGTCCAACACTTCTGAAAAGGTGTGATTTGCATAGAATAGAGAAACATGCAGCTTGAGCCAATTTAGGGAGAAAAGGACAAACAATTGAGCTGCTGTTTTCCTCTTGTTGAAGTTGAGCCTTGTGCTAAACTTTGCACTGGGAATGAGCTAAAAGTGGTCATGTGCTCCAAACAGCAAAGGGCAAAGAAGAGAGAAGCAACTCATCAATGTATGACCCTCTCTAAAGTGTCGTGGGTAATCAAGTGTGAAGTACTTAATGGATCATGATTTGCATGCCACTATTTTGATTGATGTACTACTTAGTAGAGGATTGATAGTTTTTTACAGTGGTGTTGATGGGAGTCTCTCAGAAGCAGAGGTATTTAAAAGATGTGTCGATGTGGCACTTAGGGAACATGGGTTGCTGGTGGACTTGACAGTGCTGAGTTAGTGGTTAGACTCTTTTTTTCCAATCTAAATGACTCTGTGATTCTGTAAGCACCTCGTCTATTTTCTTTAGTGCTGGGGAGAGCCAAAGCTGTGTTTTTTTGAAGTCATTGTATTCCCAGCATCTTTGTTAAACAGTCAAAAATAGTGCAGAGTTGTTATCTTGCATAGACCCGGATCTCACCAGAACTGTCTATATTTAGGCATCTTCCAAAACCTTTGTGTAAAGCAGTTCTCTGGGGAGACCAAAATAGCTTTTTTTTTTTTTTGTTTATATATAATATCATAGAGCCATCTAGAGAGGATGTGATGATTAAACCATATTAAGGCATCTTGCTATAGCTCTGGAGATAGGAGCTTTAACTGTGATCTGGGCTGTTCACAGTTAAACTAAGAGTAAAGAAAGCCCAGAAAAACATTGTAGTTTTTAGTTTGCTGGCATAACGTGGCTCCATCACACTCGTGGTACAAGTTCAAACAGTAGCAGAAAACATTACGGCTATGCTGGGTTCTGCTGTGGAGTGAAATTCCACTTGCACAAAGGAGACAGCATTAAAGGATTTATGTGTGGGATCAATCCTCAAATTCTTGACAATAGACAATTTGTTAAGGGGTATTAATGTAATAATTATTTTAGCCAACTTGCAAGGACTCATTAGCCTGTATAAAATACAAGTACTTTTAAAATAACCGCAAATAACGTGTTAGAGGCTCTCTAATACACTATGAGTACACTTTATGCAAAGGCCAGGACCCCTCAGCTGATGCTTGTGTTAGGAGCAAAGAGACATTTTAAACCATAATGTCAGAGCTCTGTGTTGGACCTTTCTGTCTTAAACTGCTCAAGCTGATACTGTGCTCTATCACAGACTTATCTAACTTTGGAGGTTTAATTGCCTTTCTACAGCGCTGTTAAGATTTAGAAGATGAGAGATAATCCCAGGCAGGCTGGACAGTGCTTTTGAGATACAGATCTCTGTTCTCATCAGTGCTTTTACACCACTGGGGAGAGCAGCTTGTAAGCAGGTCTCCTGACAAGAGGATTAGGGCTTGCTAATGTGGAGATTCGGGCCAATTAATCAGCTTTCACTGGAGTATATAATAAAACTTCAGTAGTGATTTTTTTTTTTCTCTGTAAAATGTAGTTGCTTGAAGAACAAAAATCACGATTTTTTGTGTTTTTATAAAAAAGCCCCACCTTAATGTCTTAGGTTTGCTTGAAAATATGTTAGTTTCGTGAGTGTCCTTGTGCTGCTTCTGTTCAAGGGAATCCATCAACTTGTTTTTCTAATTGAGTCATTATTTGAAACTGATTAGTTGACTCATCTCTTAAATCTCACAGCTTGTGTAGAGGTGATTAAACTTTCAAAGTTAGATGAAATCTGTGATAGAGCAGAGTGACAGCCTGAGCACTCTGGAACACAGAACATCTGAACACTTGACTCTGGCAGCAATGTTTTAAAGATCCCCATAGCACTCGGGTCAGTGTGCTGGCAGTGCTGGTGCTCTGTTCCCAAAAAGGACACGGCTGCTCCATCGCTGTTTCCGAGCAGAGGGACCTTTATCATACCACGGCATCTGTTTATTGTATAAATATTTTTAAAAAGTAAAAATGCAAACAGTGAGGTGCCAAGTCCCCGGTTCAGCAGCACATTCCTCTTTGTTGGAGCACTTAAACGTGGAGTTGAGTGTGCTTTCGGTGCCGTGCTGCCTGGAAGGGAGGCTCACGTCCCGGAGCCGCTGCACAGACGGAGTGTCCCCAATGCTTCCCGCTGGTGGCCGTCAGCTGCTCCGCTTGCCACTGCCAGTCCTAGCAAATATCTTCCTGTAGAGAGCAGAGCAGGTTGGGATTTTCATTCTTCGCGGAAAGTGCCGACTTCTCACTGAGGATTTTTTTGGTGGTTATTTTCAGTCATGATTTTTTTCACCTAGACCTTGGAATTTTTAGCTTTCTAATTTTTGTTTTAATTTCAGACAAAACCCCAGTGCTGCAGATGTTCTGTCCAGGGGCTGATTTTCCTTTTAAGATGCCTTGGTGAGATTTTCCAGCTGTTCCCCCCGGCGCAGGGCTGGAAGCTGTGTGTGCTGCAGGGTTGACAGAGCTAACGTGAGATCAGGGCGCTGTCAAAGACGGGGAGTGAGCATGATGTGGGAAATGTCAAGCTTATCCCCAGCTATACCCCCAAACACCACAGCTGTAGCAGAGATGGGGGTTGCACAGATAAGCTATTATTATTAATACATAGAAATGTGAGGTTTTCAAATTTGTATATTTTTAAGAGGAGTTATTTTTTTTAGCAGTTGTGATTTATCAGCTGTATAGCAAAGTTCAGAATAATTCTTAATAATTTTTAAGAATAAAAGCTAATTTTTAATTTTTGGATTTTTCTATGTATATACCTATTTCACATATGAATTGTATATGTATTTAGTTTTTTGTTTTATGATTTTGACTATCCAGTTTCTTCAGAAAAAGGTGACAGATAAAGTAGGTTTCAGCTTTTGAAATGGTTGCGTTATCAGTATAATTATAATTCTTTTGCATGAGATGCAAGTTAGTTTGAAGCATTTCTGTAGAAGGCAAGCAAAACATTTCTCTGTGTAAAACCCAGGAGAACTGCTCCTGCTTAGGACTGGCACTCTAAAAATACAGACTCTGTCCGTGTAGAGAGGCTTTGGCAGTGTGGCAATGCCAGCGGTGCCGTAGGTCTGTGCCCACAGTGTGCAGTGTCCAGGTGTGGGGCTGCACAGCGAAAACATCTGGCAATTGGCTCCAAAGGCTGTGTCAAGAAAATGATACCCTGGGGAACGGGCCCTCCTTGGCTGGGATTAATAGGCCACTCTGGTTCTTGTATCATACACCTGGGAGCTGTGTTAGTGCCTGCAGCTCTGTCTCGAACAGATTGTCCGATCAGATGTCCTGTCCTGTTGTGCTCGTGCCCTTTGCTGAGCTGGAGACTTCATTTGTCCTGGTTTGTTTCTCTGGACTTAATGTGCATTAAACAAAAAATAAAAAATTAAAGCTCTGGAATTCAGGTCAGCAGATTTTGGCTTGTTCAGGAATTCTCTCATCAGGAGGGCAGTGAAGAAGCCCAGATGAGCTGGTGGGTTTTAAAGGACAGGCTGCTGCCAGCACACCCACAGCCCATTGCAGCTGCAGAAGGCAAAGGGGGTGTAGCAGAAGGCCAGGGTGGAATGGGCAAGGAGGCCTTGGCACAGCTCAGACACACAAGAGAAGCACCCAGGAGGATTCTGTAGTCTAGCCATTGCCTCAGGATGCAGGGGAGGCATTGGAAAGCAAAAGCTTGGCTGGAGTTGGACCTGGTGTGGGATATGAAAGACACAGAGGACACCTGCTCCTGCAGGCACCGAAAGGAAAGCTGAGGAAAACATGATCCCAGTGCTCAGTGGGGGAGGAGACCTGGTGCCCAAGGACATGGCAGAGGCTGAGGTACTGAATGCCTTTTTGTCCTGACTCTCACTGGTAAGGTTGGCCGTGTGGCCTTCCACGTCCAGCAGAGTCTGGGGAAGTGAAGCTTTACAGGAGAGGGCTGAGTTCAGCGGTGCCTAAGTGGACCTGATGAGATGTGCCTGATGGTGCAGAAGGATTTGGCTGATGTCAGTGCACTGCTATTCCCTGCTGTCTTTTACAGGCTGTGGCGATGGGCAGCTTGCAGTTAGCGGTGAGTGCCTCATCCCTTTCCCTCCTGAGGATTCCATAAGAGACCTTGGATGGCGATTTGTTTCCGCACCAAAGATCTCTCTAGCTCCTCACTTCTTTTAATTTCTTAAACCGAAGTAGGCAGTTGAATTTCTGGTCTCCCATGAACCAAATAAAAACCTGGCCACCTCTCAATGAGGTGATCATCACGTCTCCATGGATGCACATCAGGCAAGGTACTCTTGGATTGCCAAAGTTGTTTGAGTCCTGCTGTGACTGGCATTCCCCAGCCTTAGAACCAGCAAACCACAGCACAAGCTGCAGACCTCTGGCCTAGTCTGCTACACTGGGGCAAAAATAACCAAAGATTTCTTTTTTTTTTTATGATTGTTCATATTGGATGTGTGAAAACCTCCTCCACTCTGTTTATGCTGCAGCTTTGCAAAGGAGGTCTGCATGCTTAACCTGCCAGGGTGCCTGCATCCACAGGTCCAGTGGCTTGGATGCTTGGTGTTTGGATTTCAAATCATAGTATATTTGTGCTCCAAGGTCCCTTTATTTCTATTTTGAACTTCCTAGTTTTCTACCCTTCTAGTAGAACCTTTTCTACTTCTAGTCATGGAGTAAAAGTGCTCTGAAGTCAGTCTAGACTCTGTCCCCGGTGGGATTGTGTTTGTGTTTCCCTGTGTCATTCATGCATCAAAAATATATGCTTAGTGTGTAGAAATACTGGTTTTCTCATCAGAGATACAAGTTAAGATGGGGAGCTCCCTTGAATGTGTAGCAATAGTCATTATTAACAGGAGGCAAAGATCTTACAGTGTGAACATCAAAGGAATCTGACGTTATTTGGAAACAGCATTTGATACATCACATCACATTCTGCAACTTGACTTTTAAGAAATGCTCAAGAGAAAGCTTTTTCTTTTTTTTTTGCTCCCTTGGCTTCTAAGGATCTTTATTTATCACCCTCAGGGGCATTACAGTGAGTAATTAGATTGGACCAGGAGAACGACTTAATTTTACAAGAAACTCATTAATTCATCCTATTTTAAATCTTCTCATTTCACCCAAAACCCAATTATGCTTGTAGTGGCAATGATCTGGAAAGGCATTGTCTCGTAGGTACCGGGGGGGCCACTGGGACTCCTGCGGTATTCATGTCGGGGAGACAAGGGTGACTCCCTTTCTTTGACTTTTAGGTCAAAAGAACTGGTTGCGGGGACAGCTTGACAATTAGAAAACCCTGATGAGCATTTGGAAGTAAAACAGCTGTACAATAACGGAGGGGTTCATGGTGCGGGCCAGAAAGCTCATCAAAAGAGACTATCCAAACTATTGAGTTCTATAATTAACACACAAAAATCTGTTCAGAAATGGTAATAACAGTAAAAGAAAGCTGAGAAGATGCTGCCTACTTATGTGGCAGATGTGATTTTGTTACAATCCGAGAGAGAAAATCCATCCTCTTAAAGACTAAGAACAACATTCAAGGGGAAAAGTAAAAGTAACTTTGTTCCTAAGGGTGCAGTTAAAACATGAGCTTAAAATATTTCCGGAGAGAGAAGAGCTGTAGAAAAAGTAACCAGTGATGAAAGACATCAAATACGCTATCAAAGTAATTTTTCAAGTCTTTAAACACAAATTTCTTTTCTCACTGAAATGTATAAACCTGACATTGAAATATCTCTTATTAAATTATTTGCTTTGTCCTTCATTTCACCAAGAGTACTGTTTTAGGGTTTTTCTTTAAAGCTGGCTACAATCATTGACTTAAAAGAAATTTTCCCTCTTCTGTTTCGTGTGGAGGGATATTTGATTCAAAATTGCATCTCAAGGAATTTTGAAGTTTTCTTGAGTACGTAACTAATATATTTTTCTGCTTTAAAAAATGGACACTGAAATGCGTAGCTTCTGACAATGCAGCTGATTCCACAGGTTTTAGCTGTATTATTCACTTGCCTGTGATAAATAAGTGTTCTTGGTGGTGCACAGATAGGTGTTTTTGGGCGGGACGGTGCAGTGGGAGCACGGCTTCTGTTTGGTCGTGGTCCTGTCCTGGTTGGGGGGCCCTTTCCTTGTGGTGCCTGTGGGGATCTCAGCCTTTGGCCCAGGGATCTGTAAGGCCAGTGCTGCTGGCCTGTGCAGGACTGCATCCCGCGGGGCTTTTTGTAAGTGAGCCCTTCACAACACCTCTGTCAGATTTTCTTCTGATACCAGTTCATTGGCTTAACTAGATTTCCTTGAGAAAAACCACGTTTCTGTGCTTGTTTTCCTCCCTATTCACTTGATTAGCTCCTAATCAGAAATCATTATTTTCTCAGTTGCAAATTCTCCTCTTCAGCAGAGGCTTCAGGTGGGATGTTTCTCCTGGCCTTGGTCCCTGGTGTCCAGGGCTGCTGCCAGAGCTCTTGCCCAGCAGTTTTCGGCTCAGGGCTGGCCCCTTGGACCTTCCCTGTCCCGTCACTGCTCAGATCCCAACCAGCCCCTTGGGCTCAGGGGTATCTCCCATCCCCGGCTCAGTCCTGCTCAGCCTCCAGGCGCTGCCGGAGGAGCCTCTTGCCTGGAGCTCCCAGAGATGTTTTTAAGATTTGCACTGCATTTCTAATGGCTTAGGGATCAACAAAGAGGTTGGGATGATTTCTTTCTCTGACCCTTTGCAAGACATTACACTTTTTTTTTTAAAGGACTATTAAGTATGTCAAGCCTTTTCCAAGCCATGACTGCCATTTCCACAAGGATAAAGGAACAACTTAAGAGCAAGTACGGGGGATTTTTTAAAACAACTTAAAATTTGAAAGAATAATTTTTTAAAATATTTCCCCTACCTCCAAATAAAAAAAAAAATTAACCCATAGCTTATTTTAAAATAGTTAAAACCAATTTAATACATATACTTTGTTGTAGCTGTGTAAGATGAATTTTTAAATTCTGAAATTGCTGTCTGAAATTTTCTAATAGAAAATTCAGCATTTGGAGAGACTAAGCAAACAGACTTTCCAGCCCACACATGTATTCTTTCTTTTTTTTTTGAGGAAGCCATGAGTCTGAAAATCAGGTTTTAATGTGAAAATGGAGTTTGAAAAACAGCTTGAGAAAATTTACATCTAGATTTGACTGAAGTTTCATAATTCTTCAGAGCAATTTTTGCAGTTTTGACATGTATCACTCTGGTAAATTTGGAAAAAAGGAAAAAAGCATGTATGAATGTCTGGGAATGTTTGCCAAATCTTGTCTCACTTTAAGAGAGGTAGAAATCAAATAGATTTTGATATTATAACTCAAAGACATCGGCATAATTATTTCAAGCTGATGTCCATTTAAATTAATGTGATTTGCTCTGAGGAAAAACTGTGAACTGAAAATATTTTTGTTTGTGAACTTCCGTTGAATCTGGTGCAGCCGATTGTAACCGTGTTACTCTTGTGGGTGATCTGAATGTGAGAAAAGGTTTTTCGCCTTTTTAAAGGACAAAAAAACCCTAACAGAAAGAACTCATTAAGGCAAAGCTAAGAAATTGAACTCAAAGTTTGCATTGCACATGTGAACTAATCTTTTTACAATGGCATCTTTCGAAAACTGTGTAAGAACCCCATTCATGCTGGGTCTCACCCAGCAAATCCTTCCTAGAAAAGCAGCCGCGTGAAGATTTGTCATGAGCAAGCAATAAAGACTTCCAGGGAATGGGTTCTGTACAGGCTTCTTGTTTGCCTACTAAATCATTAACCTTCAAAAAAAAGCCCATCCGTAGCTGTAATAGGTGTGTCAGCAGCAGTTCATGCTAAGAACAGCTTTGACAGGATTAGGTTTGAGTTTTTAAGTGACGGTACCATGGGGCTCTTGGGGGCAGAGAACTACTGGGTTAATGCAGCAGATTCTGTAATGCTCTTTTATGTCTGTTACAAAATGTGGTGAATCTCTGAGCACAATGAAATGAAGAAAACTGTTTTCAGGAGTAGGTGATTTTTGAAGCAAAATGGCTGTGTGTGCTTTAGGAGCAGCCACTGTGTTTGGAGAGCTTTATTCAGGTCTTGAAATATTAATGATCTTGGCTTAATATAGTAGAAAACAAAATACAGTGCATGAAACGAGGGGGAAAAAAATCCTTGAGTTACAGAGTGTTGACCTTGCAGTACCCACTGAATCCATCTATTCCCTTTTAAACCACTGAGTCTGAAAAGACAAGAAGGAGGAGGAATGGTCACAAAAATCTTAACCTGTGACATTTTCCTGTCTTTCTAGAAGCATATTGAAGGCCAAACAGGATTTTCAGCCTTGTACTAAATTGTTGAATATCTGAGTATTTTAATACCATGAATATGCTAAAGACGCCTCTTTGTTTAATGATTTCTGTGGACTATGATGTTCATATTAATTGTCATATTAGAGTTTACATGTTTAGTTTTTAAAACCTTGAATAATAGAATTTTGTGGATAAGAGCAGTCAGCTTGGTTTCCTTTTGTATTTTGTTTTTCAATGCCTTATCTTTATATATGGCAGCAAGACTCTGCCTGTGGGCATCTATCCTGGTCATATACAGGCTTAGACATATTTCTCATCTGAGTTCTGGCAGTGAAAACCAGGAGTAATATCTAAGATCATCATCTGCCACTTGACTGCTGCTGTTGTTAAAACCAGGACATGTAGTGATATAGCAACTTGCTCACCAGATAGTGCAAATCATATAAAATGTAAGGTTATTTTCCAGGGGTTGTGGGGTTTTTTTTTGTTTTGTTTGTTTCGGTTGTTGTTTTTGTTTTGTTTTGTTTTGCTGGGCAATTCCCGTGGCAAGCAGAATAAACTGTTTTACAGGAGTCACCTCTGCGTACTGCGAGTGCCTGGCTGATGGGCCGTACATGGTGGGGTTTGTGTTTGTGTCCAGGGACTAAAATTACCTCTGACACGGGGAGGCTGGGCTTGACCCCCGTGATTCTCCCTGCCAGAGCTGTGGTTGCCAGTTTTAATTGAAACCCCGAGGCTGTTTGAAGCGTGGCCAAAGCACACCTTGCAAGTCGAACCTTATCTAATAACACGACGCACGTAAACTCTGGAAGCGTAATTCTCAGCCACTTGAGCAATGTGTTTTCACAAGGTCCTCTGGTCCCGTGACAGCCCCAGTGAGTGACACTGGGCTGATGTCCCAGTGCTCCTACAGATGGCGAGTGGCACATCGTAAAGTCAGGACTCGTTAAGGACGTTTCATAAATGGCTTGGGCTAATAAGAATGAAGTAAGTTGCTCTTTTATAAATGTGTTACTAATATCCCTCTCCACTTCCCGTTGGAGGGCTTTGTAAGAGGAGGAGGGAAAGAGCGAGGGGCACTAAGGGAAGGTTGAAACAGAAAGAATGAGCCCTGGCTGTGCAGGGCCTGCGTCCTCCCAACAGGAGCCTGTGTGTAGCAGGGGAACCCTAAAGGTAGTGTAGGTGATAAATGACAAGATGTGGGAGTGAGTCACACAGTAAATACTGGGAACAACCTTTCCTTTTTACTCGTTTGCCTACCTGAGAATTTTCTCTGTTCTCGGTGGTGCTAAAAGCCAGTGGTGATGGTAGGCTTTTATCTCTAGCCAAGGGAGAAGTTTCTAGGATGACATACCTGTTAGCCACCATGAAAATGTGTTATTAATGATGCTAATGAGTTTTTTCCAAGTGATGTAAAAGTGGCCATTTGTGTAAGCATTGCATTTATGAAGATGATGTCACCGAGAGCTTGCCAAGTGCTCGTGGGCCCCGGTGGCAGTGGTGCGGTGACTGCTGTGCCCCAGCTTTGAGGAGGGCAGAGCACTGCTGATCTCCTCCCCTGGGGACAAAGAGCCAAGTTAATTCTGCCTTGCCAGGAGGAAGATGTGCCATTTCCGGGCATGCTGGGTTCCTGTCCCACTCCCTCTTAAAAATTGGCAGTGTCTGACTGTCAGCTGCCATTCCTTAAGTGGTCATAGAATAAACCAATTGCACCCCTTTTGTCGTGATCTGTGTGTGTGGATGCAGGTGGACATGGGCTAAGCCACATGGAACTCCCCAGTAAACACAAAGAGGCAGCTGATTTTCTGGCAGTGTCAACAGAAGAGTGTAATTTTTTTGCCATCTCTAAGCCAGCTTTTAAAATGGCTCTTGTTGGAATTAGAAATCAGTATCCCCTGACATAGGATTACTCATTACGAGTGTGATGATTGTTAATTCTTCACCTGGGGCTAAGAGGACATCATTAGATCTCTTTGAAACGTCTCCTGCCTCGATTTTGAATAAGTAAGCTAGCAATTTATGATCATAGCCTGGGCCAGTAACACTCTCCCTTCCTGTTTCTCCATCCAGCTTGCAAAATCGGATACTACAAGGCTCTCTCGACGGATGTTGCCTGTGCCAAGTGCCCGCCTCACAGCTACTCCATCTGGGAAGGCTCTACCTCCTGCACCTGCGACCGGGGCTTCTTCCGAGCGGAAAATGATGCTGCCTCCATGCCCTGCACGCGTAAGTTGGTCTTGGAACAGCCCCTTGCCCCTTTTATCATCCACTTCTTCGCCTGTCTTCTTTTCACTGTGTATGTAGGAAATACTGCCCGGAGATCTGTGCCTCTGAAAAGTGTTCTGCTTCTGAGAGCAGCATTCAGTAGCTTTTATGGCCCTTTGCAGACGCAGTTTGCATTTTGGCTCACACTTCTGAGTGAAAGTGTTAGTTCTCAGCACTCAGTTCCTACTGGTGACATGGTTGAGCTGACCCTTGGCAGCTTACAGCCTAAATAAATCAGGAGACTGGGAGGAGACACAGCTACAAAAGAGTGACTTGCACATCTCAGTAACTCAGGTAGAAGTAAAATACAGGCCTAAGTTCCGGTCTGAGCACCTGGCCAGTAGATCACATCAGCTTTCATCTCTTTAAATATGGATATTTGTAGTAATTGTGAAAGCTTTTCTTGTAATTGTATGACCTCGGGTAAACAGGTAGTATTTATAATCTCATTGTATTTCTAATTTGCTTGAAATATAGCTGGTGACCCTTGGGAACGTAAGTGTTCATCTGAAAAGGGTGGTAATACTAAATCTTAAACTTTAATGAAACAGCCACCCAAAGCATGGTTTATTTTATCCTGTGTAGATAAATACATCATGTAGAGCAAATAGAATTTGCTTTAATTCCACCCAAACGCCTTCAGCATTGAGCACAGTCACAGGGTTCCTGGAACAATTCCTTGTTCTATGTGTTGGTTAATGGCTCATGCAGCCAAAGACCTGGGATTCCAGGCATGTCCTGGTGTTAAATTGTGATCATCTAGTTCTTTGGTTTTCACATTTTTAGGAGCAGACCAGTTTGAAACAATAAGTGAAAGGGCTGTATTTTACCAGGGGATATCCATGTGTGGCTTTCCCTGAAAGCTATTGGAAATGCTTCCACATTTTTGGAGTTCAGCTGTATATTTATGTAGAGAGCGTGTGTGTCTCTGAGTGAGTGAAGGCCGAGATATTTCTTTTGTAACATTTTAATATATTGCAAATTAATTTTGTAAGAGATGACTCACATTTATTTAAACCTTAATTTCTCCCTTACAAGGCAGAAACAGAGTATGTCCATAACTAAGCCAGCACTCATCCCTTCCCCACACCCCCTTGATTCCAGCTGTTCTCCAGTGATTTCCTTTTTCTCAGCAGTGAGTTTTGCTGGGTGGTGGCTGAGGAGGCCAGGGCATAGCCGAGAGCAGCTGCTTTTGCTTAGTAGGAAGCAGAGTGGTGCATATATCCCTTGCCAAACATTGACTGGGAATGGAGTCCAACTGTATTGTGAAACCTTGCCTAAGTGGGCAGGAAAATGCTTTCTATAATATAATTTACACCAGGAGATCCAAAATGGGACCACTTTGATAGGAAAAATGTCTTTCTGCAACAACAAAACTATTGTTTGGAATGTATACCCTAAATAACATTATACCAACAAAGGTTTTTCAAAGCCTTGGCCCTAGCGAGTGATATCTTGACCAAATTGAAATCAAATTAGTAATCAACTGGTTGGATTTAAATAGGCATTTAGTGAAGTATGAGGAGAGAGCAAAACACTTCCAGATGGGGAAATCATGAGCAAATGATATGTATGTTTGCTGGCATTGCAAAATGTACCCCTACAAGCTTAGCCCTTTTTTGTCAAGTGTTGGGCCTACTGCAGGCACCCTTCCCCATTCCTGTCTTTGGAGGTCAGTCAAAGTTGAAGTTCCCGATCTTGGTCTTTCACCCTGAAAATGCGAAGAGGGAAGGAGAAAAGGCAAAGGCCATGGTGCTGGCCTCAGTCTTCATCTCTGTAACAGTCTGGAGGACTCAAAATGCAGATGCCCACACCACAATCCTATGGACAATCTTATGGACACCTGCCATGGCAAACAGGCCTGTCTCTGGAGGTCCAATTTCACAGCTTTGAGTTTTCCTGTAGCTTAAGGGCTGCTTCTTCTATGACCCAAGGTGAAGAGTGATGCAGTGGTTATTTCTGAGCTGGCCCGTGGGGCAGCTGTGGTTCCCCAGTGCCTGCTGAGCCCCTGGCAGCCCCTCTGAGCTGTGCCTTGGCCGTGTCTGCAGGGTGGTCCCTGCTCAGGCAGCAGTGCAGCCCTGCCCGCGTGGCTGCGCAGGGAGTGGGTGCAGGGGGCTCCGGGGGGCCGTTCCTTTGCCATGCTCCCCGCACTGAGCAGCCTTCTGCCCACGTACCCGAGGCAAGTGACAGAGGGCATTCAGAGGGCCTCTGCTGAAGGAAGACCCTTTGGAAGAAGGTCCCCGTTTGTCTGACTTTCCTGACACTATGTGGAGACAGAAGGGAGCATAAACATCAAAGGTGCTTTCAGGCAGATTCAGGCTGTAATCAGTTCTTACCAGTTGGTTAAACCAGGTGACAAACCCAATTCCCTTGTGCTGACAGCCATAATAATCAGGCACCTTCTTTGTTCATTATGCTCTCTTTAACTCTGGTATTCTCATTCAGGCCTGCATTTAGTAATCGCTCAGTGTGACGGCACACTAATGAAGAAATAAAACACAGTATCTGAGATCCATTCTTCTAGCAAAAAGATAGACTCTGCTCCACTGGCTTGTAAAATCAGGTTTCTGTTCACTTGGAGAACTATTAGACCAGGTGAATAAAAGTAACATTGGATAATTTGGAAAGAACACCTGGAATGGACTGTGGATTGATCCTTTCTTTATTATTCCTAAACACTTTTTAAGATTAAGAACTTCAGCTTTCTTAAGATGTGTTTTTGTAAAGCTTTGACCCTTGGCTATTGATTTCCTTTAGTAGTAAACTGGCTGGCCTTGTCACTTATCTCGCTTTCTGGGTTGAGGGAGGAAGACTGTTAGGACTTTCCATTAGCCTGATTGTGCTAGTGGATGAAAGGAATTGAAGAATTCCCCTTCCTTTTCCTTTCTTGCAATTCCATGATAAATTACAAAAGCAGCAGCTTCTTCCTGATGTGCTGGCCAGGAGAGCTGCTCCAGAGTTTTATCCTTCCATAACACCACTCTCTGACATTGCCATCTCTTGTTGAGCTGTAAAAACTGTGCCTAACCTCAGGTAAGCCAGGCATCAGGCTCCTAAACAAGAAACTCAAACTCTGGTTTTAGTAGTCTGCTCTATTTCAGCTCTGCTAGAGCAAGTAGTTATGTCTGGCTTAAAGTTTGTAACAGTAAGAGCGGAATGTGGCAGAGCATGGGTGTAAGAGTGGAGTGGGCTGTGTCGAAGGCCAGGCAGAGACACCTTGACATACACACATTTACTGGTGCATCTTTTCCCTCAAACTTGCCTGATGGGGATAATCATCACTGTGTCTGTCACCACTGCGGGGCAGAGCCAGCCTGGACCTGCCGCTTTGGCCAAACTTGAGAATTCAGGCTTTGAGTTCTGAAGCACAGTGGGCTTGTCATTTGTGTGCTTGGGCATGGAGGTGGGATGATTGACTTGTAACACACCTGAGCACAAACCGTGGAAAACACGGACGCCTTTCCCTTTTGGAAGCATTGCAAAAGTAATGGCAAGGCAACTCTACAGACCTTCATTATCGTTCAGTACTTGCGGAGAGGAAGGGTCTTTCATAAGTTTTGCAGTGTAATGGAGAATAAATTGCCTTACCCACACAAGAATCCATGATGCAGGAAAACAAATCTGTCTCAATCATGGCCCTCATCCTGAATTTCCTTCTCCTTAAGGAGATACGCTGTGAATTGCAGCCTGGTGCAGGCAGGTGCAGTTCCCACCCAAATCAATGGGCGTTGCTCCTGTGTCCCCACCGTTAATGAGTGGCGTTCTCTAACTCTTTCTTACAAACAATGCTCACATTATGAGCGAGAATGGGACCGTTTTGTATCATTTATATTGTCTGTTCAATTCAAATTATTAAAGATTTTTAATTGGGAGCCCTTTACAAAAGAGAGATTACCATCATGGACTGTCCAGCTTGAAATTTGTCTCAGTAAATGACCCTGAATAATTCAGTCGGTTGTGCCACCCGAATGGTAGCTGATTGATTGATACTTTGTTGTGGCCTGAAATATTTCAAAAACGGTTGCATTTAAGACAGTTTATACCAGAGAAGTTTAGAGATAATAAGACCAGATTTAGTGAGATGCAAGAGAAGAGTGACTGTTTTAAAAGGACCTTCTCCAGTCTAGGTTATCAAGAAACTGAATAGCCTGATTTCAAACAGCAAACATCACTTACTTGTCTTTACATTCCCCTTTTCTAATTGAATTTAGTGCACTGCTGTATTTCCTCCAGAAAGTATATTGTTTTTAAATTACCATTTCAGTGCTATTACTCAAGGCTCCTGCTTCTAATGCTTTCTGACAGTTATCAGCATAATGAACCATAATGAAATGATGAGCAATCTACAGTGGAAACTCAATGTGAATTCCACTAGAGCTGTGTGACTGTGTTGTTAAAATTTGAATGCACATTAAAATAACACTGTCCTTATTTGTTTCCAAGGTCAAGACTTTAAAAAAAGTCTGAAAGGTCTAAACACTTCAATTTTGTAAGTGTTGCAGTCTAATATACAACCTTTACGCAATCTTGTCTTGCATTTAATGTATCTCAGAGATAAATATTTGACCTGCATTTTCAAAAAAGAGTGATTTTACCTATGTAATAACTGTGGCTGCAAATGAGTAATTACATAGGAGCTGATTATTTGAGCACATATTTATAATGATTGCTTAGACTTTTAAATAAACGAATGTGCTCTTCTTCCTTCAACTTAACTTGTGCCTTTTCTAAGTTTCCAGTTGGACGCGGATTATCACTGTTGTAGCTGTTAGAAGAAAAGTAGGATGCACCACATGGTCATGCTGGCTACTGCATTGTAGGGGACTTTGCACTGGCTTTGCCACATTCCACACTTGTGCTGGCACTACTGCAGTCCAGCCTGAGCTGGTGGAGCCCGTTCTCCATCATGTGAAGTATATGCCAATAGAGCCTCTGATCTTCAGAATTTAAATTTATGACGTAGTTTTCCTCTTCTTTGTATATATATGTCCGTACCTTAAGTAAATGATTTTGTTCTTAAAACATCATATGAGATTGTTCATTATGTAAATAGTACATCAAAATGCCTTTTAAGCTGTAGTACAGCAGTTGCAAGCACAGAGGGAACAGTGGGTAGGCTGTAAGGAGAGAACGATTTTTCTTCTCCACGTAGCCTGGGAAAATAGACCATCCATCGCTGCATCGCTGCCAGACCGAGAGAAAGGGCTTGTGAGTGATGGGAATCTCAAAGGAGAAAGCTGTCTCCCCTTGTGTGTGGTGACAGGCTCAAGGAATTGAATAAGAAGGGGAGTGGTTATGACTTGAAGAGACGGGAGTAATTTGACAGTGTGTGTTTATAATCAGTAGACTTAAAATCATCACTCCTTTAAATACAGCAACTGTTTATTAGCTTTTGATTTTATTATGATTTTCTGGCCAGAGCCTGTAATTAACAGATACATTTACTCAATTAAGTGGGGACTTTGATTTGATTAGTGAGGACCCAGTTCTGTAGAGTTGTTGAAGTAAATTAGAGGGCAAACAGAATAAGAAATTCAACAGTTGGGCCAATTACAGAACAACTTATTTTTCTGGTTGGATTTCTTTCCTGTCAGACTGTCAGATAACTTTCTGGTATCCGCAGTGCAATTCTTTTTATCTCGAAAGAGTGAGTGAACACAGGTGGTATTGTCTGCAGCACAGTGCATTAGGGTAGATGTGATAACATGTCTTAGCATACGTGGCAATGCAAAATGTTCTTATATGGCAGTTCTTGGAAGAGAAGCCTGGAGCCCAAAGGAGTGGTACCTGCAAGCATCAGTTTTCCCACACCTCTGCCAGTGGCAACTGGACCTCTTTGCTTAACTTCTTCAGCCCGGAGAGGAGCTATTAATTGGATTGTTCTCTGGGTGAAAGGAACAAAGCCTATTGTGAAGCTGGTAACTAGGGTACTTTTGGCAAGTAAATAGGAAATCGAACATGCCAGTAAAATGGGCATTTTATCATTGGCGCTGGTCCAAGATCCCTTGCTTGGCAGAACTCCTGCTGAAGTCAAAGGAATCTTGCCCAAGTAAATAAATGAAGAATTGTTTACCAAATCATTTGCCTTGTTATAACCCAGTTGTAAGGCTAACTATGCTCAGAGAGGAGAGGGGGTGGAAATGGAGCAGATGACTGGTATTTCAAGTGGCTGCTGCATCCTGCGGCCTGTTGACTTTGGTCTCACCAGTTGTGAAAACACATAATCTATAATGCTAAATGGTCAGGAATAGCCAGGCAGACCAGAAGTGAGGGTTGTCCGAGCTGCCAGTGCTTGTGTAAATCAGCCCACAACAACAGGGGACCTGTCCACAACTGCTGAAAGAAGCAATTAGTGGCAGCAGCATACACAACTGTCAGGGGAAAGTGTGGGCTTTATTTGTAAGCCTAAACTTACAGCGCCCAGGTATTTACTCTGCGTTACAACTTTTCTTTCAGGTGGTTAGAGATCAACAACAAAGGCTTATCTGAAGGGCATCACGGCTCACATGCTGAAACATCATAGGCAGCTCGACAGTTGTGCAGGTTTAATGAAGCCTTATGAGATGGAAAGAGGAGGCCAAAGTGCTTCCTCTTGAACACTGTGCCTGGCACCGCTTTGCCAGACATTTTAGTGAGTGAACCTAAGGAGTTTAAAGACATTGATTATTCAATAATTACTTTCTTTGCAACTTCTCTGAAAATAGTAAACCCTGTATTTCATGCTCAGCCCTGCCCCCAGGGAGATTATTCCAGCATTGTGATCGAGTTAAAGAACATTGATTAGAGTTGTTCAAGATACAATAACAGCATGGTGACGCCTTGCTGAGAGAGCAGCAGTGTGACCCCATGGGTGAGGCTGCAACATGACCAACAGCCTTAGCAGAGCCCTAGTGCTGCCTCTCTGTGCCTGAGCCGGCCCCTTCAAAGGTACCCGATGTACTTCCATTGGCATTTCACTGCTCTCTGCAGATACGCTCCAAAGCTCTTTGGAGATGTTCGTTGTATGGATCTTTCCTTTTGTACACCTCTGTATTTGTTCTCTCTATTCTTGCTGTGTTTACACACAAAAGCTGGCTCTCAGATCTTGTATAGCAGATGTGCTAAACTTTTCGCTGCCTCTGATAGTGCATTTCTAGTTAAGTTTTCTTGCTATTGTACAGTTGGATGCTTGCTCCCAGGTGCCTGCTGCTCCTTTAACTTATCAAAGACTTTGCTGCTCCTCTGTAGTACAGCCAAGGCCAAGCTGCCGATTCAAAACAGGCCAGTTCATCCTAGGCTCCTTCTAAACGACGGTGAGTCATAGCAACCTTCCCTGTTGTATGAATCTTGTTTAATATGTAGCAAATTAGCTCAAGATTTCTGAATACCCCGAGTTGCCTTTGAAATCACAGCAGATGAAGAGGGTCAGCGTCTCTGGAGCAGGCTCATAAAGAGGATCCTTTTGTCAGTCCTGGTCCAAAGCCCATTGAAGCCTGCTGGTCTGCCTGATTGACTTTGATTAACAAACACCCATAGCTGGCACGCAGCTGCATTTAACAGTATTTTTGTAGGGCTTTCACAGTTTTAGGGTGGAGTTAGAAAGCTTCGAACTGCAGCAGGTTCTTGTATTACTTTTAATAAAATATTTTAATATTTTTTGTTTGGTAGAATAATTTTGAATCCTTATCAAGCTAAGGTCTGCTTTTTCTGCCTCAAAAAAGAGGTGATATTTTCTTCAAGGAGAGTGCGGGAATGGTTAAAGAAGATTAAAGTCTTTTCTACATGCTTGAGGTTTTCTGATGTCTGGTGGGAATTGCCAATGAAGCTTCCTTCCGATTTCACACTGTCAGGCGAACGCAGGCTGAATGCAGTGTGACAACCCACTTGAAAATAATTATCCATTGCCCTGGCTGCAGAGACATCCGTTACCTGCTGCAGAAATGTGCTGTTGCACATGTGCCCACACAGACGGAGTAAATTATATTTTTTAATAATTATCTCCTTCCGGGGCTCAAAAGTTTCATCCTGCTTGCTACTTAGTCACATATATGACTTTTGAAAGCATCTTTCTGTTAAAGGAGGTATGTTTTAAATACGCTAATCTGGTGACTGACAGGCTGTTCCTAACAAAGACTTGTCTTCTTGAGGGTATACATTTGAAATGTCTGCATTAGCACTTCCATGGAGAGTGTGGGTTTCAGTTTGCGTTTTTAATAGATCTCCCACAGCCAGATCTTTCACGGTAATAAATCTTAACTGTACCATAGGCTAGTAGTAAACAGATGTGGTTACAGTGCTAATACTGATAATATCAGTTCAGTCCTTAATGGATAATGTTGCTGCCAGAATAATTCACTACCACTGTTAGTGGCTGAAGACTAAGCTGGCACAAAAAAGGGAGCTCCTGAAGGAGCCCTCTGCCAGGGGACAGGTCGTGACAGAAAAGTGCAAACAGGCAGCTGTTTCTGGCTAGAGAGAGATTTATTTTGGGTGCCATCAGAATGGGTTTCTTGGAAGTGCTAAATTCACTTTAACAGAATTAAGTGTCAGAAACCTGTACTGAGGTGCTTTTTGGTTTGTTTTGTGATGTTTTTGTTTTTCAACCTAAGAAAGTAGTATATAATGGCTACTTGTCTCTGATAAAGTTGGCCAAACTAAAGCCCACAACTTTACCTTCAGTCCTGTGGCCGTAGGACCTCTGAGAAAAGGAAAAAAATTTTTTTTACTTGCATCTAAGTTTGGTGAGCAAAAGTTGTTTGCCCAAAATTTGGAGCTGCTAGTTGTCTAGAAGTGGAACTCTTGAGTCCTATCAACCTGGGGGAGCAGACAACCAAGCTGCAAGGTCCTTCTTATTTCTTGTCATTTTATGGTACAAAAAAGTCGCTGGGAATCATTTCTTTCTCATCTCCGTTCTCTGTGCTTTAATCCACGCCTCCTAACCATACACTGTTGCTGAACTAAATTAACTGGTTTAGTGAAGACAGTATTCTTTATGTCAAACAAGTCTGTCTGGTCTCCTTGTAGAAAACTGTAATTGAATTTACCTCATACACCCACAGAGACTCTTAGAGAAACACCTTGCTGGGCAGATCAGTAATAAAAAAGGAAGATGTAAAACCAGGGATATTAAAACCTCTGTCATAACCATTTAAATACAGTTCCCCAGCACAGTGCACTTGCAAGTCTACCTTCGAATCCCAGGGTTAGTTTCCAGAGATATTTTTCAGTTGTGTAGATCAGTCAGGTTTACAGCTGTAGGGAGAAAGGGTGGCCTGACTTGGAGTCTCCTGCACGCCCAACCAATTGTTCCCACCTGACTGTCCCTCCAGCTTCAGCAGCTCCAGCATGTCCTCTGCTGTGGGTTTGTGTGGGTTTGTAGTACATGGCATTTGTCAGGGGAGAGGCTCTCTCCTTCCCCCTCGTGCCTTTGTGGTGGACTCGCACTCCTGGCGTGCCCTGGTCAGACCCCATCCTTGGGCAGGCGGCGGGTCCTGGGGTCTGTGCTCTCCCTGTGGTGTGCATGAAGGGCTGGGCACGCTGATCCCTGAGGGCAGCAGGAATATTCACTCAGTTGCAGATAATCCTCTTTGTGCTATCTGCCTTTGAAATCATTCCTTGCTTTCTCCTTGGCAGAATGACTTTGCGAGATTCGTTAGGCTGAACTTCCTACATTTGTACTGTTATCCTTTGGGCATGGGAAGAAAGGGGCTTTGGGCTAACGTTCTCAAGCAGGATGGTATTCAAACAACAGTCAGACAACCTGTTGACGTTTGTCTCAGCTATCTCTGATGGCCCCATAGTGTTCAGGGCAGCTGATTTAAATGGAAAATATTGTACTCCTTGCAAATAAACAGTTTGCTGAGGCGTCATTATGCCCAGTCTTAGTCTGCAGCCTGGTTCGCTTCCCAGCTGTGTCTCCTTGCCACCTGCACCCCAGAGGTGCTCGTTCAGTCCTGGAGAGCAGGTTCATTACTGGGTCTTCACTGAGCAAGCTGCATGTGAGTCACTCCAGTGCTTGGACCGGGCTCAATCCCTGGTGTGCATCATGTAGGCTGCCTAAGGGTGCCCACAGAGACCTGTAATCCACAGAGAGCTGGCACACAGGAAATGGAGCACACAGGGATCTCCTGTGGTCTGAAAGGAAGGAGGGAGACAGTCAGGTGTTGATATGTGCCCTTGCCGTGGTTTTCACCAGGCCCTCACTGGTTGTACAGGGGTGTGTGGGAGGTTTCTGACTGGAGAGAGACTTGGGTGTAGGAAGGGAGGGAGAGAAATGTTGATGGATGAAAAGTTAAAATGCTGCCAGAGGAAAGAGTGCTAAAAGATATCAGTACTTTTAGTACAAGTAATGTTTATGCTATTAACCCCTTAAAAGCTCTTGTTTCCCTGAATGTTCGTTTGACATAGGGTGCAACACTGTCCTTAAGACAGACAGATCTCTCTATCTGTGGGTGAAAGACAGATAGCTGTAATGGCTATAGCTTATTGCAGCAAGAGAAAGCCAAACAATCTGCATTGCCCAATACATGTAAGGAAATCTAATAGGAGGGTTGAGGAAGATAGCAAGATTAGCTTGATGAAGATTATTTGTTGCTAAACAGATTCTTCAGTGTTTCCCTCATCCCTGACACACACAATGAACAGCTCCACCCAGGGCCTTTCCATTTGCTTCATGGCTCACTTGATTTTGATGGGTTTATTGTGAAGCAAGATTTATGGAGCCCCAGGAAGGAATAAAATTAAAAACTTCCGTTCCCTGTGTTCCCACAGAGGAGTGCCCCATGTCCGTTCAGGGTGCTGGTTAAAGGGGCTGGGAGAGGGATCTGGCTTTCAGGCTCCATGATCAAACCATGTCCCCTTTGCAGTCCCCAAGATGAGAAGAGTGAGTGGCTCTGCAGATCCATGCCTGAGATTCTGTTGTCCTGTGCAGGGAAAACAACAGTACCTGCCTTCCTAACATCACAAAATGAACTTCAAAATTAGTTGGTTTGCAGAATTAAAATGTCTAGATTTAAATTCTTTTTCCCGTAGGAACGGTCACATTTTTAAGCTGGCAGTGTGGCAGTATTAGCTCCATGCTTCCAGAGTGCCAAATAGCCCATGCAATAGCATGCTTCCATTGCCAGGAGAATTATGAAAAGTGCTGTAAATCATGGGACTTGTGACAAAATCACAGACATTGGCGGTGATTCAGAGCACAGGTCCCTGTCTGCCCTCCAATCTGCCCCACAGCTAGATTTTCTTGCCAGAGGACACAAGATTTGTTGTGAGGATGATGGTCTCGCTGTCAGGACCCTGTTCCTGGGGGATCCTGCTAGCTGGGTTCATCTGAGAACTACCTTGGCACTTGCAGCCTGCCACTGCCCTGAAAGGGTTTTCGTCTCATCCATCGGCAGGGCTCTGTTGTCAGAAACAAAGCAAATCCTGATCACCATTGAAGGAGCAGATACGCCCTGTGTTTCAACATATGAAACCAGGCCCATCAATCTGAAGCTATTCCCCACTCCCAGTGCCAGCAGCTCCATTGATGACTATGCTCCAGGAAGAAAAGAAATTGCTTTTCCCCTCACTGTAATGTCAGCCCACCATTTAGAGACTCCCCCGCATCTTCCTTTTCATGCTGGAGGTGGTGCACTCATCTCTGTGACCTGCAAGCATCTGCTTCCCTGGTTTTCTGCTTCATCGCGTCTCTGTTTAGACACTGCAATGCCCTGTCCCACATACTAATTACTGACTTTTTGCTTCTGAGGAGCTTGATTCATTCTGGCACATTTTCCCATGTGAAACTGGACCTAGAGCCTTGGAAAATATCTTAATGGACGTCAGAGTAAGTCTGAGTTTAACCCCAAACTGGCTGCTGTATCTGAGCTAAGAGGCACATCTTTCAGGCCACGGCTGTGGCAGAATGAACCCTCCTTGCACAGAGGTCTTTGCTTTGGGAATACCCCCTTGAAATGGGGATATTCTCAGCCCTGGCAGAGCTGGTGCTGCTGGGGAAGGAGGTGTTTGCCCTGGCACCACCTTATCTCAGCTCTCTTGGCTGTGCTCCGAGTGGATGCTCTTGTGTGTGCGACTGTGGCAAGTGAACGCTCTGTAAGAAAAACCTTTTTCTCGCTACAAGGCTCCTGATGTTTCCCACAGGGGCAGTTGCTGTTCAGGGCTTGCTGCTGCCAGGTCCTGAGCAAGCTCTGGGAGGACAGACAGCCTCAGCTCCCACTGGCTCTGGCAGCTGCTGTGGCCAGGGCAGACCTTCATGCCCAATGTGCACCTGGGCTTGCAGCCTGCTGAGGCTGCTGTTCCCCCCAGAGGCTTGTGTTGGTTCTCCTGGTTCCTTGACAGTGTGGAGGGATAGCTGTGCACCTGCCTGCCCTGAAGAGAGAGCCCAGGTGTGAGGCATTTTGGGGAGGTCTGGGGTAGAGGGAGTTTGGTTCTGTTCCTGCTCAGCAGTTCCTGTGCTGCCGCTTGAGTTCACGATTCCAGGAGTGTCTTCCACCTCATTGCACTCCGAGTGTATTTTTGAAAAGAAGGCTTGTGTATTTGCAGGTTAAGCAGAGACTGCTTTCTCCTATCCAGGGGAGCTGGCAAAGCCAGCTTTTGGGGGAAGGAGAGCTGGTTATGGGACAGAGGCATCGGGCTGAGATTTGGGACAGTTTTGACTGATGCCCAGATGTGCAAAGCACGTCTTGTGTGCCCTTGTCTTAGCACATCTCTCTCTGCCACCATTTCCACGTGATAAATAGAGATTAAAACCAGTTTCTTTCCCTTTTCTTTCTCATCTAGTTTTTGGATCAGGAAACATCTCTTACTGTGTTCAGTAACTGATCTTTGAGTAAAAGGGTTTTGTCCTTAGGAGTCCTAAATGCTGCCAGTGTATAAATAAAAGCCATGAATGGCAGCCTGGTGGTGCAGCAGGCAGGAGGGCTCCCCGGCTCAGGGGCTGGCCCCGGCTCTCTCCTCTTGCAGTAATTCTACCTGTCAACCCTGATTAACTCAGAGACTCTTTCAAAGGTTTGGCAAGAAGGGAGGATTTCCCTCCTTTCAAAATTAATATATTAATTTTGTATTTCTGAAGTGAGCACAGAGAAACAGGCCTTGCTCAGCTACTCCTGCAACAGAGACCTTTCATCTGGGCACTGAACATAACTAGATACATTTGACCTCTATGTAATTTAAGACTCTTTTCTTAACCTACTTACCTCTCCCAAAATAAAAGTCCTGTCTCCTGTTGAACATGTGGTGCATCCTGCTGGCTTCAAGCACAGAACTGAGGACGTGATGCAGCCCTCAAAACCTTGTTCTATGCAGCCTGCTCAGGTCTCAGGCTTCCTTTGCTATGCACCTGGTGAATTGAGGGAGCCAGAATTTATCTTCCCCATGGTCACCCCTTAACAGCTTAACATCTTTGCTGCTACACTTGATGACTCACTTTGTAATTTAAGTAGAATTTCACATTTTCAATGTGTTTGGTTCCTGCCGTACCCCAATGGCTGTTTTTGTAACTTTGGCAAATGGGAGATTATGACTTACTTATTTATACACTTAATGAAACTGTTGGTTCTGGCTGATTTTTTTTTTCCCCCCCAGTTTCACAGTTTCATAACATTTGACAAATAACAGGAATGGAAAAACTGGAATGACATTTTCTGGAACTTTCTCCTTCCCTTCCTTTTTGGCCAGGAGATCTGGTTGAACTTTTTTTGAATTGTGACCATCAAGTGTATTTTGATAAAATTTAAGAAGCTTTTATGAGCTCTCTTGTGTCTTGAACTTGTGACTTTCTACAAAATTATTTCCAGTATTTTTCTGCTAATAAGTTTTGTATGAAAAGCTCTGACTATAAGTAGTTACTAAGGGCAACACTTTTTACTGTATTCCGTTTGGAATAAAGTAAAATCCTATTTGGATTGTTACATTTTGCAAGCTTCATTCTCATTCTGTTTCATTTCTCTTCAAAGCAGTGCTTACCTGCAGTGCATCCCAAAGTGTTGTGTGTGTAGTCAGAGAGCTTTTGTGCTCTGCCCCAGAGCAGGCTGCCTTTCGATGGTCAGGGGAACTTTTTGGGATGTATAAAATACATACCTCTTTCATGGGTTCGCTCTGAATCATCCCTGTTAAATTTAAGGGTACAAAAAGTGTGTCTCAACTGTATTGAAATTAGATTAAGAGTCACAGGATTAGCTCTTCTGCATTTTCAATTTGCCTGTGGGTTTGGGGCCTGTGGGGATTTAAGCCCATAAATAGCATTTGTGCCCGTGCGTCGGTCGGAGCGAGGCAGGGCAGTGCTGGCGGCAGCTTGTCCGCTCGGGCAGGGCCGACCGTGGCACTCCTGGAGAAATGCTGGAGGTGCAGGAGGAACACGTACTGCCCATGGAGGTCCTGCCCAGCCTGCCTTCGGCTCTGTGCTCCAATCCCACAGTCCCTGTGCTGGAACCAGCTGGGAGCTCTTTGGCAGCGTGTTTACGAGTCTTGAAGTCTCCTGTCCCTGTGGTGGAAAAGCTGACCTTGTGTCTCACATTCAGCCTTACTGTCTGGTCTCTTGTTCCTGACCAGGTTTCTTTTATCAGCTCTTCTTTTAGATGCTCACCATATTTTCCTCTCCTATTCTTTCACGTTCTCCAGCACTCCCCTATTGTAACCTTTATTCCCTGTCCTTCAAAGCCTTAGTCCTGTGTCTGGCTTTCTCCTCAAATCTCCATCCTGCACCCAAAGTGTCATGTTCAGGTCCCTGCTTGTTGGGCTTCAGTGTTCACTGAATGTGATTGGACATCGACTTGCCTGAAAAATATTGCACTTATATTTTTCAGAAAAAAATACCATGAGATATTTCTATAATAATTTCAATGAAAGTCTGCGTGTAGGAAATGGGAGACTTTGAAAATCTCAAGTGAAGCAGGAGTTTGTGCATTTGATGCTTTGCTCAGGAGATCATGGAAAAATGAGTGTAAAATAGTAAATTTAATGTCTTTCGTAACAAATATAAATAATGAAAGTGAAAAAGCCCCACTTTTGTTTAATTGCAATACTATACTGGGCTTTCAGACTCATTTAGAGCTGGAAAATATTGTTAATTCATCAGATGAAAAGATCAGAGTTTGACTTATCAGTTAATTTTTTGCCTTCATCAAGAACATAGAGAAGTAAAATTCTGTTTGGTCTCTGCTGTCCTTGACTTAAATGGGAGTTGCACAGGTCTGGGACCCTAAGTCTGACGCTACTATGTAAGGGATTTTTTGTTGGTTTTTTCTGTTTTAACTAAAAACATGTGGACTTTATCTTTTTAGGCCCTCCATCTGCTCCCCAGAACCTGATTTCCAATGTCAACGAGACATCCGTGAACTTGGAGTGGAGCCCCCCCCAGAACAGAGGCGGCCGTGAGGACATCTCCTACAACGTGGTGTGCAAGAGATGCGGGGCCGGCGAGCTCAGCCGCTGCCGCTCCTGTGGCAGCGGGGTGCACTTCAGCCCCCAGCAGAACGGCCTGAAAACCACCAAAGTCTCCATCACCGACCTCCTGGCACACACCAACTACACCTTTGAAGTCTGGGCGGTGAATGGAGTGTCCAAGCAAAACCCCAGCCAGGACCAGGCTGTGTCAGTCACTGTGACAACTAACCAAGCAGGTAGGAACACACGCAGTAATTGCCTTCCTCTCTCTGCTGCCTGTTTTTTAAGAAAGCTGTGATTTCCATTACATTTAGCATTAGCAAATGAATGCGAGGAGCCCTAAGATGTGTAACTGGGTCAAACCCTTATTTTCTGGTGATTTATATGGATAGTTAAAATTCTTCGGAGGCAGGGAAGGAGAGGAGGGTTTGGGTGCTGTGTCTGGGAGCGGGCTGTGCTGCAGCACGCGGGCAGGATGCTGGGAGGCATTCTGCAGAAGCACAACAGCACGGCTGCCCTATGTCCCCCCTGGCCTACCAGCAGCTCGGCCCTTTGCGGGGGACACCCTGCACGGGGACACGAGGATGTCCTTGGTGTCTGCAGAGGGGATTGCGCTCCTGCCCCCTTTCAGAAAGGGATGTGTAAGATTCAAGGAGCGGAACGAGTAGGCGCTCGCTCGCCTGCTCGCTCACTCTTGTCTCCTGGAAAGTCAATTAGATTCTGTCGCCTTGTTAAATAAATACCTCCTTAACCTGCTGCTGACAATGTTTCGATTGATCAGAGCTGGCATTGCTGTAGAAATCCTATATGAGCTTTCATTTTTATGCTGGCTGATTTTTGCGTTTCATTCATCTGGGAGAGTGAAATACAATTTCTGCATATACCAGATTATTTCAGATACCCTAGGCAGTTCTGCTTTTTTGGTACCCCATGCTTGACCTAGTAAGGGCAAAGGCTGCTGCAGCAGATTGCCATTCAGTTTTGATGCTAATTTGTTTGATCTTTTTCTTTAATTACATGAAAACATTTCTTAGTTTGCGGCTAGCTAGGGTTTAATGCACAGGGTTCCAGTTGAATTTTTAATTTAATGCACAAAATTATATACATTTGAATATGACACTCTTCTAAATGCAAATTAGACATCCAGACTGTCAGACTGGCTACAAGACCGTCAAACCTGTTATCTGATGGCTCACAGTGCTGATTGCCTTCAGGTCCCACAGATGTTGCAGGCATTCAGCACCTTGGAGCGTAGCTTACAGGTTATAATTTATGATTGGACTCACAGTGTATGAGGCAATATTAATATTGCATATTTTGATAGTACCAGGTCATACAAATATTTTGAATTTTATTTCCTAGTAGATGTGTGTGAAAAATAGGTCTGCATAGTCTAAATCTGCAAATTTTAGCTGTAGTCCAGGACACGTCAATATTACCAGTGAGAGATACATTCAGTTTTGCAGTGACAGTAACAAGCAAAATTGTCAAGTCCATGCTGAAGCTCCTTTGAAAAGCTGGTCCAGTGTTTTTTGTTCTTCACATGCAGTTGACAGCATCCCTTTTAAATTATGATTCAAAAATTCGAACTACCACTTTGCCTAGTGAAAAGAAGACTAATAGAGAACAGCGGCTATTAGGGAGTCTTGGGAGAAAGCCGTGGGAGAGTGCTGTCATACGCTATATGAAAAGAGAAGGTTGAGAACAGCAGCAGGGACAGTGTTTTTGTGCTATGAATGCCTAGCAAAGAGAGTATTTCTGACTGATTTTGGCATGTGTAAGGATTAGTGGATGCATATATGCATGAATAAGTGAGCGGGATCCATCTACCGTGTGAAAATTCTACCATCTTATGCTTTTATATGCAAACCAAAATCTGATTGAATATGCAAATAAGAATTGATTTTGTTTATTTTCCATGAGTAGTATTCTTCCCATCAGGAAACTTGTATTTTGGCCAACATTTCCAATTTTGAAACATGCCCAGTTTATCAAATGCGTCAGAGGGCCGGAGAAAATTATCCTGGTATAAATGAAAATTAACTCCAAGGTGCCAGTGTTCTCCCATTCTTCATACAACTTTGTGGTTTCTGCTGCATAGAAGATCTAAATAGAAATGTGTGGCCTAAACCTACAGATCCCAGCTGAGATAAATAGCCTTACATATGCAAATAATCCCATTGATTTTGGTGAAACTGCTTGCTTGAGTAAAGGTTTGTAAAGTTAGACCCTTGGGTTTTACAAGTACTGATCTGTTTAATCATTATAAATGTGTGTCTGGGGTGCATTAAAATCCTTGTGCCACTAATTTTCTTTCACTGTATTTCATTATAAAGAAATCATGTCATGATGGAGCACTGCCACAGGCTTGGTTTTGATCTTGCACCTTTCTTACACGAATGTAAAGCTGCCTTGGTTTCTTTAAGGCAATTCTAAATTCAGATTAGAGCCAAGCTCCTCCCTTAATAACACTTCTTCCCTGTTTGGTTAATAAAAATGAAACCAGCAACATTGAAAATTTGTAAATTACTTTATAGGTTTTGCTCTCTATGCTGTGCTTTCCAGCATTTGAGAGGGGAAAAAAATGTTGTCAATGTGGTGTTTTTTTAGTTCTTTACATATGAGCAGTGCTTTTAGGTTGTATTCTGGAGAATGTGCTGGAAACAGTTTGGAAGAGGTGCATCTCTGAGTTAAGTTCAGTAGAAATGATAAGCATGCAAGAGACCAGGGAATTCTTCCTCTTAACAAACTGATCTTCCAAATATGCAACTGTACAATCTGAAGAAAAGATGCAGAAACCTTAGAAGCAGTTTTTGATGTGAGTATCAGGAATCTGGGTGTCTGTGTGTTTGCTTCCTTGGTGCCAGCCCCTGTGGAAGGTGTGCATTTGGGGACGGGCAGAAAGCAATGAGAAATCAGTTACTGGTATATTCAGCACAAAATTGATGAAATATATTGCAGTGTCATAAAAGGTGCAGTTGAAAGGCACAGGTGGGTTTTTGTTTGCTTTTGTCATTTTACTCCTGGAAATAATGCAATGAGGCAGTTTACTTTCCCCTTTGTTTAGAAACTCTTTTCAGTTTCCAATACTGTAGAAAAGTGTTTAAATGAAAAGAAGATTTGCCATTCAAAGTAGGATCAAAAATAATTTGAAAAAGTATTTTTCCTGCTTCCTTTGAAAAGGTCTTGGTTTTTATAGCTTGCTTTTTTTAAAAAAAAAAACACTAAATTTCAGGCTTTGAGACAAGTAAAAATTTCTATCTCCTAGTGAAATACTGCAGTGTTGTGACATTTTAAGAATTTTGAATTGTGTGCTATTCTGAATATTTAGTATAATAATTATCTTTTTTGAGATGGGAACCATTACTCTTTTCTCATATAAGATTAAAAAGAAATGAAAAAACAAGGATGGAACACTGAGCTGCTGAAACTTGGAGCCAGTGCCCTTAGCACAGTGAGTACTGGAAGTGCTGATATTGGGGGTCTCCACCAGCAGTGGTGGCTTTTGTGGCTCTTAGTTTTCGGTGAAATGGAATCAGCATTTTGTCCATCTTTAAAAATTGTGAAATGACTTGTGGAAGCGATGCAGACCAGCAATTCTCATGTGATGCTGCTAGCAGAAGCTAATTTCAATGAGGAACTCTACCAGGCAATTGACTGAATAGCTCAAAAATGTCCAGGCTTCTTGTTTGGTTTTTTTCTGCTAAGGATAATGCTGCGAAGCTGTTCAAAATTAAAAGTAAAGCTCTCAATAAAGAGATCTTGTTCACAGCATGCAGGAAGCTTGTGTGGTTTTTTTGAAGAGGCGCTGAACAGTTTATATTTTTATTAAGGATTAAGCAGCTGAGCTGTTTAGGACTCCAGCCTGAGAGGCAGGTTCCCTGCTCAGTCCCTGCTCTGTGTGCTCATCCGAGGGGGCAGTGCCTCAGGGACAAGGTTTTTTGCATGGATGCTAAAGGCATTCATAAGGCAGGGGAGCAGCGCGGGGGGCACAGCCTACACAAGCTTAAATGAGACTTAAAATCCAAACTTATTATGCTGCTTGCTTTGCTCCCTTTGCTTTGTTTGCATTTTGTGAGGGATGGGTGTCCTGCTTGCTCCTTTGCTTGTTGGAGTTAAAGCAGTTGATACTTCTGAATAAACAGCCTGCCTGGTGATTTGTTACCTTGTTAGGTTACCTTGGGCTCAGTGTTTCCTTAAGTGGACCTGCACTGCTAGATGGATGCAGGATGTGCCAATTAGGATGGAAATACAGTATAAATAAATAAACTCACTCTTTCTCCCGTTGCATCAGACTGGATGTTTTCAAGCTGCCTGTGCTCAGCATCAAGAACTGATCTTTCCTGAGAATATCTCAGGCTCTCTGTCCCGTTTATTCCTCCTGCTGTTCCCACTCCTCTCCCCAGCCCCTTTGTGTCTGCGATGCCCCACTCCTGGCCTGTGCAGTGTGTGTTCACCTGCCTCAGAGCTGCTCATCTCGGGGCAGAGCAGGATGGCTGATGGGGCTGCGGTCCTTCCCCCTCCTCTGTGTGCTCCCCCAGTCCCTCACTGCCACTCAGAGCCCTGCGGTGCTTCAGTCTCCATTTCCAGAGAGTGACTGAAATGGGTCACGGTGCCACCAGGATTTGAGCACTGCCGAGAGGATCCGTGTGAATTGAGAATTCTTCTGGGACAGGCTGCAGTTGTGGTGAACCCAGAACACTGACATTCAGTGCAGGGAAGGGAAACGTCAGCTGTTACTCAGTTTTATTTAGCCTTTAGGCTTGTTTGTTGTTTATGTTCTTAATTCCATTATTAAAAAGAAAAAAAAGCCAAACCTGAAAGATCCTGGTCCTTTGAGGATGATGGTGTTTTAAGCCAGAAATTGTGGGGGTGGGGGGGAAAGAAGTAGGAATTACTTGCTTCGAGATGACCCATAAGTTCTGCTGGACTTTATGGCAGGGGAATATGTATTCCCATTTTGCATTTCGGTGGGTCTTCTTTGAAAGCCCACGTTTCCTTTCAAATGCTGATTAGCATTCCTCACGTGTTGTACAGAACAGCACAGAAAATGCATATAAGGTCTTACGTTATCCCAGTGTGGTTTAGCCTGTGCTGAGCTACATTTGCAGTCAGTAAAAATTCATGGACATACATTGCCCTTGGTCAGTGTGCACTCCTCATGTCGAAAAAATAATAGTTGCTCAAGCAGATCAAAAGCAACACATGCCAAGGCCAGGAAAGCTAAGGATTTTAGTATTTTCTGTTTAATGTACTATTTTCCTGGATATTTATAACTTACCTATAAAGTATTGCTCTGTAGTGAAACATGAAAAGACATTGTTAAGTAGATTTCAGTCACAGAGCTTTCTTTAGGTGACTGCATGAACACCCTCAAACTACTACTGAAAAATAAAATTAACAGTTACTCTGAAGGTTGATCGATCCATCTGATTCTTCAAGCTCCCTCATGTTCTTTGAGTTCTTTGAGTATAGTCCTGGTTTCAGTATAAGTAATAGTAAATCATTTCTATTTGCTGAGAGTGAACATAACATTTTTTGATTTTGTGTGTGATGATATTTATGTGCATATTAAGGATCTTATCGATAGGGAGGTGGTGAAAGAAGTTAATTTTGATTTTAAAAATAGCAAGGTCTGTAGTCATTCAGACTGCTAGTTTTATGCTCAGCTCTTGCAAAAAATTTTCCTTTTTTTTAATGCAGTCCTGGTGAAGAGCTGTTTATTATTGTGTTAAGGGCTGTATAACCCCAAGGAAGACTTCATCTCCGAATAGCTGGGGAAGCAGCTCCATGAATGTGAAGACAGAATTCATCATACACTTGTGTCAGAGTTTCACAGACCCTATAAAATAGCGTAAGCTGGCAAAATAAGTTATTTTCTGTTCTGACAGCACCCTGCTCTGGTGCCTGGTGAGGCTGTCGGGAGGCTTAGGGAAGGCAGCTCCACTTCCATGGCTGGGGGGCTTCCCAGCCCGGCTCCTGCCCGGCTCCCTGGGGTGATGTGGGGATGGGGCAGTGCTGGTGGGGTTTAGGGCTTTGTGGAGGGAAGGATTAAGGTGCTGGGCTGGTGCTCAGGAGTGTCTGGACCCGCTGTAGAGTGTCGAGGTGACGGCAGGCTGGACGGCCCCGTCCGGTGGCGGTGCAGGAGGGTGAGTTCATGTCTCTGCTCAAGCAAAGGAGCGAGTGGCACTCCAGATGCTGGGCACAGCTGGACGTGGCTGTAGCCTTCACAGGCAACGAGGGTCAATTTAGCTTTTTATTTTTATTTTTCTAAGTACTGGCTACCAGCAGAGTCCCACCCTTTCCAGTCACTTGTTCCCTGCAGCCAAAGGATACAAATACCCCGTTCCAGTAGTCCTTTTACAGGCACACAAACCCGTGAGGAAAATCATGCACGTAGCTGGGTGTGTATACACAGTCACAGCACCCTGGCCACCCAGTTCCCCACAAGCCTGATTTAAAATAATCTCTTGGCAAACACCTGGAACATGCCAGCTGTCCAGAGCATGGGAAGTGTGTGTGGTACTACTAGCGGCTGCATTCTTTTTTCTGCAAAATGTCAGGATAATGGAAAAGAGGTGTTGCAGAGGGGAGTTCTTACTTTGCTTTAAGGTGTCTGTACTAAGGATGACTGATCAGGAGTCTCCTTATTCCCTAAATGGAGCTGTGTCAAGCCTGAACTCAGTAGGGAAAGAAAATCAAAACAAGTAAGCAAGGATTTGAAAAAGGGATGATCCATGAGCGTGACACTCCGAGTGATTTGGTGCAGCATCTTGCGGAATTCCAGGCTAATTGTATGCAACTTTCTCATTTTGAATCTAAACCAGTGGGGTTTCCGAAGCTTCACATTTTTCTGCTGGACATCAGCAGCGATCCCCCTGCGCACGTGTTCGAGCAGGAGGGTTGGGACAAGTTGTCAGCTGTGGTAGGGTTTCACCTGCCGTAATCGGTGAGGGGACCTGCCAGGCTGTGCAGGACAGCCACCTGCCTTCTCTTCCTCTGCTTTGGTTTTACAAAGGAGTTGTGTTTTGGCTTTTGATATCTGAAGGTTTATATCGAAAGGAGTTACTGTGAGGACTTCTGAAGCAAACCAAATGATGTATTTTGGGAAACCACACATCTTGCAAATAGTAATACAGTGGGAGATCCAGAAAGAAAAGTGATCC
This sequence comes from Ptilonorhynchus violaceus, assembly GCA_013397565.1. Lineage (NCBI taxonomy): Eukaryota > Metazoa > Chordata > Aves > Passeriformes > Ptilonorhynchidae > Ptilonorhynchus > Ptilonorhynchus violaceus. The sequence goes on from VZRJ01008268.1 coordinate 3,582,963, forward strand.
TAGCGCTAGAAATTTGGGGATTGCATGGAAGGGAACAGTGAGGAATACTTTTGAATAGGCAAATTCCAGCACTGAGCATGAGATTTCTCAAGAGACCTGAATATGTTGTGTGTTGACCACCTCAGGTTTCTTCTGCTGCGTGTTTAATTACGTGTGTAAGTTAATGTGTCTGAGTAAGGAGCTTCTCCAAGCTGGCAGATGCAAGTGGGAGTTTCTTCTTAACAGCTCTGTTCTTGCAGAGGCTTTAACTGATGGTCTGTAATAAATGTGTAGTTACAAGCATACGTGCTCCCGTCTTAAAAACAAAACCGGGAAAACTATTGTTCAGAAGGATTAAATTATTATTTTAAGGTAACTGCAGCATTCCACAAAGAAATAATAATTAAAATAACAACTGCCTGCTTTCTGGCAAAGCTGTCTGCACCACCCATTTCCATGAATTTGTATTCAAGGTGGGGGATACAAGTCTTGGTCGGAAGGAAAAAAAAAAGTGCTTTCTAAAGATCCTTAGTAAATAACCAGCTTCAGGGTTCAGCGAACAGCTTAGACAAGTTGCATGTCAGATAGAGCCAAGAAGTAATTGCAGCATTTAAATAAAAGTTTGGTCACATTTTTTAAAAGATCTCGTGGTTTGCTATGGAAAATGGAGGTTAGTTACACATCCTCCTAGAGAAAAAGACGTTTCATTTCAGGACTGGGTAGCGCTGATCATATTTAAATCGTATAAATTTTCTTCAAGGGAGCATAAAATTCTGGTCTCAGTGATGTTGGTACAGATGAATAGTTACCAAACCGACAGAGATGAAGATGCGGTCCTGCAGCTTTTATTTGCTCTGGAGTATTTAACGGTGTGCTCCCTTTCTCTGGCAGCACACTGACATTTCCCATTCGTGGAGCTTGACGATCACTGTGAGCACTTCCCTTAAGCAATTGGCACAGAAATATTTTCATGGGGAAGGAGAATTTGCCCAAGAATGTTTGTGGCTAGCAAATGTTTAGATGGGCTTCTAAATTCTCTAGTTGTTTTTGCAGCTGACTAAATTAATTGGAAAGCAGCCAGAAAGACAGCAGAGTCCAGTCAGTAGTTCAGCAACAATAAAAGGCTTCGGAGAACTTTATCAAAGCTTCCATTAACCCCCTGCTGATGTCCTCAAACAGGATTTTTTTGAGAGAGTGAAAACACAAAAGCTAGGCTGCACAACTGCCCCTGTGTGTCCATTCACAGTTTTTAAATCCACACAGTTACTAATTAAAATGCCATGCAGAGTAGCACAAATAAACATCGCTAGTCCCTGAAGCCCAAAGTTTCTGCACTGGCTCATAGTTTGGAGGGCAGGATGCAGAACTGACCCCAAAGGGTGGGTAAAGCAGCCCCGTTTGGTTCAGCTATTCTGTCCTTGCGAAATGTGTGTCAAGTCCATCCATATGCATGAAATCCCACTCCCAGAATGCCATCCCAAGGCAGCCCGTTATATTTTATTGATGTCTTGCATAGCATTGCGTTAAACCGTGAGGACTAAATAGAGCTGTGGCATGCCTGCTGGCTCTCTATAATCATGTTTGCCAGATTCTGGTGGACATCAAAATGCTGAGCACACGAGTGAATACTGCTGCTTTCATTGAGAAATGTCACTTCAGATTTAGCCCCACGTGTGAACTGGTGTGCAGGGAGCGCTTCATTATTGTGGCAGGGCTCCAGTGGGCTTCCCCTCCCAAACAAAGTGGGCAAATGCATAGCCTCTCCCTGCATCCACTTGAAGGATTTCATGGCGTCTCTTTAGATTAAGGTAATCTGCCTTCATTACTAAATTCAGGAACTAGAGCCCCACAACTTCGAGTGCACTCTGAGAAAGGATTCAGGGTCTCTGAAAGTTGTGGTTTGTAAACCGATGATAACAAAAGTTGATCGTGGTTTTGGATTTATTTTTTTAAATGCAGTCAAGAGAGATGTAGGAAGCTCAAGCATTTTATTCCTTTGGTCATTTGTATTTCAAACCATCCCTTATGGAAAAATCCTACTTTTAATTCAAAAGGAAATGATAGCTTTTGTCTCAGCCTTCTGAACTGTTCCTGCAGCGTTTATGAGGACTTTTATCCCTGCTATCGAATTCTATCACCTAGTCTTAAAAAGACGATTGACTGATTCTGATTTTTTTATTAAATTCTTCTGCTGCTCCATAAAATATCTCTGGTTTTGTCAGTATTAAAATCCATTGGAAGTATCCATGGATTATTACGGACAGAAAAACCCTTAAACTGTAATGTGCTTTGGATATAAATGTCTTTCAGTTCCATAGATTACCGAAGGCTAAAAGGAAAGCACTGAAATTTTTAATTAGCTTTTTATTATTTTTAATTTTCTGTGTTGCCATTAAGTGGTCCTATCAAGAAATAATAGAAGAAGACAGTTTTGGCTAAGGAAAATAGGAAGATATAGTGGGCTGGAAGAGGTGTCTCATATATGAATTGAGTTTTGTGTGGTGTCCCATTTATTTTAGCAAACAAATAAAGGCATGATCTGGAGACAACCCACTACAAGGGCTCCCTGGGAAGATTGTGCTTGTCTCGGTAACAGACTGCGTTCTTTAAATCTGTCCTCTGAATCAGCCCCAATTTATCTTTCAGGCATAAAAGGGAATGCAGATGGAGTAGCTGCAGCCTCCCTTATAGTTTATCAGGATATTGTGCATGCACATAAATAAGACAGACAGTGACTGGAATATGTAAGTGGCTGAGTGTTAAATCCCGTGTTTTTCAAGCTCCCTGGGCACTCAGGGATGGGGCAGCCGAGGGGAGTCCTGGAGGAGCTGCAGGGATTTGTGGGCTCTCCGCGGTAGCTCAGGCAGGGGTGCAGACCCAGCGCTGCCTTTGCAGGAGCCTCTCAGCCGCTCGCTTCCACTGCTGCCTGTGCTGAGGGTTAAAGCTGCAGTGATGGAAGGACTGGGAAAAACCGATGTGAAGAGGGTGGATTGGGCTCAAAGGGAGACTCCTCAGCACTGCTTGCACACGTGGCATTTTGCTTTAACAGGGAATATTTTTATTCATATTTGTTACGCTGACAAGCTGCAGGTTAGAAGGGCTCTGTAGCACAGGGCTTCCCTGGTTATTTTTGGTCCAAGTGATCTCTAAATGGAAGGTATGAGCTTCATCTAAATTAAAGGAGAAGACGATAAAATTTTTGGACCTTGATGACAAAAATGAACTAAAACCATAACAGTGAACCTTACAGGGAGGAGAGGTATAGCATTGAAAGGTGCTTTGCATGCTGTTGGAAGAAGAAATGATTTTTGAATGGCAGGTTTTGAAGGAAGATTGTCTTAACTTTGAGTCCGTATCCTGTGCAGGTCTCTGTTCCACTGTGCAGTACCCTTAGGAGCCCTGGCCTCAGTGGGGAGGACAGGCCTGCTGGAGAGATCATCTCAGGAGCTGGGATGGGGTCCTCAGCAGTGTCATCCTATCTGCTGGAATATGGGACTGGAAATGAAAGTCCAAACTCAGAATACAGACCAGTCTGTGTGACTGCTGAGCAAATTATTGGTTTTGTGGGCTTTTATTTGCCCAGACTGTAGCTCAGTACTCCTTCAGGACATAAATATGGCTGGTTTCTTTGTACAGCTCAAAATCCACATAACCTTATGAGGTTGATTTTTTTTTTTAAATTTTTATTTACTTACTTATTTTTAGGATTGAAATTTTTCAGACTTTGTAATGGCACTTGCATTGCACAGGAAACCAATTATCCTTCGGAGTGTTTTACACTGAGGCAGTCACCTTTAATATTTAATTGCTGATTCCACTTGGGATTTTTCCAATTGACACAATTTTAAAACGAATAATGCACTGGTTTTCAGTATCCAGCATAAAACCAAAATAATGAAACCCCTTTATAAGTTTAATTATGTGCCACCTATGATGTAATTGGCTACTGACATCATGAACTAAGATTTTAATTTTAAGGTTTATGTGTTTCAGGAAGCTTAGGACTCTTCCCCAGTTTGTACCTCATCACTTTTTTTTTTTAATGAATAGCAAACATAGGTAATTTTGCTTTTTGCAGCAACACTGTGTGCAGAGTTTTTTCTCTCTCATCGGGTCTATTAATGATTTTTAATTTCCTGAACAGATCTGCCTGTTGTGGGTGAAGGAAAGGGGGTTTATTTCAGTTCCAGTGAAAGGACCTGGTGGGAGAGGTCCAAGTGTGAGAGGTAGGTGTGCTGCAGTCTGATTCTCTGTGGTGCTTTCCAAAAGCACAGAGTCTCTTTTTCCCCTGGAGAAGAGGAACATTGATGGGGAGTACGGCACAGTACCTTTCAGCATCCTGGAAGGATGAAGATCTCCAAGTGCTGTCAGAGCAGTGTCCTTCACAAAGTGCTACTAACATGTGCCCACAAAACCCAAACCTTGATTCAATCTTAAGGGTTTCTCAGCAGCACAGAGGCAGGGATCATATCATGTCAAATCCATCTAACCTTGGAAGAACTTCACCGGAGTTCCAACTGAAAGCTCTGAAAACCAACTACAATTAAAATTTAAAGTTTGTTTAGCTGAAATGTAAATATGTCAATGCAAACCTTCTGCACCAGCCTGCTCTGCATGATGGAGCTTAAAGTAAATATGGCTGAAGATCCTTAGCTTTGGTGACTTTGAAACAATTTATGCTCTCAAGTGTTAAGATGGGAATTGTGATTTTTATTGTCGAGTGAATCTTGGGTTTGGATTCTGTTGGGTGCTGCAGGCTCAGGAGGGGATGGTTGAGACCCAGCCTGCAGTTGCCGTTGGAGCTGTGGATCACAGTAGAAGCAAAATGTTTATAATTTTATTACCTTTTCTTCCCCCAAGAATCTTGCCATTTCTGACTTTAGATGATTGATCTGAGAAACCCACGTGGCAAAGTCTAAGTCTCTGCTATTACTGAAGCACTTCAGGAGCCAGGATGAGGCAATGTGGCCAAATCTATTTATTAAAATAGCGAATGCTGCTTTAGCAAAATGAGTCATGCCATTTATTTATATATTTTGTTTTGAAGATACTTCAGTATTTCCAAGGCATCTAAGTGACAAATAGGGCAGAGGCTTTTGTTTGTCTGGATTTCAAAAAGGCTTTTAAGCAGGTCTTTTTATAAAATCGAATATTCTTAATGCTGAAAGTAAGTGACAAAGGACATTATTTAGCACACACATATATATATCATCTAGACATCTGTGCTTCAAGTAAATAAAAAGTAACTGTGTGGGAACCAAGGAGAGCAGCATTAGGAGATGCGGTGCCTTGGGTGCCAAATCACATATTTGCCCCGTAGTGGGTTAAGCTTTATGCCACAGCTGTTGGGGTAACCACCTGCTCAGGTGACTTGGTGGTAAGTCTAAGAAAGGACCAGGGAGCAGAAAGGAGGATTTCTGTTAATGGATACAGATGTGGGGCAGGAGGTGAGAGCTGTCCTTAGCCCTGTGAGACAAAGGGTTGCCCCTTTGAGGTACTACAACAGCAGGGTCAATATTTTTGATGTTGTTTGACACATTGTTGAAACACTATTTGTTGTAAGCGGTTTGAAAGCTGCACACAAGTGGTTTGCAGGGCACAGATACAGTCAGGTATTTCATTGGTCCCATACAATTTGAGAACAGCTCCCCTCCTCCTCTCTGTTGACTCGTGGCGTGTTTGCAGACATGTCTCAACTGCTCTGGCTGTGGGCAGGAGGATGGAAAAATGGAAGGAGGAGTAGTTGGATGGTTGTTTGACCTGAAGGAGGGCTTAGAGAATGGGACAAGCGTCTCATTTGAGGGCAACTGGTGTTTCTTTGAGAGTAGCTTTGATTTCCTAGTGGAAGGGCTGGGGGGGTGGGGAGCAGAGTGTGTTTGGAAGAGGGATCTCAGCAGATCCTCCTCCTGTGCAGCAGTGTAAGGGTGAAGGACAGGCCATTTCTGGGGAGGCATTAGCTCTGGTGGCTACTTCTGGCTTCCTGGGAGGAACAGCAGGGTGTGTGGGTGAGGTAGAGTTGCCCTGAGGGCATGGTGCTAAGTGGGTCATATTGCTCGAGAGTACTTATTTTGAGCTGTTGGGGAATGCCCCCTTTCCAACGTTATTACCTGCTGTCATAACTAGGGATTATGGTCTCTAATTCCTTATTTCAGCTCCCCCAGAGCCACTGTCCTCTGGGGTGCTGTACATTGTGTCACAGCATCAGTGGTTTTTGGTGGTCTGTGCTTGCTGGGCTGGCATCTGGGAGGTAAGAGGATGATTACAGCATGTGCTTCCCATGAATGTTCTACCCAAATTCAGGTCCTGGGGTCCTACCTCTAAGTGTGACAGCTCTGGCCCACAGCAGTCTGTCTTTGTCTGGGCTGCCTGGCCCATTTTTTCTGCTTCTCTCAATCCAGTATAATGCAGTGGAGCATCAGTGTTGGCTTCTTTAGGCTACAAAATTTATTGTTGTTTATACTGGGTCAGATTCCAAGCTCAACTAGAGGGAAGAGTAACTGCAACGTGACCTGCTTTGTGACCAGCGGCTCCAAACCTGCTCGGGTCAGACAGCTGCTGACTAATTCCCCTCTGAACAAATTACTTATAGCTCTAGAGTTTCTAGAGCAACTCCCAGCACTAAGTTTGTTCACCCTTCCGCGTTAATCATGTTTCAGTGCTGGGGTTTTTAAGTGGTTGTAATGCTCAGATAGATTTTTATAAATTGCCTTCCAACTGAAAGGCTTGTTTTCCTGTTTGTTTTAAACTGGCATTCATACATACAGGAAATACACGGTATTCTGCCATGTTTCTGTTGGCAACTATTAAGTTATCCTTGTCAGAACATGCCAACAGGATTTCTTAGCAAGCTAGCAGAAAGAAAACAAGCAGTTTTCAGACAAAACAGACCCCATGCTTGAGTTGTAATACAGATCTCTTGCTAAATGCTATGTAGATTCTATAATCTTTTGGTTTAAGGCAATCTTTGGGATTGTAGGTTGCAGATTTACATCTCTGGAGTAATTCCAGACCTGCATTGCATGAGCTGACATCATTATTTGGCCTTCAAAATTGGAGTGCCAGTACCTGAAAATAATGTATTGCTGTCAAGAGCTGGCCCCCTTTAATAGCCAGAACGAGCCGTCTCGTGGGCATGCAAAATCTTCTTCATCCTCCCTTCATTTCTGATGTAAACCACAGGGAACTGTGGTCACATCTCAGTTCCTATAATAGTTTTGATCTAAATTAGAGCAGTTCTGGTATGCTGAAGTAGTCTGTGCTAAAAGTGACACAGAACTGGATGTGCAGCCCAGAAAACACACAGGCTCTTTGTGGATTCTCAGCAGCCACTGCAAGTCGCCAAGAAATGAAGCTGGGTTGGAGTGGTAAAAATACAGCACTCTAATAATCCTCAACTACTACTATTTGTTGCTGCTAAGAGCCTGGGTTTTCCTTCAAGCTTTTGATTTGATGCAAGTCAGAGCCAGCTTTTGTGGTTTGGCAAGATTTGCAGCACAGGTTCTTTTGGGAGAGGCAAGAAATGAAAACTTTAAAACAGAGGAAATGTTTAAAACATAATAATACTGTGTTAACAGTCTTTAAAATCTCATTTTCTAGCCCCTTTCTTTATGAACACATCATTACAAACATAACTGATGTGAGCTGGTCCCTAAGTTTGAGAGCTTGTGACTTGTTTTTCTCGGAGGTCTTTGTCTGTGACTGGGTTGCAGAGGCTGGAAAGAAAGGGAAGATCCCTCGTGCCTGTCATTTTGGGATGAAAGTGTCCTGCAGGAATATCCTGTGGACAAGCTGGTGCTTTCCCTGAGCAGTGCAATTTCTAGTAACAAGGAGGGAAAGTTCAGTTCAGCAGCATCACGGCTGGTTAAAGGGATTGGGAGAAAGAGGCCAAGCTCAGCTGTCGCGCTGCTTCTCACTGCGCTGGCCAGGATTTTCACGTGTGGGTGGATAACCTTGGGCGCTTTACTCCAGAGGCGGAGATTTAAAGTCTTTGCTTGAAATGCTAAAAGCTTGAAAATGCTGGCCTGAATCTTGGCGTGTCTCAGTTTCCAAGCTGGGAGGTGTTCCTCGCCAGTCGTCATTCCTGGGGGAAGGAGAGGCAGACGGTGGGAAGACGGAGGACTCGGGAATGTCTTGGGAAGCTTCCAACGGCTCGATTGAGCAATCAGGCCTCTAGATCCTTGTCCAAGTCCTAACCTGGTCCAATCATCACTAGCACGAATGCTTGCTCCACTTACACAGAGGGAATAATGAAAAAACCCCCAAATATGCATGTGGTTGGTTTTTAAAGTGCACGGGCAGCCCACAGACTCTGGCAGGTCCCCGGGAGGAAGGCGTAGCTGTCATGCTGACAGTGAGGAACGGGAACGCCAGACTGCAGCGCGGCGCTTCAGACGTGCGCAGACATCCAGTCTGCGCGCGCGCGTCGCCTCACACGCGTGCAGGAGCCTTCCGTGTGCTCGTCCTGATGCACATACGTGGCTTATGCGTGTGCTTTGCGTATGTGTGGAACTGCGGTCATGCTAAAAGGCTTTCTGCTCCTAGTGAGGCCGCATCTGGAGTTCTGTGTCCGGTTCTGGGCTCCTCAGGGCGAGAAAGACGAGGAGCTACTGGAGAGGGTCCAGTGGAGGCCACAGAGATGATGAGGGGTCTGCAGCATCTCTGATGAGGAGAGACTGTGGGAGCTGGGCCTTTTCAGCCTGGAGAAGAAAAGACTGAGAGGGGATCTCATTAATGCACATAAATATCTCAAAGAGGTGCCAGGAGGATGGTGCCAGACTCTTTTCAGTGGTGCCCAGTGATGGAACAAGGAGCAGCGGCCATAAACTAAAACACAAGAATTTCCTCAAGAGGAAGAACGGCCCTGGAACAGGCTGCCCGGGGAGGTCATGGAGTCTCCCTCTCTGGAGACATTCCAAACCCATTTGGACCTGTTCCTGTGTAACCTGCCCAGGTGACCCTGCCTTGGCAGGGGAGTTGGACTGGATGATCTCCAGAGGTTCCTTCCAACCCTAACAATTCTGTGATTCTGTGAACGAGAGCTGCCCTCTTTTTAATTTTTTTCTGGTACATGTAACTAAACAGGGCTGGATACTTCTGTCTTCCCTTGGTTTGAAGTCACTGTGACAACTAGTCAATTAAGTTGCCCTCTTACATGAATAAAATGATCAAAATCTGGCCCAGAGAATGTTGCCTTTAGAAATCATTAAAACCATATTTGATTCTTTGTGTTGTATATAGTTTTCCTGCTGTGAGATTATTTGCTGACAAAGTTTACAAAATCCCGTGTAAACCCCCACAGTGTTACAAGGTAAATATTCAAAGAGAAAACCTTAAATGTGCCAGATTCTCTTATATATGTTGTGTCCTAATCAAGAGAAGGTCTTTTAATGGAAGACCTTTTATTGTCTTGTTTTGAATTCTAAGAGGACTTTTCTTCAGTGTTAGATTCTCAGAAATATTTTTTCCTTTTTTTTTTTTTTTTAAAGTAATTAATAATGGAGCAGGCTTTTAGTATCTACCCTGGAAGGTAAAAACCCTTAATCACAGTAACATCATTAGTGCTTTCAAGCATTTAATTTTGATGCTTGACAAAGCGCATAGCCATTGATAAGAACAAATAAGTGTTGTGTGCAATTGAGGGAATAAAGAAAAGCATGAAAACCCCTAAGCTTCAAGTAATTAAATTTAAATATGTTATTTGAATTTAGCTGAGATAATGTACAAACTGTGGGTATATTTTTCAGTCAGTGAAAGACCCCTTGAGTAAACATGATCCATTTAAATTCAAATCATGGGGAGTGGAAAGTAAACCCTGCTGTGGGTAAGAAGGCATCTTCAATAAAACACTGGGCATTGTGAATCTTTGATATCTGAGTCCTCATGTGTTGTAGTTTTATAAAGGGCTGTTTTCACTCATGGATGCCTACATGCCAGAGACTTTATTGCATGTATTTATTTCCTGGGTTTTTCCTCTTTCCATTCCCCCCCGCCCCTCCTAATTTGAACCAGTAATGAAAAACTGACACTCTGCCTCTGCCATCCTTTAAAGCGCCTCAAAACTGCTACAATTCAGCACTAGCTAGCCTTGGGATATGGCTTTATGGCATTTGGGTGAAGTTTTTGTAGTACATCTGTGCTCTTTCTCTCTCTGTAGGCCGCAAGCTCAGAACTGAGGTAATAAAACTACTAGTAGGTGTTTAATGGCAGGTTATTGAGGAAGTAGATGAAAGAAAATTGCAACATTCACATCAGTGGGGAGTGGGGATTTTAAGGAAGAGGAACTGCTGAGCTTTGAACTCGGGAAAGTTACACTTGGTGCTTTTGTTCAAGGGGGTACCCCTTTTTAGACACCACAATACCTGGTCGTTCTGTGAAATGGGCTGTTCTGGTAGAATTGGTGCTTGGTATGTGCAGTCTGTGCATGTGTGGCTGAAAGCTTGCTGTTGTAAGCAGTGATGATTGACAAACAAGTTATTGCCTAGTGCTCCTTTCCAAATATCAGGGAGTAGGGTGGAGGAAAGTGCAAAAAGGGAAAGAAAAAGTGATCTTCCACTCCTTTCTATAAGTTTTATGAGATCTTATTGTGAAAATTGTGTATGTTACTCTTTTTGGTCAAGCTGCCCTCAATGTGTTTTATGTAGGAGTGTGTGTATCTAATGAACAGTTAGCCCACGCACATAGAAGAGAATATTCTGTCTTTTATTCTGCTTGTGATCAAAGCATCATTTTACAACCTGTTACATGTTTATCTTCACATCATCCCTATGAGGCAATTTAAAGGCAAAAGGGAGAAGAACAAAGAATGTAAATATTTTGCACAAGCTGGCTCAGAAGGTTGTGTCTGCTGCCTGGAGTGCAGTGCTGAGCTGGCAGTGCTGATGCCCTCTTTGTCCTGGACAATACTGACCAAACTCTTACACCCTTTGGTAATACAAGTGCAGGGAGACCCAGACTTACTGTTCTTCCAAGAGTCCGGTCTTTCAACTGCCCAGATCAGATGGTGGATCCTTAAAAACAAGGAAACAAATAAACCTGATTTGTAGGGCTACTTGCAGAAATAAAGGGGACTTGGTAACTGAGGATTGTATCCATGCAGTGGGATAACTGTAGTACTACGCCCTGTGGCTACTGGGTCCAGTTCCTCAAGATCCTCAGAGTTTCAGCTCACCATCCTGTTGCATAGACCACTGTAGATCTGTGCTGCAGAGATGTCACACAGTTCCTGGAGAGCCTCTTGCAATTCTGGTGCTGCATCCTGTAGTTGGACTTTGGCATTCTTAGGATTTTTGTATAGCTTATGGAGAGGCAGGATGTACAGTCAAAACAAAGTCAGAAACAAATGGCTCATCTGCAGAATCCAGGACAAAAGAAGATACTAAAAGTTAAGGAGGGTGAATTTGCATATAAAGGACAGGAAGGAAAAAATTGGGCCATTCTTACAGTTGTAAGGAGTAACAAAGGAATTGATATCCAAGTCCTCTTTGTGTCCTGGAGGGCAGGAACGTGTTGCTTATTCCAGAATGGTGTAGTGCCTAAGATCAGCTGTCCATTTTTGGGAGATGTGAGAAAGCACTTGTTAAGCTATATAAAGCTAAGCATCTTTCACAAGAAGGCTTAGTTAATATAAATTCTTCTACTGCAAATAGCCGTTTTACAATAGAGTAGAAATGTGTTTTCATACAGCACTTACCAGCCCAATATTAAAGGACTCAGTAAATTCCAATATAGATGCCTGCTGAAATGAAATGGGAAACCGAGGAGGTTAAAGAGAGGATAAAGGAAAGAAAGTGAACTTCCTCTCTACAATTCTTGAGGTCAGACTGGCATAAGTGACAGATTCTCAGTAAAAAGAATTGCTTGTCTGCCCTGCATGAGGCAGCGATTAACTAAGCAGATTTCTCTCCGCTTGGTTTATCAGTAATGGTGTGTGCGTGTGTGTTTTAGGGTAACAAATCTGATTTCTAATTTATTAGCTGAGCAGTATTCTTATTGCAGAGGGGAATTAGAAAAAAGTCTGATTCTCTGTTGAGGAACTGTGAGGTTATTAAGTAGGTTTGCAGTCGTGCCACAGATATAATTTGATGGAGCACACCTGGATCCTCCCTGTTGGCTGTGTTTATAGTCTCCTCTGTCATTCAGTATTTGCCTTTGCCTGTGAGAGACAGACAAGGAAAAAAGAGATAAAGGTTCTGGAGGCATTTCTAACAGAGATGCCAAACTGTCAAACAGTAAATCGGGAAGCAGCTCCCTGATGGTTTCACATCAAGAGGAGACACCCTTTTGTGACTGCAGTGTCTACTGGTTATTTTCACTTCCATCAGAACTGTCTGATATGGTCAAGTAGGTTTGAGGCTTTCAACATTCAATTTTCCTTTCATTTATAGTGATGGTTTTATTTGTTTGTCTTTCTTGGTAGTTTTCAAGGATACCTGGTTCAAGGATACTTTTAACTTTATAACAGTTTCATGGATCGTCATCCCAAAGTTAAAGGTAGAAAAAGAAACAAAAAGAAAAGGGAGTGGGGAAAAAAGAGCAGCTACAGCATCAGGGGACAAAAGAAGAAATATATTCAATTTAGGAAGACCTCTAATCTCTGGTTATACAGGACAGCTTTGTTAGATAAGATTAAAAATTTCATGAATGTCCCTTTTTATCCCTGGAGACTCCACCATTTATACCAGCTATTGCAAGCATCAAAAGAGCTTGATAACAGCTGGCTAGAGACGTGACCACACAGCAACACAACAGCAAGAAAGGGGCAGCCGGGTTCATAAATCTTCAGGAAACCCGTTCCCCAGCGCAGCCATGAATCTGCTGCTATCACAGGCAAAGGGAGAAGGCATTGTCCTCCAGCCAGTCAGAAACCTGAACTTCAGCATTAGCAGGGGCTCTTTAGACAGTGCACGGTGCACAAAGAGATGTTTTCCATTATCTTCTTCATTGCAGCCCTTATTCCTGACACAGATACAGTTTAAAGGATCTTGGAGTTTAGCTTGTTGCTAGGTATTTTTTCCAAAAATGCTGCAGCCCTTACCCTTGGTGGTGCAATCCTGCTTTTCCTATTCTTGGCATCAATGCAGCGCCACATGGGACCGGGTCAGATGATGCCAGTTCAGTACACAATGGACCAATCTCTGGTATCTTTTGGCTGGAAAGGAGCTACCAAAGCCAGAATCTGGCTCTTGGCCATTTTCCAGGGACTGCTCAGAGATTCAGGCGTAAGCAGGGCTAGTTAGAAGGCACAAATTGGCTCAGACTCTTGAAATACAAGTTTCCTGGTTTTAATGGGAGGGTCCAAATTCATGTGTATTGAGCTTTACTCTGATTTTACTTAATTCAGTAGCAATATTTTCTCAGCTTTAGAGAAAACCAGATTGGAACTTCAGGAATTTCATAGTTCCTGTAAAGTAAACAGCTAATGAAATAAAGTCAGTTAATTTTAGGAGATGGAAGAAGAGAATCCCTGTGGACCAAAACAAAAGTACCAGTCTTTGAACTGTGCCTGACACAGGACAAAAAGAAGGCAGATTCTTTCAGTACCTTAATCTCTTATGAAGGTTTGTACCTGGGCATCATGAACATTGCAGGGTTTAGACAACTGTGTTGTTACTTCAAAACCCCCCTATCAAATATTGTCCAGAATCCAAAAGCAATCTTTGTTAGAGAGGATTAAATGCAATTTTGTTAGAGAAAACAGGAAAAATACATAATGCTTCTAATTTCCCCTCACCCCTGCAAGAAAAACACGATTTCTGAAAGTGCTCGTGTTGGCAAAGCTATGATTAAAAATCTGTGTTCCTCATTAAAACTAAACTATTGCTTATAATGTTTTATTTTCTTCTGGCAGCTCCGTCCCCAATTGCATTGATCCAGGCTAAGGAGATAACAAGGCACAGCGTTGCCTTGGCTTGGCTGGAACCTGACAGGCCAAATGGAGTCATCCTGGAGTACGAAGTCAAATACTATGAAAAGGTACTGTTCAAAAATGGACAAGCAAGGAGTTCCCTTTGAGTTTGGGCAGAGCTTTTTACTTCATTCCACTGCGGTTTATTTCCTGATAGGATTCCATCATTTGAAACGAAATAGATTCAGTTTAATAAAATCCAATTAAGGATTTCATGCACTTGAATGGTTGCTTGAAAGAGTAAGACTCATAGGCTGTTCCAGCTGCATGGTGTGAGTTTATTTTGTTATTTCTTTTCCTGCCTAGAAACTGAGCTTTTGTAGCAATCATATTATAATGAGAGTCAATAATGTTAGGCAGAAGTGAGACATTAGCTTTATTTCATAGACAGAAGTATAATAATGAGGTATATAACAGAGTCATAATAATAAGATCTGTTTGCCGACAGCTTCTGCTTAGAGTGATAGTGTGGACTGGCTGGCTTTTAATAGAGAATAAGGAAAGAAAATTAGATTCTTCATACTTTCCAAGTTAGAGGGAAATGTTATTCCTTCAAATAACTTCTCAAGTAGGGAATTATGAAAAGAGCTATTTTCTTTGAAGGCTCTCTGCAAAGATGAACAATTACCTGCTCTTGCTTGTGTGTGCTGTCTCTCACATGCACACGCATACTTATAATTTTTTTAATAAAGAAAATCACTTACTTGCTTTCTTAACACATGCAGAAAGAGGCATATGATTTGCAGGGAAGCTAGATTATTACATTTTCTGATAGATTTTCCAGCCAAAAATAGAACAATTTTTTAATAATGGACTTTCTGGAAGACATTTTCTAAGTCTTTTCTTTTTTAAAATATTTTTATCATTTTTTTATATGGCTTCTGGCTGGTAGGAAGAAAAAAAAGTGCCAGCATGTGTGAGTAAAATGTGCTTGTTCATCAAGAGGCTCCTATTTGAACGCTTGGCTGTTTTCCAGAGGTTTTCATTGTGTGATTTCTTAAATAATCAGTGATATATGAGCATCATGCCTGCCACCTCATCCTCCTTTTTTGGCCTGCTCAGAGCTCCGTGCAGCACTCGGTGCTAGGGGGATTGAGCAAGGCCAGCAGCAGGAGCCCTCAGGACGTATTTTGAGAATTCCGTCGTTGTTACTCACCTTCTTTCATCACGACAGTTTTGGCAAGGAAGTGGGTGCCAGGGTTCCTGGTGCAGGGAGGCGTTTTGACCTGGTCACCCCCGTGTCCCCTTGTTAGGACCAGAACGAGCGCAGCTACCGCATCGTGAAAACGGCCTCCAGGAACACGGACATCAAAGGCCTCAACCCGCTGACCTCGTACGTGTTCCACGTGCGCGCCAGGACGGCAGCGGGCTACGGAGACTTCAGCGGCCCCTTCGAGTTCACCACCAACACAGGTAACGACAACCCCGCTGAACTCCCCTGCTTCTCCTCCAGCAGAGAGGGCAAATGGAGCTGGGCTGGGTGTTGGGAGTTTCCCTTTGGATGCTTGCACTGTGGTGCGTCTGTTCTGAGATGATGTTCGTCCGTGGCCACGTGAGTGTTAGTGATGCCACGAATCTGACCCTAAACGTGTCTTTGGATATGTTCTATTCTAGATTCTAGCAGTGACAATACTTCACTGAGGCATAAGGAAACATGCACTCTATAAACACTTGGAAGCCATTGATGCATGAGAGATTTTGTTTCCTGTAAATGCAGATGTTTGCATGTTTCTGGAATATCTTAAGGATACTAGAATCCTGTTACTCCCCTTTGCAAGCTATGACACAACCACTTAGGTGTCCTACATCAGCCCCTGTATTTGCACTTTTCCTTAGACAGTCATATAAAGACAAGAATGTTCAAACTACATTGTCAGTGGAGCTTTTCACTTTGCTCCAGGAAACATGCAAATTTAGCCCCCCAAATGTTTGCTTTTTGGTGGCAGAAAGGCAGTGTGACCAAGCCTGTTTTATTTTGGACATACAGGTCTGCTTAAATCAAGTTAAGGTCATGGCAGTTAATGGCAATATCATTCAGGCTCTTAACAACTGAAAACAATGCATCAGGAGGAGGGTAGACATTTTAAAATAACTTACTCTCTTGGTGTCAGTTGGGGAGTGATCATCTGGCCCCACTGAGAGAAAAAGGAGGAGGAAAGAAGAAAGTAAAAAAAATTAGTCATTATACCCTGTGAGCAGCACTGAAAGGCAGAAGGAGAGGGAGTCCTTGTTCCCGGTGAGCTGAAGTTCCCCAAATCATTATCAAACATCATGTCGTCAGCTCATTAGCACCCTGTTGGAAAATTGTGTCAAATGACTAGCTAAAAACGGCCTGAAAGTAGATGAGTGCTACTCTAAACTGCCTTCACAAGTCAGAAAGCTCACTGAGTGTGCTACCTAGGTTGATTTTTTGAGGTTGTCTGACACTAATGCTCCCTTTTCTGTTTTCAGTTCCTTCCCCCATCATTGGCGATGGTACCAATCCCACAGTGCTTCTTGTTTCAGTGGCTGGCAGTGTTGTTCTTGTGGTCATTCTCATTGCAGCCTTTGTCATCAGCAGGAGGTAAGAACTTAAGCTTCTCTCTCCCTCTCTCTCTTTCATCAGGGAGCTTTTTGTCTCCTCCAAACAAAGCTAAATTCTTTGATTAGCATCATAAACAGTACATTTGCATTACAAGCCTTCTCCCATGTAGCTTTGATCTTCTCAACATTAGTACCAAGCAGCATGTGATGTAATGGCAATAGTTCCAGCTCTATTTGCCCTTCAAATGCAAAGCTGATTCCAATAACTAGCATTGAGAAGCAAGCCAGCTAGAGATTTGTGGTTAGTGTAATTTGAAGTTAAGTTTAATGGGTATGGGTACAGTGATTTTCTTGGACTGACTCCTGATAGACAGGGAATAAACAACGGCACTTTTGTGAACTAAGCCATCAGACTGCTCTGCTTGCGATTTTTGTGTTAGCCTATATGAGTCTGCATTAGTGTTTCGGGTTAGTCCTTCCTGTGTGAGTGGATATGACTGTAAAGTGGAAGCCACAGTCATTCAGCATCACGAGCAGTAACACAGCAGAACTGGATCGATGGTTATTTCATCAGAGCAGCACCATAATCTTCTACCAAGTACTTGTTCATTCTCCCAAATTCAACCCAGGCATCAGGAACAATCCTGTGAGTGGGAGGACAGCGTAGCAGAAACACAGTGTGAGTGTTTCTGTCTTCATCTTTGTGTTCAATCTCATTTAAAAAGATCAGCATGATCGTGCTTCAGTGTAATTTTGAGATAAAGCTGGTTGTGTCATTACTGCATCTGAAGCCTGGGATCTGAGGGATGCACATTTTGGTCTCTGACCACTCTGTTGGTCAATTTAATGGCATCAGCTGTAAATTTCTCTTGGTTTGCTCTCTTTAAATTGTCTAGAGAGCAGTTAAGTGACTGTGATTGTAATATCTGGAAAGTAGATGTGCGTTGTGATCGCTTTCTGTGGGTGTTCAACTCAAAGCCTCCATGTTGGCAAGAGAAGAGAAGAGCAGAATATATGAAAATGTGATGTGGGGAGACAAGTTTATTAAAAGCCATTGCAACAGAAAATAGCATCACTGAGCTTGATGACTTAATCTCCTCTCCGCTTTTATTGATCACTTTATTATTTAAGGTAGGATTGATAGCAGGATACATTGGATTTCTAATTATGAGTCGCCACCTTGGAGAATTGAGCCTGTCGAGCTGCTTTGAGATGATTCCTTCCTCTCCTCCCCCTATTAAAAAAAGTCTCTTCCCAAGGCTGATAAACACTGCTTGGTGATCGGCCCTCAATGGATCACTCTTTAGAAAATGAACTGTCAGCCCCTTGCCCTCATATTGATTCTCGTTAGGATCGGCCATAAAGCTGTCAGAGGAGAGGCTGCCTGGAGCCAGGTGCTGACAGACCTGCTGGGCTTAGACAGGTCTGCTCAGGGCTGTCTGTTCACTTATCTCTGCCCATGAGTGTGCAGCTCACACAAAGGCACCACAGAGCAGGTGGGCAGCAGGGACAAAAGCCTGGTCCAGGCAGTGGTGGGAATGGAGATGAAAGCATCCTGGTGGCCGTGGGCTCAGAGATGTCCCGTGCTTCTGCGCTGGTAGCTCTCAGAGAGGCCTTGGAAGGGGAAAGATGGAGCAAGATGAATGAAATACTAGGACAGTGAAACTGCTCTGTGCATACTAATGCATGTGCCTTGCTAATTAATAGCCCTCAATACACATCTCTCCGGTAGCTGGAAGTAGCTCTCAATAAACAGAATCTACTTTAATATTCACTGTTACTCTAATGATTTTAACCATTATAACAATGTCATTTAGAGGTGTGGACTTTGGGGATATTTCGCGATGTTCCTACGCCAGCAGAAGTTAATAGCAAAATAATTATACTTTGTTCCAAAATTACTTCATATGAGAAAGTCCATACAGTCCCGTGAGAAGGTTTTGTAATCTAGCCGTGACCTAAAAGTCATATTTGTACAATCAAACCTGTGCTTTGGCCTGCAGACTTGGCCTCTCTGCCTCCATGAGCCAAATGTGGGAGCTGGGCATATGCTGTAGGTGCCCACTTTTGAGCACTGGGTTATTACTGGTAATTTAGCATCACGTTTTTTCAAGGCATTGTTCAAATCCCCAAATCAATCTTTACAGCAGAATTAGTCAAAGGACTTTGCCTTCAGGCGTCTCAAGCTGTTTGGCTCTGTCCTGCGATGTGAGAACTGATCTGCCTAATGTTCCTTTAAACTTCCTGAGGTTTGGATGGGCACGTCTATGGAGCAGAGGGCAGGAGACGGCATGGATGTTTCTAAACCCTGCTCTGCAGGAATGCTGAGGGAAATTATGGCATCACCAAATGAGTTGTAAAGGATTCAGGGAAGTGTAAAACAGAGAAAGACACTTTCTACAAGGGCTTGCATGGAGTAGGTCCGACCGAATCCTCTGATCCTCTGAAAGTTTCTGTCAGAAATTCTTCCAGATGATTGATTTATCTTTGCTCTGTCAACACATTTGCCCACCTTTTTGCCAGTGGCGTTGGAGCAGGTGCTCTGCCTGCCTGGTGCCTGAGCCCCCCCAGCCCCTCCTGTGTGTGGGGAGGAGGAGGTGGGAGCAGGGGTGTGGCACCAGGTCCTGCTGTTTCACCTCAGTGCCTGCTAATTCCCCCTGCTGTTACCTCCTCTTCATCACCAGCCCCCACTTTAGCTCTGCCTGTCTCTGACCCCTGCAGTTTCTGAAAGCTTCTGTGTTCTTTCCCCGAATGCCAGCAACTTAATCACCACTGCCAAAATCCCTGTAATTAGGGAATTCAATCTGTGACAAAGACTCCCTTCTGCCACTCAGGTGAGCTGCCCCAGAGGCAGCCCCAGCCCGTGTGCCCCGTGGCTCTGGGCTCCTGGGCTGCTCTCCAGGACAATGGCACACAGCAGTGTCCTGCCCAAAGCCAGGCAGGAGAGGTCAACAGGTGACACAGGGAGAAGTGGAAGTAGGTAGTTAGTTTGGAAGGTATTATTTAAACTTAGTAAGCTACAATTATTTGCTTGAACAGTAATCCCTTTGTTGCCCTTTGCTTTTTGCATGTCTTTGAGTTTTAGTGGGGGAAGGTTATTTTTTAATCTGTTGTTAGGGTGCTTGTACTTTTTAAAAATAAGATAAAGAGAATTTTTTTCATACTTAAAATGCTTTCATGCAAAACATGTTTGCATTTTGTATTTCCCATCTGTGCCTGAACATTAATAAAATGAATTTGAAGAGTCCTGATTAAAATGCAGAATCTTTTTTTTCTCTTTCTTTCCTCTGAGAGAAGTTGTATAATACCTGAAACCGTCTCTGCAGTCCCCTTAGCTGACCTGGTCCCATGTGGCACCGGATGAAATTTGTGCTGCCTCTTCCTTTTTACTCAGTTCAGTAGCTGGGAGCTGAACATCATCCCATTATTTAACTCAGCTCTGTTATACCAGTGCTGTAAGTTCTGGGGCAAATAAGTTGTTTAAATTGATGTTTGGATCCAGTGTGGATTTTAAATAATGCTCTTCTTGTGATTGGAGCCATTTGTGTTTGGGTTATTTACATCAAGAAAAGAAGCTCCCAGCAGTTTATGGTTGGATGTGTACCTGCTTTTGCTGTCTGAACACAAGTCCTGTCAATTTTGGGAGCTGTGACACTTGGTTCGAAGATCAAGTTGTCTTCACATGTCAAACAGGATTTTTTTTCTTCTGTTTCATGGTTAATTTGTGGCTTTTTTTTATTATTGGCTAAGTGTGTTTTGTCCCCCAGCACTAGGACTGCAAAGCCACAGGCTGGGAGATGGGCTCCCAGCTGACAGCAGTGGGAAGCTGCCATTCCCCACAGGGCAGGGGCAGACTCCTGGGAAGTGAGATGCTCTTTGCTAAGGGGCAGAAGGGTTTTGCAGACGGAAGGGGTATGGTAAGAGTTAGGAAGATTTGCTGCAAGTGAGGCTCTCAGTTATGTCTTTTCTTCCTGTTATCTCTCAGTTTTTTTGACTTCTTTTAGCTCACAACTCCTGATAGGTCTTTGTCACACCTGCTTCCATTTTCCTATTCTAATTCACCATTTTCAGCTTTTTAACCCATTGTCACCCTGTGGTCTGGTTGTCTCCTGCCCTACTGCAGGCAGCAGCTGCACATTACTGGCAATGCCAGTCTCGCCTCCTGTTCTCCAGGCTTGGTTTTTCCTTCTGCCTTCCCTCTTCTGTCCACCCCAGACTCTGGCCAGTGCCAGCTGGCTCTCCTGGGTCTGTCACACTGGGAAACTTGGGCTTTGTAGGAACAGGCCAGCTGAGAGTAAGCAGCAGTAAGCCCTTCTCTTCAGCAGCGTCTGTCCTTGTGCTTGGTTCTGAACATTCAGGGATGGATGGGGAAAAGCCCAAATCAAATCTCTACGTCTACCTACTATTAGACGCTGGGAAACTTCAAATCTCTACACATTTAGCTGAACTGATTCCTAAATATCCTCCCTACTTCTTGTATTAACTTTTTGTAATGGGACTTACTCACTGAAGCTTAAAGCTGAACTAATTAAATACAGAACTAGCTTACAATATCACAGGTGTAGGTGTAGAAGGAGTAATCTATAGCATTAACATTGCTACATTATTGTCTCCGACTCAGAGTGTTAGTAGATGAGCTCTGCCATCAGGAGTTCTTCAACCCTTTCAATTAAGCAATGATTAAAAGAATAAACAAAAATCCTTGGGATCTTAATTTTTGATGGTCAGGGTTGGTGGTTTGTTTGGGTTTTTTTGCTGAGATTCTGATTTCAGTGTTGAGAGACTGGTTTTCAGTTTTAAACTTGCAATTAAATAAGTGTATTGATGTTGGCATTTGCCTAATGATGTTTGAAAATCAATCTACCAAAACACCTCTGTTGTAGCATTTAAATCCCTATGTGGTAGGGCTAAAAAGCAACTTGGCCCCTGAATTGCAAATGTAAATTTGAAGAAAAAGTAGCTGGAACACAAACTGTTTTTTTTTTTCCTTTAAATGCTGAGATGCAAGTAGATTTGTGTTTCCTTGGATGCTCTGTTGATGCCAATAACACGCAGAGGAGGGTGAGGAGAGGATCCTCCTGCCCTGGTTGTGTGTTGTGTCATGGCTGTGGCAGGTGCCAGCAGCTCAAGTCTCTGCAGGTCACGACGACCGAGCTTGTCTCAGAGTGAGATCCTTATTTTGAATTCACAAGCTGTGTTTTGTTCTGACAGGCGCAGTAAGTACAGCAAGGCAAAGCAAGAGGCAGATGAAGAGAAGCATTTGAACCAAGGTAAAAGGCCCTGGTGCTTGGTGGGGTTTTGGTTTGGATTGTAAAATACGGCTCGTGCTCTGATGCTTGGGAAATCAGGAATCGCATTCCTCTTGAGATGAATGTGTTTCTGGTTTCCTCCCTTGCAAACATCCTGCTTCCAAATTAATTTACTTTAGTAACATGGAAAACAAAGGTGTCTGGCTAAAAAGTTTTGACGTTACAGACAGGAGAAAGGTTCATCAAATTATTCTGTCGTTCCTTGCCACTGAAAGACACCTGTTCTTGGCCACTTGATATCTAGACAGGAATTTTCCCCACAATACTCTCCTAAGGCAGTTTCTGAATGGGCCAGAGGCAATCCTGCAGAAAAGGGAATATGAACTTTGCTGCCTTTTTTCCAGCACTGAATCCTACTGTTAACTTCCATCTCAGTCATCCTTGTACCAAACCCAGAACCTGAGCTCGGAATTTCCTGGCTCCCATAGGGAAAATGGGATGTGTTTTTGTCTCACAGGTCCATAACAGACTATTGGCATGTTAGTGATGGCAATGATTTGTGAAGCTCATTAATTGGCAAAAGCCTGATTGCTTACATCAATATTGGGAAATATTAAATGTTTACATGTTAAAATACTGCACTGGGGGGAAAAATATATTAGGTCCTTCCTTCCTTCATCAGTCATTCCTGGCTTACAGTACATTTTTATTGTACACTCTCTTTGCTGTTGTATATCATTAAGGCTTCAGTCTCATATGTTCTGTGTTCAGCAGCATGTAGATCAGTGACTTCAAATAAAACATTTCTGCCTTGCAGGTGTTAGAACATATGTGGATCCTTTTACATATGAGGATCCAAACCAAGCTGTGAGGGAATTTGCCAAAGAAATTGATGCCTCCTGCATAAAGATTGAAAAAGTTATTGGTGTGGGTAAGTGCCAGAACTTTTGCATTTTTTCCTGTAAATACACTTTTAAATTTCCTTTTAGGAAACGTGTGATCCTATGGTTTTTGTATGACAGTTCTCCAAAGTGTACTGACACAACAGTTTGACAACACAAGTGCACGCTTCGTGTTCATAACCATGGATTCTTGTGCCTTTTTCTTTAAGGGGAGTTTGGTGAGGTATGCAGTGGACGTCTCAAAGTGCCAGGAAAAAGAGAGATCTGTGTTGCTATCAAGACTCTAAAAGCTGGTTACACTGATAAACAAAGAAGAGACTTCCTCAGTGAGGCCAGTATCATGGGACAATTTGACCACCCCAATATCATCCACTTGGAAGGTGTAGTTACAAAATGTAAGTAGGTCATTTTCATGACAAGTCTAATTTGGAAGTCACTGAGAAATTAAGTCTGTGTGGCATGTGCTGGCTTTTTTTTCCTTCTTACCCTCTTTCCCGTAAAATGACAGATGGAACAGATCCACTGATAGCTAATAGGAGGAAATCAGTGCAGGACAAGTCATTAATCTTGTTGTCAGCTATAAATGGGTTTATGGTTTCAACTGATACTCTATCTGGAGGCAGCTTGTACAAGATTTTGTAGAGGGAATTAATACTGCAGGGGTTGGCTTTTTTTTATCCCTCCTTGCTATGCCAAGCAGGCATCTTTCACATCTTTGCTAGACTGAGATGATTGTTACAGGATAGGCAAAAGCAGATGGTGAGCAAAGAATTCAAAATGATTGGGGGAAAAATACCAAAACAAAACTACACAGTCATATGTTTAAAGTACAAAGCACAGATGTAAGGAACAAGCCTTTGAAATGAAGTAGGCTATTTTTAGTGTGAAACTTGCTTATTTGTTTTTTCTGATTTACAGGTGTGATAATTTCACTTTGCAGAATTCACCTGGGCAATCTTTTTGTTTGGTTCTTGTACGTTTTTAAGTCTGTCAGTGTTCCCTGTGCCATGAGCTCTGCCTTAGAAAGAGAGTGACAGTGCTTGCTGGGTGCTGTCTGTAGGCTAGAGCTGAAAATACACCTGTGAGACAGAAGTGCTTGGGTCTGACCTGATGGAGTGCCACTGCCGTGGTGTAGGTATTGTCTCTGCTCCAGCTGCCTGGGTAGCATGTTGGCAAAGCCTAGCACTGGCTGCTAATCCTAAAAGACCCTTTGGATTTTGGGGCTTATGCTCAGGGTAGCATAGAAAGCAGGCAGTGATCTCGTGAGCTGCTGTCCAAGAGTGGAATTTGTGAAGCTTACCTTCTGCAGCTGATAGCATGCATGATGAGCATGAATGCAGGGTATTAATAGTGTGAAGAATTAAAACTAGAGATGGATGAAAAGTTAAAAAGTAAAATATTACTAGAAGAACAAAGTAGCTTTCGTGGAGGGTTGTCGAAACCATCAGTACCAGTGTAAACCCTGTCCCTCTTGAATGTCAGTGAGAGCTGGATATTTGCTCTGCCACTTTTGTTTCTGGAAATCTGACCCGTGCTCATTTGTGTTGCTGTCTCCCAGTCTGCCTTCTCTCAAGAGTTGAAAATGGTGTGTGGCAGTTTGCTTTTAGAGGCAAACCGCAGTTTGGACTAATTTTGGCCATCCTTTACTGAGCATCTCCTTCAAAACTAAAATTAAAAGATAGTACTCTGTTTAAATTTGGAAGGTCTGAGTGTCTGCCTCTGTGACTGTTGGAACAAAGGGGAGGGAGGCAGGTTGTGATCAGGCCATAGACAGTGATTTTTTTCATCACCTCGGTAAAAGAAAGGCAACAGGGGAATCTTTGTGTTGAAATCCCAGTGGGGCTGGAAGCTCCTGAGCTGTTACAGCTCCAGCAGTTATAAATGACCGTGTGCATTTGCATAATGCAGTTGTCAGTGAATGGAAATGATTTGGAGTTTTCACCGCGGCGGTGGCAGCCTGACCCAGGAGCGCTCCGTTCCCGGCTCCCGGTGAGCGATGCTCCGGCAGGAGCCCGGCTCCGTTACCTCCGTGCTGCGCTCCTGGGGAAACAGGGCTACTTAGGAACGCGTTTATCTCAATTTCTCCATAGGTTTTCTGAATGCTGTGATAAATGAATGCATTTAATAAACCGAAAATTAAAGTGTGAGATAAATAGTGGTATGGATGGGGGTTGAGAGAGGCAGCAAAAAACCATGAATAAATTATTGGCTGCTAGTCAAGTACTTTAATAATTGACTCGCTGATGGTAACTTCTCCCTCCTCTCTCTGTCCCCCCATCCCTGCTAAAGAAGTGCCTGAGTAATGAAATTACATGTTAATGCACTAAAAGAGTCTCCCTTTTTTCCCTTCTACGTTGACATAGTATCTTTTGATTGAGGAAGGTTAATTAATACTCATTTAGCTGTATTTGTTCAGTGGAAGGGTTGCTGTCACAGTTGCAAAGGATAAATGAAACAGTGCCATATGCAGATTTGGTTGGAGTTTTTCCTCTTTCTACCAAAGAATGCATGCAAAGGTGAATTAGAGGGAGAATGATGTTTTATAAAACCCTCTTACTTAAGGATGTACTCAGCCAAGGTCACTGAGCCCTTCATCCAGAGCAATTTGCTTTGTGCAATACCATTGCCTCTCTGCAGTATTCATGCAAATCAGAAGGGGTTCCACTGCCAGCCTGGTATTTCACAGGTATGCCAGCTTGCAGTTCCAGGAACCAAAACAGAAAGAGTTTGGATATCAGCAGGGAAGGGAAGTAAAAGCTGGAATAGTTGAAGGCCTGCAAAGGACAGGTTGGGACCGGAAAGGTGAAAGAAGTAATGATGAGTGAAATAAGCGATGAATCGCACACAGATGTTGGCCTAAGTGAAATGTGGTAAAATGTTCAGTACCATCAGTCCTTATAGCATATGGTTTTCTAATTAAAAAAAAGGTTACTTCAGAACCAGAAATCCCTGACAAATGAAGAGAAAAGTGTCTTGGTGAAAGATGCACTGAGGTAGAAATTATCTGGGGAACTTTAAATGCTGCAACATTTCATGGTAGGGTAATTCTGAGAGATGGTTGTTCTGGAGGAGATACTTGCTGGTGACAGAAGCAAGGAAAAATTAAGTAGTTCTGATACCTCTCATGCCAATACACAGTTGAGCTATCTACACTCCAGGTGACATGGCCATTGAAGCCTTCTCTCCCTATAATGTTCCTTTATTCAGAGCTACTGCAGGGGGTAAAAGCTGAGTTTCTCTGGAACACCATCTTTTATTTAGGAAGAAAACTCTGTAGTTCTGTAGGTACAGCATAAGAGAGAGGAAGGGATGCCATACCAGACAGCACAGATCTTCAGGTGCTCATCTTGAGACTGGGCTTTTGCCATTTGACCTTTGATAAATCACTGTACTTCTCCTATTGCTCACTTTTGAGATGTTATTAGACCTATTTCTACAAAAACCTGTATGCCAGATATGCATTGGGATTTAACTTTGTGAAATAATTAGTGTTACTTGTATGTACCTAAATGTTTTCAGTTTTAGCACTGTATGACCTTTATAAAACTCTTAGAGACAGCATCAAGCACTGTTTATGTATTTGCTGTTGTTTCAGGCAGGAGAGTGCCTAGAAAGCATCCCCCTGTCAGTAACATTGCATTTCTCCTCAGCTTGGCTCTCCTGTAGCAGTGTGGGGAGCTGAGTGCTGCTGAGCACTGTGCCCCGTGTGTGACACAGGGCACTGAACCGTTTAGCCCAGGGTTGACTTTAGGAGGCAAATGGCTTTGGCTCATTTATAAATACCGAGAGACACGGAATACAAATTCGGGACAGGGAAGGTTGAGAGGAACAGCCTGTATTTTTCATTCTTGAATCCAGTTGTCTTGGAGTACCTTGTAGCTCCTGACAGCATCTAACTTGCCTAAAGCATTGATCTTTCAAGAGAGGCAGAGAGACCAAAGCATTCACAGATTCCATTTTTCTAGTCTGCAAGCAATTTAATTGCACTTGAGATTTTTGTCAGGTTTGAACAGATCTTTGTTTCTTAGCTCTCAATTATCAATTCATATATTCCTTAGAGAACAGGAGGCACTTTAGTTAAAGACCTTGTCAATGAGTCAACCAAAGGGTTAACCTTCCAGATGGGCCCTTTAAATGTTTCTGTCCTGTAATATTTCATCTCTTGCTCCCCACAGCTGAGGCATAAGCTTGGTGCTTTTCAAATTAAATTAGATTGTGTAAGCCAGGTGTCTTGGCAGTAAAATCATGTGCAACCCATTTTTATCCCATTAACATTGGTGTTCATCAAGGAATTGTGTTTTTCTTTCTGCGCACTCTAGGTAAACCGGTAATGATCATAACTGAGTACATGGAGAATGGCTCCTTGGATGCCTTCCTCAGGGTAGGTGATTTCTTCAAAAGCTAAGGAGATTTTATACTGGGATACTGAGGAGATTTTCTGGTTTTATTTTTTTTTCCCCCCCCCAGAAAGATACTGAAACTTGCGCACTTTTAAGGAAATTATGTTTGTACTTGGGAAATTCTGTTTTCTGGTGTTGCTTCTATCAAAAGCCAGAATAAATATAAAGTGGAAGAATATAGAATAAATTGATTTTTAAAATAGCAGAATCTTAAATAATCCATGTTTAAAGTGAAGAGTTCTGATTTGCTCCATTTTGGAAAGCATTGCAGTGGTGTAGACTCATTAAAATCAGATTTATTGCAAACTGGATACTGCATCACTGGAAGCTGTGACAGAACCTCTGGGTTTTTGCTTTACTGGTGAATTATATACACTGGTCAGAAGAGTGAGGACATAACACTGCATTTTATTTGAGAGAAGATGGGAATCCAGAGCTGTGCTCTTTGCCAATTTCAGCAATGGCAATAATGTAGCTTTTAGCTTAATGCTCTGTGATTTTCCTCCTTTCCCCTCATGCAGAAGAACGATGGCAGATTCACAGTCATCCAGTTGGTGGGGATGCTGCGTGGCATTGGCTCAGGGATGAAGTACCTGTCTGACATGAGCTACGTGCACCGGGACCTCGCTGCCCGCAACATCCTGGTCAACAGCAACCTGGTCTGCAAAGTGTCGGATTTCGGCATGTCCCGCGTCCTGGAGGACGACCCTGAAGCAGCTTACACCACACGGGTAAGGAGGGAAGGAAAACCTCCGTGGCTTTTCTTGCCTGCGTGTTGGTTTTGTCTGACTGTGTGGGAGGTGACAGTGGTTTGTTTTAAAATAGTCTCAGTCACAAGTGAAATCCTATATCACAACCTAAAAGTAAACATTGGCCCCCACCCCACAGCTCGTATAACTTGATGTAGTGTTACTGCTACAGCAGTGGCCACATCAGTATTTCTTCTCTGAGGATGTGACTCACGTATTCCTCTGCTTCCTTCAGCATCGTGGAGCACGTGACAGGACTGTGGTGCTAGAAATTAGAGCCTGGACTTCCCGTTCCTTCTCATATCTACAAAAGTGCAATAATGGTTTCCAAGTGGCTGGTCCTGCTGGTGTTTGATACAGCAGGTGCAGACATACCACCAAAAAATAAAAAAGATAAATCCACTTTTGCCCATCACAAAGCCAGTCATAAATTTGTCCTAAATAATTTGGACTGGGAAAAGTGTTAGGCCTGCATTCCCATTTTTTTGTTTCTTTCCCATTTTATCTATATTTCAGCATCCCACTGTTAAGTAATTTTGCTAAAGCCGTTTTAATATGCTGCATGTGGAATAGGGTCAATGCAAGTACTTCTGGCCACAGAACAACATCCCAGCCATTACCAGCCTTTGTACCAATACCTCTGATATCAACATGCACGTAAAGAAAAAAATGTCAGTTTATAAAGTCTCCTTTTTTAATTGCTTATTTTCTTCGTTTTTAAATATCTGCCATTCTCCATCTGTTCTCCCTGGTGCTGAGTTTGTTTGCAGCACTCAGATCTTGCCGTTTAATCCCAACCCTCATCCTTTAATGGATTCACAGTTCATTACAGGGAAGGATAGACTCATGTAGTATTAAATGCTGGCCAGCCTTGGTATTTCTAACTCATGAGGGTGGCAAGTGGAAGAATCAGAAGCAGAGGTCTGAAAAGCTGTATTTAGGGAAATCAGAGTTTAGACAAGCACACAAGGGCAAGACAGAAAGGATTGAAAAGCTGCTCTTTGAATTCAGTGAGTGGAGATATAGTATTGTTTGCTCTCAGGAGTAAACTAGAGAGAATCATTGACATTTGCTTTGCAGTCATTGTCTTCATTTGGTATCAGTAATGAAGGATCAGGAAAATTTGGATTAACTCCACTGTGCTCAAGCAGCTAAATATAAAGAGCTTATTGACAATTTTTAGAATGACAACCATGTATAAACAATGTCGGTGCATCTGTGTCTGAAAGGAGGAATAAAGCTTTTGCATAACCAGAGAGGATGCGGTAGAGTGCAATATTTAGAGCAACCTTTTTTAAGAGAATGATGCATTCTGCTCCTGTTAGTAGTATAACTCATTAAAGTGAGAGCATCCTATGGTCCCACAAGGCACATATTGCCACAGCCTGGCTCACAAAGGGCCTGATGCAAGGGCCAAAGAAGCCAGGAGAAGGACCCCTTTTGATTTCCCTTGGCTTTGGAACCAGTCCATGGTAAACACTTGAGAGATATAGTAGAACAATATACCATTAAGTATGCACACGCTGCACTCAGTTATGGATAAAAGCTATCTAGAAGATGGCTGGGAAAAAAACTACCAAAATAAACTTAATCAAAAAAGCATAAAAGCAAATGAAAAAACCCTGAAAACCTTTGTTCAGCTTAAGTCGTTCCCCAGATGGAACTGCAGGAAACCAAAAGCTCAATTAAAAACACCTTGCATATTAGCATAAACAAAAGGAGAAATCTCTGGCCTGGGATCACTCAGCTAAGGCAAAATCAGATAAACAGGATGGAGTGAGTTCCTTTTTAAACAGTGTAGGACCTCAGTGGCCCAAATCAGATGCCCAAGTGTTTTTATTTGTTTAAAAAGAAGTATTGTAAGAAGAGGCAGCTCTCTCCAACAGGTATCAAAAGCAGCCTTGTACCATGGTCTGGTGTTGAACTCCTCCCCCAGGGTTTGGGAGAGCCCAGAGGCTTGCTTGCCCTCTCACATCTCTGGTAGGACTTGGGGTATTGCCCATGGGAAACACCACTGTATTCATGAATCTTCCCAGTTTATCCTCTCTTTATTTTACCTTTTTGAAAAGCAAAACGCTTGTAATCCCATTTTTCTGAAACAGGCCAAACAGGTCAGACAGGCAAGCAAGGAAATAGTAATTAACAGCATGTACTTATTTGTTTTGTCAACTGAATCTCTAATATATACTTTGTAAAACCCCTGGCTCGTTCTCAGGCTTCAGCATAGCCCTAAGCAGAGATCTCTTGGAGGGCTGATAAAAATACATTTAACAATTTACTGGTTCGCCTCCTTGTGACTAAAGAAAACAGATGGGCAGCTTTGCCTCCTGGTTGGATCTGACAGCTTTATGGCAAGCAAGAGGGAAAGCGGATGCCTTTTTAAGAAGGATTCTGGAGTTGTGTACAAGAAACCATTTTGTATTTTGGATGTGTGGAACAGTGAGATGTGTGGATGTGTGAGCCAGGGAGCTACGGCAGTCAGTGGCTCACTGGCCTGTGGTTCCTTTCACTGGTGGCAGGGTGGCAAGATCCCCATCAGGTGGACTGCTCCGGAGGCCATCGCCTACCGCAAATTCACCTCGGCCAGCGACGTGTGGAGCTACGGCATCGTCATGTGGGAAGTGATGTCCTACGGGGAGAGGCCTTACTGGGACATGTCTAATCAAGATGTGAGTCTCCTTCTGACCTTCCTCTGCATTTTCTCTCCCTTTTCCAGTCCTCATGCCTTTATCTTTGTCCTCAGATGCCTGCTGATGTGTTTCTGTGGCAATTGCTGTATGGTTATAAGGTGTTTATTCCAGGCTTTTAAAAGGATATCATGGGTGGTAGACTCCTGTTGTCTCAGGGAACCTCTCTGGAACTAAAATTCCTTGAATATTTTGAGCTTCGTCTGTGGTCAGGGGATTCTCGAGTTAGGGTCTATAACTTGTGCATGGGGTTTATTTGGTATGGTTTTTTAAATTAAAAAAAGAAGCAATTAAAGAAAAATGGAGGAAAGAGAAACTAATATATTTAAACTGTCAGATCGTAATACTGTCAAGAGAAGGAAGATTTGAATGTTCATATTAAATCTTGAGTTTATTGAATGTCTTTAAGAAAAAACACTTTAATTTAATTGGGCTTCTTATTGGTAGTTAATTCTTGAAGCTCCACTATGCTTGTAACTCTTCCAGGTGATTTTATTTCTTGTAGGGTATCTAAATCAACACATACGAAATCCAATTCTGATATCAGTCAGAGCATCCTTGTGACAATGGCATAGCTGCCCCCTGAGGGCATTAAAAAGCAGCTTTTGTAAATGACCATTCTTAAATTATGCATGTCCTGTTTAACAGTACCATCTGGACTACTTCAGCGTGTTCCAAGAGGGAGCATGCACAATGGCTGCTGTTCCAGAAGAGTATTTAATAATAATGCTAATAAGAGCTTTTGCTAATAGAATTTTTATTAAATGAAAAAAAAAAAAATCCCAGTGAAAATGAGGCCTAGATTATCCGTAATTCTTTTCCCAGGGGATTTACAGGCATATAAAGGGAGAAGAAAATGGTAATCTGAATATATGGCCATGGGAGTGGTTAAGTCATTTTACAAGTCATCTGCTTTCTTCTGTGGAACTGAATGTTTTCAAAGAGTGTCTAGATGCGGATGGCATTTAATCTAAATGGGGGATATAATTTTAATTTCCTTCTGATGTGAAATGTCTCTTCTGGCACCCAATCTTGCCTTCCTTTGCTAACAGGAAGTCATCAAGACTTAGCAAGAAAATAAAACACCAGATGTGTCTCAGTTATATCAGGCATGTCTGCACAGCACAGAGGAGCTCACTGCAACAAACAGAGCTGTTTTTATTAGCCTGTTTATGTTAGGCTGGTGTTCACTGCGACTGTGCACTGCTAGACCGTGTTGAGAAGCTGGCTTGAACAGGACAGGGAAAGCCAATATTACTGTCTTTGCACACTCTTTACTGTCTGTGGCATAGCCAGGCCTTTTTTTCTCTTCAACGATGGCAAGAGCAGTGCTTTTCACAGCAAAGCAGAAGTGGATTCCAAATTATACTCAATGCCTGTTGAATAAAGAGAAGTCCAAAGGATCTTCATACTTTCTGGAGTAGTGAGAGCCACTTTGTTTGTGGTCACTGGATAGCTGCTAATAATGCAAGCATATCCCTCACCTAGTCCTCCCAGTGGATTTTAGCCACTAATTGGACAAGTCCAGAAGGAGGGAATTTAATGGAACTCAGTCTCTGTGCACTCCTGGTCTGTAGTCTCATGGTGAGTCCTACCAGCAGTGTCATATCGATTAATTCAGATCTGAAGGCTCCTGGGTCATGTCCCTGTCATGTCAGAATTGAGTTCTGGTCATGTCCTGTTCTCTTGAGAGAGCTAAGAAGCCATCAGAGTCTATGGAGCCCTTTTTGGAGGGTTTGAAGTGACTTAAGTTTGTGAGTTTCTCTGGGTTCTGTTCAATATGAAATACATACTTCAGCCGTGTTGGGCTTTTGTAAAGCTGCACGAAAGGGTTCCCTTCTCTGCATTTCTTGGCTCAGGGCGGTGAGAGAACAGGTTCTGTGCAAGGCCTCTATTACTGACAGAGATGAGCTAGCCCAGGAGGACGGGGGCAGGGGGAATATGCTGGACCTTAAAAATGATGGGGAAAATATAGTTTCCAACATATTGCACCCCAAACTGACAGATAGTAAAGACTTGCTGTAGAGCCGTTGTTTCTCCAGCCCTCTGTCCAATGAGGATAGTTGCTTAATTCTAACCAGGGCTATTCTCTCATCCCTGTATCCCATGTGCTTTTTTATGACGCATTGCCCTGCTGTGTCTGATGTCTGGTTTGGATGCTGTACCCTTTTAGTTTTGAACTGCTGAGGAGAAATGACGGTTCTGAGACCACCAACTGCCAAGTGCAGTTTTCCATGTTGTATCACTTAACTCTAGATTTGTTACCTTAGTCTGGACAGCCCTAGGATAAAGGGTACTCAGCTGGTCGATGTGAGCCGCGTCTGATGCTCTCTAATGTCTTCCTAACTGTGCCATTGACAGGTGATTAAAGCCATCGAGGAAGGGTACCGGCTGCCCCCGCCGATGGACTGCCCCATTGCTCTGCACCAGCTGATGCTGGACTGCTGGCAGAAGGAGCGCAGCGACCGGCCCAAATTCGGACAGATCGTCAACATGCTGGACAAGCTCATCCGCAACCCCAACAGCCTGAAGAGGACGGGCAGCGAGAGCTCCAGGTCAGCTGTGCTCCGGCCGCGGTGGCGCAGGGGGGAGCGCGGTGGAGGGGCCGGGCAGAGCCGCGGGTGACGGGTGGCTCTGCGCAGCAGCCACCGCTCCGTGCGGGCCAGCACAGGGCTCGCGCTGGCTCAGTGCTGGCCCCCGGGGCACCCAGGCTCGCCCAGC
This sequence comes from Ptilonorhynchus violaceus, assembly GCA_013397565.1. Classification (NCBI taxonomy): domain Eukaryota; kingdom Metazoa; phylum Chordata; class Aves; order Passeriformes; family Ptilonorhynchidae; genus Ptilonorhynchus; species Ptilonorhynchus violaceus. The sequence goes on from VZRJ01008268.1 coordinate 3,616,076, forward strand.
CCTGCCGGGAGGCAAGTGCAATGAGCAGAGCTGCTGCTGCGTCACACCGACGCTGAGCCAGTTCGTAGCACGGTCTTCAGCACGTCCTGACGCAGTCAAGCTCTGTTGGAAGGCAAAATTTGCTGTGTCTTTCCCCTTCTCCCCCCTGGTGAAAGGGCTTGAACGGGTAGGGTCACCTCAGTCGGTGTAGCTAACAGGAGTGATGTGGTTTTCTGCAGGAAAAGCACATCATCAGGTTTCATAAACCCTAGATTTGTGTAGGATTTGCAAATGAACATTACAGCATTACAGCCAACGCCTTGCGGGCATCGGGAAGGTGTGGATTAATTTTTATGTGAATTTGAATTTAATTTTGTGGAAAGCCAGTTTCATGTCTCCACCGATCCCGCATTACATTTGTTTTGTTTGCTAAGCATGGTGTACCTGGTACGTGCAAAAGGAGTGCAGCAGGAAGGAAACTCCCAGAGTTGTAGGGTAAAACCAAAATGTCTTTGTTGAGACAGATCAGCAGTTTGTTTGAGCTGGTGAAACACTGCTGAAGTAATAGGAGCTTTACTAATCTACACCAGGTTTGGTCTGGTTTTTTCAAATGTCTTTGCTTTGTCAGGTAATTTGCTTACAGTAAATAAGGAAAAAAAAGCTTAAAAGAAATGAAGATAGTAGGAAAATTATTTTAGTAGGAGGGAAGGTACAAACATATCCATTAGGCAATGCAAAATTAAGTTTCTTGAATCAGTGAAGCAGTGATAGGTTCTATCTCAGCCTGCAAAAGAGCATCCCTTTTTAAACTTGCATGGCCCTTTGTGAGTCTTGCTTACAATGTATGTCATCAGAAGAGGGATCATTAACCCTGTGAGGCCACTATCACCATGTCTTCCAGATTGCCCTAATTGCATTGGTAGCCTGGCAAAAATGTATGCTCCCTTGAGGCTTAAATAATTTACACGGTGAGAATCACAATATGATCTGCTGTGATAATTTGATTTGAGAGTCACAGTATGAACTCCTCCATTTTGCTTTCTTTCTAATTTACAGGTGTTCTTTGAAAATATATAGATTTTGCAATAGTTAATAGCCTGTTCAAGGTCATTCTGTGTGTGTGTGTAAGTTAATAGCCTATTCAAGGTCATTTCATGTTCATGGCTGTTTTTAAATATTTTTCTTCCCTCCAGAATATGAATTTCAAATATGCATATAACATAATTAATATATGACTTTATACATGAAGCATAATTATAATAAATAGGTTGCCATCATTGGTCTTGTGTTAGATAGTGCAGTAAAAGAGTTGAACCAAGTATTACCACTGTGTACTCAATGCCTCAGGCGAGAGCTAACTATGCTATTGCACACCTAGCCTTTGATGATGTGCATTTTCAAATAAATTGCTAAATGATAATTGTTTTGATTAGATAGATAGTAGTAATTTATAATGCTTTAATGAAACTTGTGACTTACATGTGAAATAATAAATGCAGTATTAATAAGAGAAGAAAATGTAAAAATAATTATTGGCAATTCTGTGCAAGGGAAAATGAGAAGCACATTCCACAGTGCAAACAAAGATCAAAGCTCGTGTGATTCCCGCCACTCCTGGCACACACTCCAGTCAGGAATGGATTGATTAAAGAGGGGATTAACTCCCTGCTGTCCTGAGTTTGATTGAATGCACTGAGCAGACCTGGCTAGAAACAGGATTTATCTGAACCCGCCCTGAGTTTTACCCTCCAAACCAGTCTGGCAGGGCGTGAGCCCCAGTTCCTTTGCTCATACTTCAGTGGTGTTTCTATAGCTGCTGAGCTGAGGACTGACACATGCAGGGTTGGCAAGGTCTGGCATTGCTGCCCGTGAGATACAGACCCAGCAGGCTGAATGCCTTCCAGCATTGCCATCTTCTTTGTTTTGGGGAGTAAAAGCATTTTCTATGAACTTGGTTGCATCTGAGGTGGAAATCGTAAGCGGCATTGTGTTTCAAATTGGATCTCAAGCCAAAAATAGAAACCTCAGGTCAAATTCATTCTTAGCAAAAATTGGCCTATTACTTTGTATTTTGTTCAGCTTCTTGCGTTGATCTGAGTTGATGTGCAGAGCCACCAGTTTCGCTGGGCGCAGCCTCTTGCCCTTGCTTTCCCTCATCATTGAGGGTAATTGTTGCAGAGACCAAACTTTGGTTTGTGGTTCATGATCCAGCTGACACCATTTCTCTGTCCTTTCGCTGTTTGGCATCCAGACCTAGCACAGCCCTGCTGGATCCCAGCTCCCCTGAGTTCTCGGCGGTTGTTTCTGTCAGTGACTGGCTCCAAGCCATGAAAATGGAGCGATACAAGGATAACTTCACAGCTGCTGGCTATACCACCCTAGAGGCTGTGGTGCATATGAACCAGGAGTAAGTACTCAGCGATATAACAAAAAAACTGGTAAATCTGGATTTAATCAGCCTCTTTTGCTTTGTGCTGCATATCATTACACTCATTAAAGGAATGGAATGCCTTTCATTTGGATGGAGGATAACTTTAAAATGCCTCCACAATGCCTCCACTTATTTAATTAAACATTTCTGTACATCTGCCTTGCTTTTGCTAATGCTGCTTGCGGTTGACTCTTAATATTTTTCTCTGCACCGGCATCTGATCCACATTTCTCAGCTCCTTGTTCCTCTCTTGCTTTCCACAGTGACCTGGCCAGGATTGGGATCACGGCCCTGGCGCACCAGAACAAAATCCTGAGCAGCGTCCAAGCGATGCGCACCCAAATGCAACAGATGCACGGCAGGATGGTTCCCGTCTGAGCCAACACTGAATAAACTCAAAACTCTTGAAATTAGTTTACCTCATCCATGCACTTTAATTGAAGAACTGCACTTTTTTTACTTCGTCTCCTCGCCCGTCGAAATAAAGATCTGCAGCATTGCTTGATGTACAGATTGCGGAACCCGAGCGTGTGTGTTGGGAGGGGGGCCTCCAGAAATGACAAGCCGTCATTTTAAACCAGACCTGGAACAAATTGTTTCTTGGAACATACTTCTCTGTTGATCAACGATATGTAAAATACATGTATCTATATAAATATAAAGTCACATTCGAGTTTTGATGCTATGTTTGCTGCCAGATACTGTGCTTAAAAACAACAGCATTACTTTCCTTCTCCCCGTGACCCGTAGGATTACAACCATAGTGTTTTATTTGTGGGTGAAACCACCGTTGTGCATCTTTCACTGGAATGAAGAACCTGCCCTAGGATATTTTTTGCAGACTTGATGCATCACTAACACCTTGCAGAAACCTCAGTGAAAATATCATTTGGCTAATCAATGCCTGCCAGTTAATGATCTACCCATTTATGGGCTTGAGACATGAAGTGGCCCACCTTGTGGATTACTGGGCAAAACTGGACTTCTGGGGAGGTTCTTGGCTGTTGTGCTGTGCTGAAGCCTACCATTGAAAGACATTTGTGACCATCTTGCCAGTAGTCAGCTGTGACAATCGTGGCTGTGGAGCTTTCAGACTTCTTTTCTCTTTCAAGAAACTGTTCCCTTTGCCTCACGGAAGGTCAGTGGAACTACAGTGTCCAACATGTTCGTGGTGCTTTATTTTGTAAACTGTGCTAGGACTTCATCACTGTTGGGGGAAAATAAAAAACGCTGTGGTATGTATTATTTGGGGTTCCCAACTGGTTTGTAAGAACCTGTGCTGGTTTCCCAGACTAATTGCTGAGCGTTTCCCATTGTTTGCTCTGTTTGATGACAGTGAAAATTGCACTCTTTCAAGTTACTCTCAAGCTGTTGCGTTAAGGTGTTGTTGCAGACAGGGTGTAGGTGTGTGTCTCAGGGCTCAGCTCGGTGCTAAGAGCTTGACCCCACTTTGCACTGAGAGCAGTAGGGGCGCCCTTATGTTTTGGGTGGAAAACTCCACACATGTGGATCCCATACAAAGCAACAATAACCTTGTAAAGTACAGATACTCAAAAATGCACTGAGAACAAGCAAGGACTTTTCCTGCACTCTCATGAACAGCAGTAGAAACAGTATTGGGTTTTAGAAAGACCAGTTTCAGATGCAATGTCAGTGCTTTCATGGGAAGAGGAGCAGAAGGAAATGGGATTGTGCATGCAGCCTTCCTGGTTTTGCACGGTGTCGGGCATAGTGGCAGCTCTGTGCAATGCAGCAGTGTTACAGTTCAGGCAGGGTGATCCAGTCGGATCAGCTGTGGGAACCACATCCACTGTGGAAACCAGCCCCGTGGGATGGTTATAAGGGATTATCAGGGCAGCTGTAGGTGTGAGTGCCAGATGCAGACTGCACATCTGGGGCCTAACACCCCTCTGCAGGTATGGCCAACAAGATGGAGCATGACCTGCTGGAAAAGCTGCCCTCCACCTCCTCTAGGGAATAGATGGGAAGCTGAGTGAGTGAAAGCATCCCCTGGGTTGCTAGGTGGAGGAGGCTGCTATGCAAAGGTGCTTGTCCTCAATAGATCACACAGGATAAAGTTTTATCCAGTTAAGCTCCGAACACATTGAGGCTTGAATTTTTTTTATATTAAAGCTTTTATGACTATTTTTGAACGGAGTATGTAAGTTAGATTCCTTTTAAAGTCCTTCTGAGGACCAAAGTGATGAGGTGACCTTAGAGAAAAGACAGGACAGGGCCACTTATGCTGTGCTGAGTAGGAGGAGGATTTTCATGACATGTCCTTTAGAACTGACATTGCATTTCAGCTGTGCCAGGCACAATGTCAAAAATGTGAGATTTATAGTTTAATGGCACTAAGACTGGTTCTTTAGTCTATAATATTTTGGTCCCACTCCACACCTGACAGCAAATTCAGAAATGATTTAGTGTCTTTATATGTCAGACTTTTTAATAATTGAGTTTATCCTAAATCCAAAACAGTTCACTCAGTTGGACAAATCACACAGACTGTATTGTCACTCACATCACTTTTTGTCACTTTTAACAATAACTTGCTGATTTTAACCACTAACTCTCCCTCACTCCCAACTTTCTCAGAGAACAACTTGTTCTGAATATGGGATGCTAAATTTGGATCCTGTCAAGTCATGACAGCTCAGTATAAACTGTTCTGCAGTATTACTTATAAAAGCTTTTCCATTTCAAGAAATTTAAGATTTCTTTAAAAAATCTACTTAAACCAGCATGTTTTAATGTCACTTTGCCAGGCAACATAAGAAGTACTTACTCATTTTAAAGACCTGACATTTGTACTTTCAGCAGGAAAAATTCTTTTGCATCTCAAGTGCAGAGATATTTGAAGTTGCCTTGCTGTAAATCTGTTGCGTTCTGTTGAGATCATCTTTTTATCTAAAACCAAAATACACCCAGTTTTCTGGCCAGTTTGTAAAATTGCTGTCTTGGAGTCTAGTAATGGTAATTCAAAACAGTGCAATATTTTCCACACAAAATGGAAAACTGTGTCCCTATGGAATGAAAACTGTGAAGGCAGCTCAGATGCTGAGTTTTCAGCACTGCCACTGGTGGTTGTGTTTCCTGTCATAAAATATGGCCAACGAGGGGCATCCACTGGAATATGATTTTAGCTGGAAGAGAGAAGATGGGAGAAAAAAAAGGTGGCACATGTAAATATAGATAGCTAGAAAGATTGGTTGATTGAATACATATGTGTATATAAGGTATGCCATGGAAGCAAGACTTCAAAATAGTGTGAGGGAAGGAAGAAGTCTGGGGAAAGAAACAGTGTCTGTATTGGTGCATGTGGTTTAATACATTTGGGTTCTCTTTTTGTGCAGGGAAATGGATTTTGCTTTCCTGGCCTCGTAGCCTGTCCTGTTGATCCCATTGACCATGGAGGAACATAGACTAGACACGAAGCCTTCTGGATCCACAGTTGCGTCTTCCATAGCACTGATTCTGGAAAACACATGCTGAGCAGTCATCAGTCCCCGAAGAGAGCGTGACTTTTACTTTCTGGTTTTTTTTCCTGGGCCACCCACTCCGCTGTTTTTCTCCACTGAGCGATAACTGACTCGTTAAGACTCAGCACCCAGTTGTCACTTGAGGAATGTACTGTGTCAGAGCCCTGCAGACTTCTGGATGCTTTTTTTTTTCCTTCCCTTCTGCTTTCTCTTCCTGCCTTCGGTTTTATTTATATATTTTGTTGTTGTCTCTCCTCGCCCCCTGGCTGTCACCACTGCATCCCGGATGAATGCAGGTGATGGAGCACTACACATCTGACCATGGACACCAGGCCAGGTGCCACAGCAAAGAACCCAGTTCCTGTGAGCTGCCTATGTACATTGCTGAAGTGACATTTTACTCTAAAGATGCCATTGCAGTGATATAAATATATTTTTTTTTCCTTGAATGGGTAATGGATTATTATCTCCTCGGAAAGGTGCGTACGTGTGCTTGTGTGCGTGTGTTTGCGTGCAAGTCACCTCGTGTGTAGAACTGCCTGTGAATGTGCCCAAAACACCTCTGGAAGTGCAGGAGTCCCCTGTCCTATGAGACCAGGCCGATAGCTCGTGTCTGAAATGGTAGCAAGAACACACACATTAAAAAATGTTTAAATTTCTGTATCTGTAAGTGTATTTTTTAGCTGCCACACTAACTTTGTTGAGTAGTTCTGCAGCCTGAAACAGGGGCAATTTCAAGTTAGTTTTGGAGTTATGGATTGTGGGATCTAAAGGGTGCTATAGGTTTTTGTTAAGTGTTGTTTATTCGTACTAGTGCCCTGCTCATGACCAAGACCCACCAGTTTCTCAGTGGCAAGGCGATGGAGGCAACGCCTCCACTTCCATCCGCTGGTAACCCTGAACTGAATTCTTACGTAGCCTTTTTTATCTGCAAAAGTAGGATTTTAAAGACTTGTTGAATGCTAACAAATATATGCAATTCTTCCATTCACAGAAGCACCTTGCTCTGTGTGCAAGCTGTGAAATCTTGCAACGTAATAATCAGAACACTTCCCTGGCTCCCAGCACAGTTAAGGAACAAAAATGCAACAAGACCTGTAAAGTTACGTTAGTTAGCCAAGAGAGTTGTGAAGTGTGTCCTGTTCCTTGTGCAGGTGATGAAGAGCAGGCAAAGTGCAGGAGAAGACACTATTTTCTTCCGTGGCCCAAGGAACAGTGCTGCAGCTTACTGGGACTCCCTAGGAAAGCTTTCTGTGTGTGGAGAATTCCCTTTGGTGTAGGGTGAGGTGGCTGGAATGGAGCTGAGTGCTTCCCCCAGGGGATGCAGGGCCACGAGTAGCTGGCTGGGGCAGTGGAAGTGCTCCCCACGTGCTCCCTGGTTGCTGGGGGCTGTTCCCTGCCGCGGGACAGGCGCTGGATCCGGCACGTGGGGCAGTACGGACGCACAGCCTTGCCCAGAGCTCTGACGTGGTGTCCTGAAGTTGCTCCTGTTTCCTCTTTCCCCTCCTGGCTGGCCCTCCAGGCTCACCCTCGGTGGTAATCCTGCTGCTCAGGCAGAGGAGGGAAGCGAGGGCGGCTCTGCTGCCGGCTGGGGCTGGGCACGGCGGGGCACAGGAGGTGCTGGCCGTGCCTGGCGTGGGTGGCCGCAGGCTGGGCCACCACAGGCTCTCCAGATGGAGCTGGAGCGAGCGGAAGGCGAGTGTCACAGCCCCGCTGCCGTCGGGGAGAGGCCGCTGCCAGCCTGTCCTGCACGACAAGCGTGTTCAATTGTCCTGCTCACACACCACTGGTCGATGTTTGTCCGGGTTTCTTGCTGTGCTAATTTTGTGATGGATCTTATGTATTAAAAATATATATGTATAAAATACAAAAAAGCTGGTAAGTAACCAGTAAACAGGACTTAAAAAGCAGTATTTTTCTTTTATGTGACATTTTCATAACCAGAAAAAAAAAAAATCTGAAATACTAATCAGACAAATAAAAAGAGAGTGCATTTATTTTTTTGTATCACTGCAAGTATGTTGGAATATGCAAGGACTGTGGTTAAAATTAGAATGTATGAGGCATATTATAATTTAGTTCATACTGAAAAAATCTAACAGCATTTCTTGGTTCGTGCATTTGAACGATCTCTGGGTTAGATATATAGATTTTTCTATTTTGTTTTAATTTGTAATTTTTTTCCCCCTCCATGAATTTTAGGTACACATAACTTATGTCATTTATTTATGGTCTTTTATACCTAGTTTGTAAAATTGTAAAATAGCAAACAATGCAAACATTTGCATTTGAAAATAATAAAGTAGTTGCTGTACAAACCTGAAATGGACTATTTCCAATTATTGCATGTTTTTTTAATTTAGAGTTTATCCACAACAGATACAAATACAGAACTCAGAGTAACAATCTTGGTGTTTGCCCCAAGGGGATTAATTCTCTTCAGCAGATTTCCCAGGAATGCACTCCCAGAGTTCATTTGAGCAGCGTGGCTCCCGCATGTACCTTAAAGCTCCTTGCTGTTCCGTGCTCCTGTGCTGGGCTGTGGTGTGCTGGATGGCTGTGGTGTGGGAAGGATGCTGCAGCCGGGCTGACCTCGTTAATGATAGCAGTGATACTTCCTTGGAGAGCAGATGGTATCCATGGGCACTGTGCCTGAGAAAAACCTACAGGGTCACAGTTTTGCTTTTGCATGACTGGGATTGGCTAGGAATAGCGCTCCTCCCTTGCTTTCCCTCTGACCTGAGGTCAGACATCACCTTGGCAAAAACGCTACAGTTTTCACAGTGTCCTTTGGGCCAGGGTGTCACTTCCCCTGTGGGAACCATGACCTTGCTGCTGAGTTGCTGCCCTCGTTGCCCTGCTCGGGGGCTACATTTGTGTGTGCGGGTTGTCTGGGGCTGGAGACTCGTGACCAAACAAGGAGAAGGGGAAAGGTGGCAGGAGCAGCAGAAAGTGGAGAGGAACAGTCTGTGAGGAGGGCTCCAAACCAGAGACCAAGAGCAGGCATGTTCTATCAAGGATGTTGCCATGTGATGGTCACACGGGCATGGGCTGTGTCCTGGGGGTGCCAAGGGCGCAGTGGCCTCAGCTGTCCCCTCCTTACAGTGCTGCTGCTTAGTTTAGGACACACAGGCTCTTACCTGTCCAAATTACACATGTGCATTGCTCACGGGAGGCAAAAAAAGAATGGTGGCTCTTGTAGAAATTTTCTTAAGATTAGGAGCTATTTGAAGAAGATTTTGAGCCAAACTCCAGCTGGGAAAGACTCCAGTGATGCCAGCAGAACCGTATCGTGCACTTCTGGTCCCAAAAAGCCCTGCTGATAGCCCCAGGTGGTTGTATTTTAAAAGCAAGTTCACCATGTCCTTACGTACCTGGGTGAGGAGGGCAGCCAGCTGGGTGTTCCTGGGGTGCCTAGATTCAGCCAGTCGGGTATTAAGAGAGAATGCGGAAAAACAGATTCCATTTCACAGGCACAAAGACGTTTTACAAATTATTTCGTTTCATTGTGAAATGAAAGAGGAACCTGTGCATCTTTTTAAAGAAACAGCTGTTTCAAAATGTCACTGAGGATTGAACACTTGGGTCCTCTCCCTTCTTTTGCTGGTTCTCTGCTCTTTTTCCCTTTTAGCTCCCAGATCTAAAAAAAAATCACACTATCAAAACTTTTACCCCAGTGGTTTCATTTGCTTCCAAGTATATGGATTTTACCCAAAGATTTCCATGCCAAAAAGACATTTTTTCTCTCCTTGCCCCTTGTTCTTTCCACATATTTATTTATACAGTAGCATGAGGCAAGCAAACCTATTTACATAGAAAGCCTGTGTATTTGCATCTCAGTGATGATGCCCATGCCTGCCCCTGAGTTGAGCATGGAGTAGTGCAAAGAACAGACATGGGGGCCATTGTAGATATGTCAAGAAAAGCAAAATGTTTCTTGACAATTGCAAAGAAAAAAAAGGCATGTTATGCTCTAATTCAGCAACGTGATTAAAACTCGAGCTGCGTTTGAGGCCTTGACCTCAGTTATTTTACCCTTTCCCTTGCAGGGAAGTACCCTTGGGCCATTGACTGATCCTCTATTGAATGGGTTACAGACCTCTGACATATCTTATTTCTGGCAGCGGCCCTGAACATAATTCTTTGTTTATAGGACCTCAGAGAAAGCTACATGAATATGTAGACTTTTTAAAGTAAAATTAAAACCTAAAGCATTTCATTCCAATCAGCTTAGTAAAATGTATTCTCCATGGGTGGATGGAGAGAGTAGCCACAGGAGTATGCTGCATTAATTTAGTTTCATACATACATATATATGTATTTATATATATGGGGCAATTATATCTCAGTAATCTGCTCTGGATTACTAGCCTTTAACCAGACCAAAAAAAGATAATAAAAATCCTTGGTTTTATAGTGCTCTTGAACTTACTATTCTCTTCTGTAAAATCTCATAATTAATTATGTGGGCTGAGGCGTTTTGAGGCATTCATTTTTTTGAAGACTGTTTTTAAAATTAAAAAAAAAAACCCTGGTCAGCAGAACAAAACTATCATGAGCAACCCAGCTCCCCTCCCATTTCTGATGAGGTAACCTGCCTCCCCCACGGTCAACAGGCATTTATAGGTGCAGGTAGGTGCTTACTGACAAGTTTTTATTGATGCTGTGGAGCTGCTTAGCTGAGGGGTGCAGCAGCTCACGTAATGAGCTCCCACTTCCCACTTGGATTTTCAGCCTTGCATCAAACATCCTGCTGGTGAGACTCCCCCAACTCCATCATAATCACCTGGGGGATGGATTTTTCAGGAGCCAACCATCACAGCAAGAAGCCACGTGAGCTCAGGGAGGCTGGAGAGCCATGGAGGGTCCTGCTGTGCTGCTCCAGTGCTTCTTGTGCCTCGGAGCCTGTTGCAATCCCTGCCAGAGGCAGATCCTGCTCCTGCAGGCCCTTCTTCCTTCCTGCCTCCCTTGCTCTGCACAGTCAGTCCTTCCTCACCATGACAATATCACTGGGATTTTGGTGGCTTTCACAGAACGTGTTGTCCTGCCTCCTCCTCACCAGCAGCTGCGGTCTGAGCTGCGCCTCCTGCCCCTGGCCTGGGCAGGGTCCTAGGCATTGTGGAGGGGTCCGCTGGGAGATGACCTCTGAGCTCCTGCTCATTGGAAGGCTGGGATAGGGTCCTTCACTCAGGAACAGCATCAGCATTTTGGCTGTTCAGCAGCTGAGGCTGGACAAGTCACATGTGCTCTGGAAATGCAAACACCTGGGAGGTGGGCGGGCATCAGAGGTGCCACTTTGCAGTAGGTTTAAATCCAGAAGCCCTTTAGGATTCTGGCTTCAAGTTTTCAGAAGTGCTACGGACGTCTGTGCCGTCTCATTGCCATGTGCCAGCGGGATCACCTGCGAAATCAACACTTAAAAATTCAGCACAGGAATCCCCAGGGAGTGCCCAGTTCATCTGCTGGCCACGTTAACCTGTGTCTGAGACCTCGCCTTGGACTACTCAGCCAGCAGATTCACAATGGGGGACAAGTGTGAAAGAGCATTTACATTCACCTTCTTGGAAATTTGCTAAAATTCCCTTGGGAAAAAATGCTTCTAAAAAAAAAGGTTAAAATTGAATGTTGATATTCTTCCACAGTTAAAGAGGCTGCTGGATTGATTGAAGCAGCATAAATGAATGGCCTAGGAAAGGTGACACTGACAATTAAGAAAATAAGGATAAATGAGTTGATCTGGGCCTGCAGATGGTATGAACTGATTTCACTGGGAGTGCCCTGACTTGCATCAGCTTAAGGATCTCATCCTTATCTGTGTGCCACACAAAACTTAGGTAACTTTGTTTGTATATTTCACCAGAAAATATATTTTAAAGTGCGGTTTGGCAATGACTCAAGTAGTGATAACACATTCAGGTTGCTCTTTTTGTCTGCTGATTTTCTTTATGTGGCCATTACTCATACAAATATTTGAAGTACGTGCTGAACAATACAAAATAATGGTATCCAACAACAGACAGGAGGGTTTCCGTGGAGTCCTACAACTCCTGGCTTTGTCAGCTTTTGTTTTCAGGTTCATGTTACGATGGCAGATGGGTTTCATTTGCCCAAATGGTTTCGATTGCAACACGACATCCTCAGAGATCGTTTTCGTCATTTTTGCATACTCCCAGAGTGTTCCACTGCAGTTGCTGAAGGTGACATCCATGTGCCTGCAGGAGCCCTGGGACTGGCAGAGCCAGGATTCAGGGTCTTTGCAGCCCTGAACAAGCCAGCTGTTGTGTTTTCAGCAGCACCAGCAGGGCAGTGTTGTTTCAAGTTTTGGAGATTCACCCACGATGATGCTGTTCTGCACTTGCAGGGTCGCTCCTGCTGCTCTGGGGCAGGCAGGGAGGAGAGCACAGCAGTGGCAACTACTGAGCGTTTGCAGGCAGCAACTCCACTTCTCCTGTGCCCAGAGACACTGCTCACCTTAGTGTTACTGGATTCAAAAAATGATGTCTATAAACTTTTCTCCCCCAGGTGTTGCTTCACTTTTCACCTGCTTTTATCTTCAGACCAGGCTGCAGCCTATTACGAGCTACTTTTGACTTAGGCAGGGTTTTGGAAGTGATTAGTTTTGGAGCCAGTTTATCATCCTGAACAGGTGGAAGAGATCATCAACAATTTTTAATCAGCTTTGAAGGTGGGTGTAGTTGATCCAAGAACAAAAAAGCATTCACCAAGTACTAAATCCAATCAACCGTGGGTGACTGATTACTTTTAGCTTTCTTAATTGATTGACTGTGGCATTTCTATGAAGGAGCTATTCTGAAACCCAAGGAAGTCCACACAAGTGTTTCAATTCTCGGAATAACTTGTAAGTGATGTGTTAAACCTGTGTTTGACTTCAACAGTACTGTGTATTATAAGCAAAATATACAGATGGGTGTGCAAGGGCTATGCTGGATTAGTGGGTGGGTTTTTCCTCTTGCTTAGTAACAAGTTAAATGGTGGGAGGAATAAGTTTATGGATCCTTTGAAAAAAGTTTGGGGAGTTTTTCCCAGTTAAAAGCTGCTGTACTATTGCCTAGCAGCTTCTAGCAATGGAGTTTTAAAAAGAGGCTCCTTTCACCCCAAGAAAGTAGCACAAAATCTACCTATATCTATATGTGTGTGTGTGAAAATGCCTCGTACACACCCATGTGCATGAAAAGAGCTCTGTTCTGGCTGGCTGTTGTGCAGCCCTGAGCAGTGCTCCTCAGCTCTCAGCCGTGTCTCTGCGGCACAGCTGCCCTGCTCAGGACACGCTGGACGCTGCACTGACACACCAAGGGTGCAAGAGCCTGCTCTGGGGGATGTGGCCACGAACCCACTGTGTGCATGGGCTTACCTGTCCCAGGGCTGCCCTTAGGACATAATTCAGGTAGGCTTTGTAATACCAGTGTCAGATTTTTGCTGGTATTTTTACCTTGCTGGCAACTACTTTTACTTGCACAATTGAAAATGAACCTGTCAAGTCCTGAAGTATGACTTCCCCAGCAACATGATCTTGGGCAAATCATTAATGTCATTATTCTTCCATTTTCAACACAATAAGACAACTCCAGCTGGCAACCAATGTGCCTGAGAGACAGGGATGCCTCTGGTATGATACAGAGCAACCTGTCAGAAGGTGACTCAGATCCAAATAAAGGTATGAGCCCTCATTCAGCAGGACTCAGTCATCACCTTCACCTCTCAGACATCTCTGGTGATGGGTTGGGGCCAGGCCTCTTGTGGGTTGATAGAGAACTTTTTAAAAAATGGTTCTGAACCCGGGAATTTTTGCCACAAGCAATCAGAGTCCCTGAGAGCAATCACCTCCCCTGTAAAGCACAACTTATTCCTGGGTCAACCCCTTTTGTCTAACAACAATAAGAAATTCCTTGGGAACATTTTAATAAAAAAACCAACTCTTGTTGACATAAAACAACATAAGTAAGTCACATCAATCTGTTCCTGAGCTTGGCTTGCTGAGGTGGGACTGATGATGTATCAAAATTAAAGAGATTGAGTTGGTAAAATACTTTCTCTGGGGCCACTTTTTACTTGTGAAGAGGGATGGTCTGGTTAAGGAAAAAGACAAATACGCTGCTGACATTGCATCTTTTTGCTGCCTTGACTTTCAGCTGCATTATTTTTGCTTCCATCTGGAGGAAATGCAACTGGTCTTCTTCAACGTGCCCTTTTCAAGGTGTACAAAACCAGCAGTGGTCAATGTGTATCTAACCTTTGCCAGCTGTGGAAATTAGCCAAGGTGTATCCCAGCTGCCTGGCATCTTTTAATTGCAAGCCACAATTACACTGCTCCCCTGCTCTTGGTTCCTCAGCCAGCCAGCAGCTGCTTGGAAGGGGAGAAGGAACTCACAAGGAGCCAGTTCCCTGAGGATACAAGGTCATTATTCCCTCTTTGGACTGGGTAGTAGGTCTGGGAGCTGTTACAGTATCAGGACATGCAAATGCTGTCTCTGTGTGAATTAATAGTTGAAGTGACTCAAGCCCTTGCTGGCCAGTGTGGTCCCAGGCTCAGCCAGGGGTGCACCCCAGTTTTGTGTGTCTTGGGACACAGGAGGGATGATGTTTCTGGGCTCAGAGGCTGGGGACCAACAGTCCTGCTGCTCCTGGTGCTGTTGTGGTAGGTATGTTTTGGATCACTGCAAGCCTTTAGCTCAGCATTTGCTTGGGGAAACCAGCAAACAACAAACAAGCGTGGCTTAAATCAGAAACACCTGCAAAATTATGCAGAGTTTGTGTGTGTGTTTTAAATGAAAGTAGGGGCATATTTTTTCTTGGCTTATAGTTTTGCAGTTTGTTGAATAATTACATGGTCTCCATTCCCTCCTCTGAAAGTTAATTGTTGTCAAACTCTGAGCCAACTGAAATAAGCTTTTGTTACCCACAGTGGAGGAAGAAAAGCTGAGCAGAATCTGTTTGTGTTCTAAAAGCAAATACAGCCAGTTCTGGGCCTGAGCTCTGGTTTGTATTGCCTTGATCAAAGAAACCAGATAGGGCAACAGACAAAGCCAGGGCCTGGTCTGGGCTGTCAGCAGACTCAGTAGGTGCACTTGGCAGGTTTTACCTGACATTCTCCTCTCTCCAGAAACCTGCATGTTTTCATTACATTAACTGTTAATTACTCCCCACACTCTTACCAGCAGTGCCAATACTGGGTTTCTTCACCTGTGCTTGGGTCTTCAGTCCCTCAGTGCACTCCTTTGTGATGCAAACTCAAGCTTTGCCTGATGAAGTCCTGGTTTATTGGTTTTTTTGGCTGCTCCTCCCTATGTTCATCCCGAATTAATCATGTTTCCTGTCCTTCAGCTCCCATTTATGTCTGGTTTTTTTTTTTTTTCTTTTCCATTATTAAACCTCCCTCATCCCTCACTCTTGAATTGCCACTGATGAGGAGTTTCCCTTTTCCCCAGACCTGAGTGCACTGTGATTTCCTGGCAGCACCACCACGGCAGTTTCAGGGCTGCAGAGGCTTGTGCTTGTCGTGATGGCACACACAGAGGGCATCCCTACAGTATCTAGTGCAGGCACAAAGACATTTCAGGGGAAAAATGAAAAGCAGCTCTCCTTAAATTACAGAGGAAATAAAGACAATGTGCTGCTGGGCACTGGAACGCTTCCTGCCTTTGTTCTCTAACAAAGCATTTGTCAAGCACCACGCACGTTCCACTGCGTGTGGCTCATGTTCTGAGCAGGAATTTACCCCCATGTGTGACTTGGGGGCTCTGTGTGGTATTGTCAACACACACAGGGCTGCCCAGGCAGCTCCAAGTGTTCACAGAACCCAAGCAGCTCGCTAGCACAAGGCAAGCCACCAGATGATTTTTGTAAGGCTAAGTCTTATTTTCTTGCTGGAATAGAAATCTTTTTGTTCATTCATCCTTTGCCTTATTGGGTCTAATTTTATTGACTGTCGAACAAACTTATACTAATGCTAAGCCCTTTCTGCTTGTATTAAAAAGGGATTTCCATGGACTTAGAAGCTTACCTTTCTGAATCAGAATGCCATGTTGGTTTATCTCATAATCTTTAATATCTCATTACCAGCAGGAACAGCATATGGAATCTTAAATTGAGCAACTGAAGGTCTTAGTTGTGAACAAATTGTGTTCATTGTAAAGCCTGAATTTGTGCAGAAAATCCCCCCTGCCTCTCCCATACCTAACTGAAACTGCATTCATCTGTGTAGGTGCAGGGACTGGCAGTGCAGTATCTACCAAGGGCAATATTGGACCGGTGGGATAGGAGCTGCCTTGCTTGATTTATTTCATTTTGCTGCATTTTCTTCCCTCTTTGGCATCAGTGTTGTGTCCTGGGGCTTTGGTTCGAGTGAAACTCAGCTCAAGCAGCTGCCTTTCAGCTGTGTGCTCGTTTGCAGATGATATCTGATATCGATGGTGCTGCTCTTTTTGTTTATGTATCATTTTGTAAACTAAATGGTATTGTTTTAATGGATTTGCTGAAGAGCACAGCCAAGCATTCAGCTCATGAACTGTCCTCTTTGATTCATTGCTATTTGAAATTCAGTGTGTGACCGAGCAACCGAGTTGCATGGAATTTTTTTCTTTATGTTGCCTGAATCAATCAAACTTTCTCAGTGAGAAACTGTAATTTAAAAGAAAAACACGCGAAACTGAAAAACCCTATTTATATTCTAAGGCCTGGATTTTGAGGAGTGCAAAGCAGCGTTAAAGATGGCTTAAGAAGTCAGCTGGAGCTTTCCTGGCATGAAATAGCACGGAGTTAGTGCAGTTTGTCTTACAGCACTTTAGTTCAGCCCCAGCATTGTAAGCAGGTATAAATCTGTGCAGCCCTGAAGAGTGAGGAGGTTGTCTCTGCTTCAGTCTGGGCTCCAGGCTGTGAAAAGTTGGTCTGAAAGTAGGAGGCAGCTGGGACAGAGCTGCAGCCAGGCTGAGAAACAAAAGGGAAGCCAAGAAAGAGGCGGAGAAAAAAAGCAGAGCAAAAACTTCTAACACAAAAACATGGAAAAAAAAAAGCACGTTACGACGTTTTTCAAAGTGGAGAATTTGCTCATTTTTAAAGCTGTCCCAATGAAAAATGAAGTCACAAACTGACAGTGTTCACTTTGCTCTGATGAATTAAAATCACATAACTATATTTACTAAGTGTCAAAAGAAAAGATCATCTAAGAAGACAAAGTTTGTTGTGTGTTAAGGAGTTCAGAACATGGACAATGGACCCAAGACATCCCTGGATGTGGCCTGAGGAGTGGGTGTGTGCAATGCACTGCATGCATGCCCCTCCATGCACATCTGATCTGGGGCTGGCCGGCTGTGCTGTTATTTCACTTGATTTGTATATTTTAAAAGCCCCAGCTCCTTCCTCACTGAAGATGAGGAGATTATTTTTTATATTTGTTTTAATTGGATACGAGTAAAACAGATTCCTGACAAAGCAAAAACCCAAACGTTTTTCTTTCTATTGCTTTTTAGAGAGCAAATATTTTTAAGGGTTCAGAGGGCTCTGCAAGTCAAGTGTCAGAACTGGGAAATGAGAAAAGGTGGGAGATAAAGGGGAAATTGTGACGGAGGAGAATGACAGAGTGCTGGCTGGGAAAAACAATAATGGATATTATTGCTTTCTGGGTAGAATGAAAGGGCTGTGCCCTTGGCTGGTGTTAATTGGCCCAGCTCTTCTAAAGTTGGTAGAGGATTGATTCACAGCAGTTGTAATCCTCAAGTTAAATCCCTGCCCCACTGGGAGTTTTATCATTGTCTTCAAAAGAAGAAAGATTGTAACCTGTGTGTTATTTTATTCAGTTATCCAGTGAATCTCTTAACAGCAAAAGAACTGGGCTCAGCCAGCATTTCCCTGGGGGAGGAGTGGGGGTCAGGCTGCTTTAGGAACTAGAAATGTGGAACCAGCTCCCTGGAAAAATTGTCAAAAACCTTCCAAACAACCCTTTGTCTAGTTCTAGTGGTTGGTGTTTTTTCTCAGCTACCATTCAAAACTGCTGAACTGCAAAATTTTCAAATCCAAGCCAGGTGAAAACTTCAGCCTTTGGCTTGTTTCCTGGGAAGAGTTTGGGTCTGTGTCCAGCCAGCAGCAATGAATGCTGTGCTTTCACATGGCCATGGTCGACAGCTGAGCTCCTGGCTACAAACACAGGAGCACACGCACAGATCCCATTTTTACTCCACGGCTTGCATGGGAAGCAATTGTTGATCCTGGCTTATCAGAGGGTAAATTCAAGGAATCCAAACACCACTGTAAAGTGTGAACCAGGCTAGGGGATGGGGGATAATGAGGTTCAATGACAGGAATGACAAAAAGTACAGTCCTCAAGTGGACTAAATACCTGATGGAGTCAATGTGGGATTGGCCTTTGGCTGTCCCTATGCACCACTGCTGAGACTTCAGGGATGCCAGAGGCCACACAAACCCTAAGGGACAGAAAACCAGCATAAAGCTACTGTTTTGCATATTTTGTGGGTTTTCTCCATGGTTTGTAACTATTGAACCATCAGAAAACTGCTTTTAGCTTGCTATTCAGACTTGGTTTGGCAGTTTCAAGCTTAGCCTCTGAATTAACTATGTGGAGTTGTAACCTGTGTATGCAGAATATTGACACATTCCTAATTATCTCACTCATGTTTGGTGAATTTAAGATACTAAATTCAACTTTCCTTAGGAATAAACCTGGCTCTGTTCCTCTGGCTCTGACTGAAACAGTGCAAGAAACATCAGAATCCCACTGTCAACACCACACAGATACACACAAAGCCAAGACAAACTCCCCTCACAACACAGCACACATCCTACAGGACTGCATGGGAAACAGGCACAGAAAAGCAGTATATACTGGGCTCAGAGATGAGGATATTCCTGGGGAGGACTAATGTGCTTGCCTTGGGTCTTTTTCCTGAAAATTCAGGGATTTTTTTTTGTTGTTGAAAAGAAATGGCTGGATAAAAACTAACTCTTCTTTGTCACAGAAGTGTGGTCTCTTTAGCTGGCATTGACAAAATATCTAATGTTTGGGGATGTTCTGTTCAAAAGTAGATTTAAAATTAGAATGGCAGCTTTTGGCAGGACTTCGCTTGGTTTTTGTGTTGAAAATAAGCCAGAATAGTAACTGTTATGCCAGAATAGTGGTGTTTCAAGGGCTTTCATAATGCAAAAGATAATAGAGATAATTTTTTGTTTCTCTTCATGTTTTCTTTGTATTTTTTCCTTTTCTGGTGAACCTTTCCCCTGAAATTGCTTCTAAGCTTTTGCTTCATGCGGTTGTGGTCTTCTCAGCATTACCTTTGGTTTCTGCTTTATTTTCCCTTTTTTCCTGTACTGACTTTGTAACAAGATTTTCAATTCCTTTCTTTGTCAGATTGCTGCCAATCCCTGTAGTGTCTGAGAGCTGCAATATTTCATCCCATGATTGTTTTCTGTAATTGTATACCAAATACAGGCTGCTGTTGTATTTGATGAGAAATGAGCAGTGCTCCACAGCCATCATTATCTGAAACCTCACTATAGACTTCCTCATATTGGCAGCATTCTTGCAGAAATGCTGTTAGCAGAGGGGAGGGGAAGGCTCATGTCTCCAGCTGTAGCCTTCCAGCTCTAAACACCTTTGTGGGCAGGGGAAGTATGGGAACTAGGCTGTGGCAGGAGAGCAGGATGAATAATTTTGTTGGGGAGAGCTTGGCTGAGGGTGTGTAGAGGGTGACCTTCCTTTTGGTCAGCTTGAAATGATGGCTTGTTTTTTCTGCCAAGCCACATCCCTCCTCCTTAAAGCTCTTGGCTCTTTTGTCTGTTCCTAAACAAGCAATTGTTTTTTCTCTTTAAATATTAAAATAAAAAATAATCTGAGATATCAGAATTATATATTCAGATTCCACATTTTTTTTCCTTTATAGGCATGGTGACAGCAACCCTAAGTTTGTGAATTGATGGGCTGAGATGCCAAAGATCTTTTATTTGCAAATTTTATGTAGGAATTTCATTTAGGAGTTATTAGTGAGGGGCAGTTTGGGGGCTTTGCCTGTGTAACAGAATTGTCTGAGCATCAGATTAAATTTGTGTGGGGACAGGAGAGTTAAGGAGAGCACAGGCCCTTGTAAAACCCTGTCCTTCCTCTCTCTCTTCTGTTGTTCCACCAACCTACCCACATGCTTGGGGGCTGGCTAGAACCTGGTAGAGAAGCAATTACTTAGGATGGTCTTGTAAATCAGCATAAATCAGCACCATACCCCTGACAGCAAACCTGGGCAACTCTAGACAGTGACAGCAAGACAGTTCAGACTGCAGATGTAAAGTGGAAGCCATTCAACCTCAAATTGCCACAGAATTTAAGAAGAACAGGGGAAAGGATAGCCTGGCACAGAGATCCTTCTCATGGCCCCTATCTAGCTGGCTCTCGAGAAACAGGTCCCCAAATGCTGTGAGCACTGCTGCAGCTATCAATGCTGGTAAATAGCTGAAGCCCCTTTAATTCTGTCCAGCTTAGGGGAGTAAAAAATTCCATCACACCACAGCTTCCTCTTCGTGCTGCCCAGGCACTCCATAAATCCGCGCGGCTCTCTCCCTCTTATCTGAATCGCAATGCAGTTATTAAACAAATTGTAAGTCTATTTCATATCCTTTTTACTACTTTGAAAACTGCACAATATAAGGCTTAATAAAAGCTGAATGCTCCAAAACTGCTCTTAGAACTGAAAATATGACTACATCAAAAGACTTTACAAGGGCAGGATTTTAATGGCTGAATAATACGCTGGAACAGAGCAGTAATTTCTTCTCGAATGCTGGGATGAATTATTTATGCTTTGACAACATTATGTGTCTCCAAAGCAGCTTTTAGTTATTCGCCTATTGGAGGACACAGCTGATCCTGCTGCCCACTCTTGTAATTACATTAACCTCTTGACACTACATGACAAGCTTTTCCTGTGAACTGCGATCAATAGCCCATAACTGCTACCTATTTAATAGGGCCGTGGTTACACTTCAGTTCAGATATAATTAGCTCTTTTCCCCCTTCCTCTTTTAACAGAGTGTGGAAAAAGCCCATGTTGTTTAAATTAAAAAAAGAAAATACACACAACAAAATAAAGGCTGTTAAGGAAAAGAATAAAAGCTTTCAGGTCGCTGAATAGGCGAGTAATATGTTCCCTGAGTTTGGTTCAGAAATGTGCAGCCCTTCCATTAGGTCACATCTGCATTTAAAAGGAAAGGGAAGCCATAGCACACGAGGACTTTTAGGAATCAATTACAGAAGTGTTGGTACAGGTGGGCAAGGCTGTGCCACGAGACAGTTGAAGCACACACTGATAATGAGATAAAGGCGCTTCATTTCATTTCTGTTTTCACGTAGCTTTCATAGAGCAAAATATTTCGTCGCATACCATTGGAGCTACATTGTCTCGGGGATATGTTTAGATTCAGATAAATACGTGCAGGGTTGAAATGAAAATGTTTGACTAATTGTGTTAACACTTAAGTAATGCTTTCTTGAAGCTGAGGTTTTTGCTGTTTGGGCTTTATTATGGACTATCTGAACAGACTAATGAATACAATATGAAAGAGGTGGATCTTCATTTTGATGTAATAGAAATTACCTGTTCAGGAGCCTTTAAAACACTTTTTCACTCCTTAATCTGTAGGTGGGTGGCCATGCTCGTGCCATTGGCCCAGACAACACTGCCCCAGCTGTAATTTAAAAGTTTATGTTCCCTACTCCAAATAATTCTTTACATTTTCATGCACTACTTTGCAAAATGGCCTTCGGGTACTAAAGAGGTTTGGTGGGTATTTTTGATTTTGTTTTTTGGTTGGTGGGTTGAGCACTTCATGCTGCTGCTCATTTTAAAAGGACAGGATAAATGCTTGTAATTAAGCTTTATTACTTTTTAAAAATAGGCTTTTTGCAAGAGTTGTATTCTTTCAATCAAGTTCCAAAGAAATCAAGTCCATGAGCTTCTTTCCAGATCCTTCAAGAGACCAGGTTTAAACCAAGAACAATTAATGCTGTCAAAACACGACAAGGCAATATTGGTAGTGAAAGAACCTGAGTGGTTTCTCTCATCAGAAATATATCTCTAGATCTGTGAACCCTTTCAGCTGGGTGCCTCTATGTTTTTTAGGAACCTCATTCAAATTTCAGCTGTTTTGTGAGTTAGATGCTTAAATTCATGTAACATCTGGATCTTAGGACTTGCTTCCCTTCTCTGAAATGACTGGAAAATATTCTTTACTTGCTTCACTTCACTGGCAGGAAATGGGTTTTTGTGAGTGTACCTGTTGTGACAAGTTTTTTAAAATGCAGAAATTATAGACTCTACCTTCAGCTTGTAAGTAGTTATTCCCCAACCTTCAGCTTAATAACCTAAGTTATTCCCTAAAGAAAATACGTTCATTTGTAGTAAAAATAATAGCTTTTATTTACTTGTACCCTTTACTTACTTAGGTGGTGCTACAGATCATGGACATTGCTGAGGCTTTGGGAGGCCTCCTGACCCTGATCATGCCTTGCTGTCACTGAAACAGAGCCTAAACTGCTCTGTGACATTGCTTCCCTGGAATAAGGGTGAGGTTTGATGATTAACAACGTGCAGTCCCAGGAAGGCTTACCTTTACTTAGTAAATATTATATTTCCTATTTCAAGACTAAAACAAAGCCGTGATTTGCCCTGCCCTCCAAAGCTCAGAATAGAATAATAGATATGAAAGCATATTTCTGCTATAAAAACTTCCTTATCAGTGTGTGCAGTTGGTATCTGGACGCTTTTTTTTTTTTGCAGCATAGACAGATTACAAGAATTGTTAATATTCTTCTAAATTAGAGTAATAACCCTGTTTGAGAGGGTAACTGGATGCTCCTGGGAATAGCACTGGAGTAATCAACCATAAGGCAGAGATTCCAAGGAAGCTCTGAAACGCCTTCCCATTTCTCCCAAGAGACAAAAGACAAGAAAGAGAAGAGCTGAATTAGCAGTTAATAATATATAATGAGTTAGAAGTTTAAAGTTTATGATGATTCATAATTATTATACGAAACCAGTTTGTCAATTCATGAATTCAAGACAAGCTTGTTTTCCTGCACACTGCCTATTGCCACTTGCTGTAGCTGTGAGGTGTTGTACTGCCTTTCAACAGAACTTCATTTTTGGAGACATTTTTTCTTTCCTTTAGCATGTCTGTCAGTAAGCAAAAGGTTTGGCTAGGTTTTCTGTTCCTCCTCCTTAAATTTAAAAAAAAAAAAAAAAAGGATGCCAGTCAGATTTTCTAAGATATTTTTGGTAACAGTTTCCCTCTCACAGATTTGTTGATCCCAGTAGCTGACAAGGTGTGCTAAAGCAAGTTCTTATAAAAGTGCTGTCCTAAGAAAAATGATAGATTATCTGCTTCTCTGCAGAAGCAGACATCCTCTTTTCATGACTTCTGAGGGTGTCAGAGGTTCTCAAACATGAACCTCTTGTGGTCTTGACAATCTTGAGAATAGAGTGAAGGAGAAAGAGGTAAAGGACCTGAGTGGAGGGCAGGGAGAGGAGGAGAGGGAAGGCTGGTTCTCAGAGCAGGGCAGAAGCAAACGCCACAGCAGCTGAAGGGATCAGCCTGTCTGAGACACTGACATTTGGGAATGCATGAAATGAAAAAAGGGTCATTTAGCAGCTTACTAACTTCCACAATTAACAACCCCTCTGCCCCAGATGGGAACAGTGATAATTTTCTCACTATATTTATGGTTTAGTTCTGATAAGATGTTGGAACATCTCGGTCTTTCTTTGAGGCTCCCCTTGTGTTATTTAACATGTCATATTACAGTTTCTCTACCAAAGAAACTCATCTATTTAGAAAAAAAGGGAATGTTTCATTATGCTCAGTTTACAAAATAGGAATTGAGAGGTATTTTATTAAAGGTCACCCAGACAGTATGTGACAAAGCAAGGAACAGAAGTCAGATCTTCAGGATCACAAACCTGTTCTGTAATGGCAAGGATATCTTTCCTCCTGCATTTTTACTGTTTGAAATAGGCTGAGAAACTCTTCCTGACTGTGGATTTGTTTAATGGTGTTACAAGATTAACACTAGTCATCTGGCTGGAATTCTCACTAACAAGTCATATCACTGTGTGTTTATTTAATATGAGATAACCTTTCATTTTCCTGCCGGCAAATATTTCATTTCAGAGATACTAAGCTGACTAAACTTACAACTTGCATGAGTGATATGGAATTTGAAGTTAAACAGCAGACTGTTTGTTATAACTGATAGCAAAAGGGATTTCAGTTCATAATTAAGAATAAAAAAATCAGAAGCTTGTCAGTATTAAAGTGGGGGAAGTCTGCATTGGGAAATGCACAGCATAGCTAAAGTATTTATGCACCTATTTATTTTCTTGCACACCCATGTGATTAATCCGTGTGCTATCAGCTGGGCTCCCAGGCAGTGATTTCCTCAGCTCTGTATTGCACAGAGCAAGGCAGGGCACGAAACGAGTGAGAGCTGCTTCAGTTTTCCTGGGCTTTTCTTCTTGCTACAGCAACTGGCAGAGTCTGGATTGTTATGAGCAGGGTGTTTCTCATCCTGCCAGGCCTTTTCCTACAGCCCCTGCCAATTTGACCTCATAGTGGGGCACGCTGGGCTTTGAAGGCTGAACGAGCTGAGAATGTGGTTTCGATCCTTATCTTTAAGCAGATTTGGCACCTTCATCTGACGTGGGGAAGGGGAAATGAAAATCCAACCTGGAATCACCTGTATGGCAATGCAAAGCGCTCCTGTCAGGCTGGCAAGACAGAAAATTGCAGGGTACGTCTTGAACTAGGCACAAGTCCATTAAAGACAATATTGCCCTAGTTTGGGAGCTTCTATTCCAGATGACACTGGTGCATTCTCTTCTCAGATGGGAGGGTTCAGACCCCTTCTGAAAGCACCTGAGTAAATAAAGTCTGTGAGTGTTTCACTGAGGTAACAGTGGAAGTCATAGAAAAAGATATTTTCCCACTTGTGTGGCAACCCACCCGTGTGTCTGTACATTATTTAACAATGGTCACCTAGGAATGGCAAGCAAGGGATATCTCATGTCCCCTTTGAGATGTTACAGGAATAGTATTCCATTACAGCATATAGTATCCATAATGGCTTCAGAGATACATTCTCTGTATCCAATGTCCATTTTAAACAGAGAAGGAGAAAAATGGTAACATGATCACACTATCCATAGGCTGGGATTCGGATGCAGCTGGGCTGCTTCTGTTGAAAGAAAAGCCTTGAATCTAGCAGAACAATTTGCTTCCAAAGTTGTTTTTCTATTGCATTATTCCAGTTTGTTTGCGTTTTTTTTTTTAATGCTTTAAAACAGGGTTTCAGCTGCAGCAAGCAAGCCATGAAGTCCCCCAGCACGTTGAGGTACGCAGAGCGCAGGCACTCTGCAGGGAAAAAACCTGGAAAACTGGGCCCTGCATCTAGAGAGAAGTCTGAGCTGCCTTCATCCAAGGCAGGGTTCAGCCCTGCTCCCGTGTCCCAGGCAGGAGGCAAAGTCAAAGGGAGAGTTGTAAGATCCCTGCAGTGCCAGTGAGGTGACTCAAGCTGCTGAGCCTCCCTGTGCTCCTTGGCGTGGTGGCACCTGGCTGGGCATCCCCTGTGCCTGGAAACCTCTCTGGGGCACTGCTTGTCCAGAATTCCAGTAGGATTTTGCCCTCATCTATTTCCCCTCACACTTCTCATCCAAGTCGAGTAGATCTGATTGTTATTCCCCAGTCTTATCCTTTAATACCTCACAAGTCTTCTCGCTTGATTGTTGTTTAACACTCTGCAGCCCAACTTAACCTCTCACAAAATAAAATATGTAAAACTACAGGAAAACTGTACTTCCAATGTACTTTCTCCCTTTTCACAGTGTTTGTATGCAGCCTCTGATTATTTTTAAATCTCATTCGTATTTTAAAATGATTTGATTAAATGTTTCATTAATTTTGCTTGCACTTCAGGTAACTATTTCCTTACCTAGCAGTCTCTATCACATTGCTCACTTCAAAAATCTGTCCTGCAGTCAAAGGAATTGACTTCCAAGTGCTCTGCAAGGGTCTACGGCACAGATTGCCACAGATTGCAAGGTAGTATTTTTGCTTCTTAACTAGATGAACATAATCCTGCTAATCACATTCCTGTGGGAATGATCATATATAGAAAGTCAAGATTTGCTTTCTCAAGCATTCAGAGAAAATCTTATAAAACTCAATTTCCATGGTAATTGTAGAAAGCAAAGATATCATAGATATCCATGGAGCACCTTTGTGTTTAAATTTAAATGAATATTCTTATGTGATTTCTTTATTTCTTGAGTGGCTTTGCATTATTCACCTCGCTCCACTTTTGTCTATGGTCAAAATCTGATTTAGCAAGAGAAAGCTGTTATTTCCACAGGTAGATGTAACTCATGAGCTGAAAATAAAATGAAATATACTATGGGAAAATGCAAACTAAGATATATGAGAACAAAACCTTTCTACAGCATGCTTCAAATTGGCAGGGATATAGCAAGAAATGATGTAGTAAAAAGACTTGGG
This sequence comes from Ptilonorhynchus violaceus, assembly GCA_013397565.1. Taxonomy (NCBI): domain Eukaryota; kingdom Metazoa; phylum Chordata; class Aves; order Passeriformes; family Ptilonorhynchidae; genus Ptilonorhynchus; species Ptilonorhynchus violaceus. Next base: position 3,642,530 of record VZRJ01008268.1, read on the forward strand.
ATTGATTGCTTCCATAAAATTAGCTTTGATCTGCAATGTGATATAACCGGAAGAAAGGCCAGCACAGTTTGGGGCTGCATTGATTGGAACGTGTCCTGGAGCAAATAAACCAGAGATTGGGTCTTGCTTTAACTCCTTGGGGTTTTAATTCCATGAGTTTTTCCCCAGACTAGCTGCCCTCAGTCTTTCACAGTGATATCCTGGGGCCTCCATAACTCCGTAGGCATCCTCATGTACTTGTGTTTGGGATGTCTTGTAAAGATATCAGTGACCTGAAAAATACTGATAGCAGAGAAATAAATTGGTCTGGAAGGGCTGCTCTAGAGAGGTAAACATAAGGTGGTGTGGCAAAATTACATGCTTAGCAGGATAGCAGCTAAGTAGCAAATTAATGCAAAATAATGTAATTGATGTATATAGAAGAAAAGCAAGGATTCAGTCACACCGTGGAAGCTACGATATAATTAGGAGCAGTAGAATGAACATAAAAAGAAAAACCTAATTTGAATATTAGGAAAAATATTCTGAACTGCCTTTAGCCTTTCAAATAACATCCCAAGTGAGGCAGTGGGGGATTCTTGAAAATTGATCCTATAGGTATTAATTAAAGAGCCAATAAACCTGCAATCGAGAGCAATCTTATCTCTCCCAGAGGGATTGCCCAAATGATCTGTGCAATATTTTTTTGTCTCTATCACCTCTGGCTTATGCAGAGGAAAGAGAAAAGCAGTAGTGATGTGTTTCAGCAGAGCTGGTAACCTGACTGTCAGTGAAACATCGGGTCCACCAGCCCTGCAGATGCCAGATGGAAAAGGGCAAAGAAAAGAGGCACCTGGAGGGGGAAGAGCAGAAGGCACAAATGCAGTTCCCTGCTGAGAGGAGGACCAAGGAAAGAGAAAGCAAAGTGCAACTCAGGGGCTTTTATAGAGAGGAAAAGCAAGAGAAACCTGCTTGGAGAGAAAGTGTGTGCCCCTCTAGCTGAACCCACTGGTGCTGCCTGGAAGCCCCTGAGGAGCAGATGGAGGGACTGAGCCCTGGGGACTGACCCTGCCTCCTCACACCCCCATGGCTGCTGTTCCTCTCCGCTCCCTGGACTAACCATCCCTTCCAGCAGAAGGGAATCACAGGTTCAGGAGACCTTTCTTTCACTCTTAGTTGTGCTGCTGCTGCCCAGCTTGCCCCTGGGGAATGCATTGCCGAGAGGGTTTCTGTGGGTCTGGGGCGATGGGGTCAGGCTGTGCAGCGGGTGAGGGACCAGCCCAGTGCCTCAGCAGTGCTGTGCTCTCCATTGTAACTGCACTGGGGTTAACAAGCACAGTCAGTGCTTTTGATAAAAATCTGCTGGGAGGCAGGAGGTGCTACCCCAAAACCCCACTGCCCCCTCCTCTGGAAGGGTCTGCCCAGCTGCCATCAGGGTGTGAAATGCAAAGGAAAGGTAAGTGGGGATTTCATCAACACAAAACATCCTTTTTTACCCAAGCCAATTTTTTAAAATTCTTTTTTTTAACATTGATGGGTCATTTAGGTGTTGAATTATTGCCACAAAGCCACCTAGCTCATGGAAAACTCATGGCAGCTCCACAGCAAAACAACTCACAGTGCTTGGGATCAAACGGTGCAGCAAAGTGCTTGGGTGCTGCCTGAAGCTAAAGGGGGTGCTTTCCTTCCCCTGTTTCAGTTCTTTTTGCTGAATGGGTGCATGGACTGCCATGGAGGAGCACTAGACCCCCATACACCTCTGGAGCTGCCTGTCTGTCCTGGCAGTGGGTGCCTCTCCCTCAGGCTGAGGAGACCTGCTCCTGTTTTTATTCCTCCTATGATTTGATGAGACCCCTGTTGAAAGGGAATTTCAGATGTGCTATTTTACAGATGTGCGTACAAAATGTATCCACAGGTGTATGTTTTCATATATTTGAGGGATTCGAGCTGAGAGAAGCGAAGGTAAAAAGTGTTTTCTGAGCGTGTAGCAGTAAACCCAAGAATATATTCCCCAAAGTTGTGTCAGGTAAAAATCAACGGCTAAAGTAGTCATTGTATGAACTGCTGGCTGATATGCAGCTTGGGCTTTGGGGTTCCCAGTATCACTGTAAAGGAAAAGGTCTGTGCAGCCAGGAGCCACATGCAGCAACTCCCCGTTTGTGTGTCACACGTCTCAGCAAACACAGAATCTGCAAGCTCTCTGTCTCAAAACATGCAGCAAATCTTTGTCCTGTTTAGGCCTGTGATTTTTCTCTCCCTTAAGAAACACCAGGTTCGACTCCTGTCTTGCATAGTGTGGGAACTCCTGGGGAAGGGGTTGCTGTTTGCTTTTGTGTGCACATGAGCCTGCTCAGGTAAAGTACTTGAGAGTGTGAGAGGGTAAAGCATCACTCTGTGTAATGAACAAGCCGTTTGTTTTATGAAATGATGAGACCATGCTTTCCTACCTGTTCAAGACTATAGTTTTATCAAAAATGTATGTAATTTAATTTTAATAATATGTAAAGGAATTTAAAATGTAGCACTTGCCATTAACTGTTTAGGAATGCAAAGAAAATTGCAGGTGTTGGTTTACTGCTTGAATAACATTGTAGTTTATTTTTCAAATGTTTATTGTCTATTTAATGTATCTTTACTTGTGTGCAGGTAACTTAATTGTTATACTGTTTTCTTGTACCAGAGCTCCTGGTAAGTGGATGAATAATGCAAAAATCCTGCTGCTAGTACATCACTTTCTTTTCTGTCTAATTTTCTTCTGAAAGATGGACTCTTATTGATATCACTTTTCTTTGTATTCACATTGGAAAGTGTTTGAAGTTATCATGGAAAAGCTTTCAAACATGGGAATGTTCCAATTGCCTACGAGTATCAGTAGTGGAAGTGCTTTTGAGGTCATGCAATGACAGATCAGCACTAGTACAAGGTAACTTTTCTGACCAGGCAGCAGCTAATTAATGGTGCTTGTGCAGGGAGAAATGACTTTCCACAGCAACTGATAGAAATCAACCCATAATGTTAAATCAAAGAATACTGGGAATTTGCCAAGTAAGTGAAGATCACACTCTCTTACAGATAGTCTGCAACAGAAAAAAAAGATTCAATTTCTCAGATAAATGACCTTTGTAGGTTATTCATCTAGGTCCCATCAGAGCATCTGCTCTAGGTTTTCTCTCTCGATATTCCTCAGAAGAAATTGGCTTTGTTTTTCCCTACCTGATTGCTATAGTCGTTTAGAAGATATTTGTTTTTAAGCCAGAGCCTCTGTTATTTCCTTTGCTGCCTGAGCTTAGTGAGAACTCTGTGCCTCAGACATGCAATAAAGCCCAGTAGCAGAGGAAATAACAGTGCAGTTAACCTCCTTAACACTGATAATAAATAAGCACTAATAAGGTACGTACCAGGGTGGCAATTGCCCTGACATAATGAAATGCACTAGTTTAAATAAGTGGTAGCTGGTGTCATCATGCTTTTCAGTAAAGAACCTGTGCAGGCACTATATTTTCTGGGTAATTTATGTGTCAGGTTTTGTAGGCAGCTTAGCTGCTGTTAAGACATTTAGTCCAAGTGGCCCAGTTTTCATGAATTCTTGACACCGAGCAGAACCCTTTGTTTTCACAGGTGCCTATCTCTGATCTGAGCTGTTTCTTTAAAAATACTGCCCCATTTGAGGGGGGGCTGAGCATTCTTAGAAATCCAGTCTCTGTCTTCTCCCTTTTTGTTGGAGCTGCTTTTCCCTGGACTAAAGCCAGCTCGATTGAGGATCTTGCTACTGTGGCTCTTGATAGAACACAGCATCTCTGCCATCAATTTACGTCCTTGCAGATCAAATAGCTCTCTTCATCTCACCCCATGACAACCCATCATGACAACTGTGGTGGATATACACACTCTGGAGCTGGAGAGGAAGTTTACTTCATTGTAAAGTGATTCTTCAGGGTGGCTTGGTGACATGTTTTGAAGGAAAGACTGAGGTTCTCTTTGCAGCAGGCTCAATCCAGGAAAATGCAAAATGCCCCCCCCCAACACATTGTCTCACAGCTCTGGCACTGCATAGAGCAACTCCTGTACTGTAATTGAATTTCAATACCTACTAAAAAAAAAAAAAAGCTACGGAATAACCAGGAGATGTTTATAAGTACCAATATTAATTAGACAATCATAGTTTATAAAAGCCACATGAGGATGTGATTTGTGAATCGTAACTAAGTCTCAGAGATTGTGCTAATTTATTATGGTTTGGAAATAGAACTGTAAATTTGTAAGCGTTGTGCCTCATTATTACGATTATTATTTTTTTTACTCCACAGTTCCCTTGACACTTATTGTGTTACTAAAGACAAGAATAATAATACTAGAAAATGGTCATGTTTTATCTCTGTAATATTGCTGGCAAATTGAGACAGCATGGTAGCAAAATCATAGAAGAAGTTTTCTCTGAAGTGCCCACGTCTCTAGTTTATGGAGCTTGTTAGATTTTCGTCATTGCTTGGTTGCAAAAAAACATCTGTTCCTGCTTTTGAGAAATATTTGTAGCACTTTTACAGCAGGATTTAATTACTGCCAGTGAATGGTGGTTGGGTGCCATACAGTACTAAAAGATTTTTATCTATATCCTCCGTATCTATGAAGTGTAGATGACAAATAGGAACACTATTTAGCTGTGACTTTAGTAACAAAGGCTACTTGCTGAAAAACTGTGTGGTGAGAGAGTTCAAGTGATGGTCAGTACTCGCAGGATTGGGTTTCAGAGTTGCTCCCAAAGTGATGTGATTTGTTTCTTTTTGAGCTCCATACCAGAATGCAGCTCGCTTAACCCTAAAACTATTAGCCACAGTAAAATATCTAACATGAACCTTCAGTGAATCTGAGGTACTGGGAACTTTCTGAGCAGCTGCAGTCAGTGTTGCTTATGTTTTTTTGAAGTGCTGATCGCTCTTTGCTCTGAACACTGTGCTTTTGATGGAGCTTTGTTTTAATAAACGATTTTGTTAGGTTTTAGTTGTCCATCTGCAGCTTGGGAAAGATCTTAGACATTTATCTTATGGTGAAGATACAATCTGATTTTTATACTGTCCAGAAAGGGGGGCATCTCACTCCTCTAAAAATATCTAATGTGACTGATGGCATTTGATTACAACAGTTTCTCTGGTAATTAGAGAGAAGCACAATACCTGGGGCAGCAGTAATGCCAGCTTTGTCTCCCTCCTTCCCTCCTCTTCAAAAAGCTTACACCATTTTGATTTTTTAAATCCTGCTTTCTCTCTGTTCTACTGCAAAAATAAGCCTTTTCCCACATCTGATGCCTTCCCTCATTTGGGTTATCCATGAATTCTCTGAACTCTCCATCCTTGTAAGTTGTAATAGCTCCGGAGAGAGAGCCAAGAGCAGGTCCTGCATTCTCTTACACAGTGCGTGTCTCCAGCTGAGTAGCAGAGAGGATGACTCCGCAGGCATAAAGCCAGGCTTGTCACAGATGTTCCTGAACCTCCAGTTTGGCCTGGGGAATCTGCCTACTGCAGCTCCCTGCTCTGCTCACACCCTTTTTGTACAGTATTTGCATGAGCGGGAAAGAGCCCGGCTTGGCTGGTAGGGACAGGCCTGGGAATTTGTGGAGAAACTCTTCAGTGCTTATGCATGGGACATTACATATGGAAATCACGATGTTATTACAGCTTATAAGAAACATTTCTATTAGGGTGGCACCCACATGCTCTGCTCTACATTTATGTATGCAAATAAATGACAAAGCATTTGCAGTTTGCAACTGAGAACTTATTTTTTTCTTTAATCTGAGTCCTCATTCAGTCCCTGCAATGACCTAGCTGTGGCAAAGGTTCACACTGTGGTATTTGAAAATAGTTTCAAGCACCTTCAACGCTTTTTAGCAATACTGACATGCCTGCACAGGCAAACAGACACAGTCTGGACTTTCTTTATACCAGCGAAAAAGTGCATTTGCCAGTTTATTTTGTGTATAGTTCTGGAATTGAAACAAGCTATAGCCCTAGGGATATCTTACATTGTGTTTGCATGGGGCTTTTCTCAGCACAGACACTTGGAACCCCAGCAGACACAGTTATGCTGGCAAAAGCTTCATGTGTCAACCTTTATTTTCTTTAAAAATTCTTGGAATTCAAAAATCCAGTCATCCTGCCCTTTCCCTTGCTTTTGGCTGCTAATGCTTTGCAGAAGGTTTGGTGATGGATCGGTGTGCCTAGGTGTTTGTTACACACTGACGTGCAACAGCGTGGGCAGGGCTGAGGCTGTGAGCTTCAGAGGGATGGAGAAATCCTCCCTCAGCTTCCTCCCGAGCCCTAGGAACTCATGTCACATCTCATTCATTAGACAAACTAGCTGGTCTGAAAACAGCATGCAAAACGCTCCGGATTGCTCTGATGCAAAAGTTTCGTAGCCCGTTCCCCCGGGGAGTGCCAATAACTCAGCTTTTAGACCTCAAAGAAAGCCTGATTTTGAGGGTCCGGTTTACGACGGCTGGAAAATGAATGCGGGGCAGTGTTTGTGAAGAACTGGGAGCTAGAGACACCAGGAATTTTGTTAGTTTAAAGTGGCAGGGCTGCCCCTCAGCTGTAATCTCTGCAGATTACCGGCTCCTGCCCCACTCACGGCACTGACAATGAGCTGTTCATGCCGTACTGGCCTGGGGCGGCTTCAGAACAACGCTCATTTCTGCTCGAGGTATATAATTTCATTGCTTTGACACAGGCAATATTTATAATAGCAGGGGATGATGTTTTTGCCCTATCTCAAATGAGTGACAATTCTCATATTCTCTCTCTGTTGAGCCCGTTGCTCTCAATTCTAATGTGATTTTCAATCTCGCGTATATCTATTTGCAAAGGTAAATGAGATATTTCCTTGTATGGATGTAGGCGACTGATGAGAAGGTTTACTAAGGTGGTTTTCGGTGTAAACACCCTGAATTCAAACAGTTATACAAAATGTCAGGCATCATCAATCCACAAAGCTGATTTTCTGACTTGGTCCCTGGAACTTCACTCAGAAATTAATTAGGAAATTCCTGGTTTCTGAAGTAAGAGGAAGCCTTCTTTAATGTGTGCCTGGTGATGTGACGTGTGTCAGAACACCAGAACTAGGAATTTTGGCACCAAGGCTACCATTTCTGTTTGAGTGATACTGCATCTGAAAAGATTTGTACATAGGGAAAAGTCCTGGAAACATATTCAAATGTAAAGAGTTCAAAGACCTAAGTGACTGAGAAACTAAACCATGCCTCTGGTAACGTCTTCTAATGACTTAATTAGCTTCTCTATTTCAAAAATATGCATTTTAGTTCTAGTCTGAAGCAACTGAATTACTGATTTCTAGATGTTGCTTTTCTCTGTGGCTGTTTTCCTGCTGTTATTGACACTCAATCTTTTTTTTTCTGTAGGTGCTGCCTCAGGTATGTCTCTGCATGCTCCAAACTCATACCTGTTCGTAGTGTAGGCAAACACTGTTTCCTCTCTGAAGAAGCACCAGTCTCAGATGGCAAACCCAGTACAAAGCAGAGGAGGATCCAGGTGCAGTGAGCTGGGTGACAGAACAAGTGTACCTGAAAAATCCTGCAGCCAAACCAAGCTCTGTGCTCCCACCCTGAGAGCTCTGACTGTTGCTCTTGCCTCTCATTTTGCTCTAACATAGCAGCCTTTTCCAGGTAAGATTATCCCCTGTGAAACCCTACACAGTAAAAGACTCCCTTCAGTACCTGTAACAACGTAAGTTTAGGAAAATGCTAGCAATAATAGATTTTGTTCTGCATTCTCTAAATTGTCCAAACTCTCCCATTGATTTTTAACAGCTCTTTTGCCTGAGTAGTTGTTATGTGAGTGGGTTATGATTGAAATGGCCTAATTCTCATTTACAGGAAATGTGTATGAAATAGAAATATCCTCAGCCAAGTCATCATTATATGTGTGGTAGAAAGGGTTTGAGTGTAGTAGAAAGTAATTTAGCTTTAAAGGTGAAGGCACCACACTGAAATCCTTGCCTCTCCTTTCATTTCCTTCTACCATTGCCTCTGCTGCTTTTTACAGGTCTTTTTCCTGCTTTCTTGGTAGCTTCTTGCAGGGACTTGGAAGCTGAGTGGTGATGCTGTCTACAGCTCTGTTCAGCTCAGCCCAAAAGCAGTTTCACAAATTCCTAAGTAGACTGAGGGTTTCATTTTCTAATTGGAAAAATACCCCCCAAAACAAACTAGCTGAGAATCTCATGTCCCATTAGTCCCACGCAAAGCCTTTGTCCTCTCCAGCAGACTGAAAAAAAGAGATTTAAAAAATATGGTAAATGAACTTTTACCCCTTTGATCCCTCAAGTTAATCAAATCCTTTTAGATTCTTGAGGTTTGTTTGGGTTTTTTGCAGCATTTGAACCAATATTCATAGAACAAACAATCTAAAGTTCTTCACCAAAGTGACAGATAACATTAGCAGATGTCTGCAGCATTCAACAGCCTCATCCTGCACTTTCAAGAACTAGACATATTGGTAGAAATGTCTCCCTGGCTCTGTGATATAAGATGGCACTTGTATCAATCAAGGAAGCACTTAGGCAACTGAAGATAATGCTGTAGCTGAAGGATTTTTTCCCCCTGAAATTCTTGCTGCAGAAAAAAAGTACATGAAGATAAATATCCGGGTGTCAGCTGCACACGAGGAGGCCTCTTTGTTGAACAATGTCAGTAGATTAAAGAAACAGAAACACAGGGTGCTGTCTTTCCACTGTTACTCCAGTGTAATTCTGGTATCGTTCACTTGGTTGAACAGAGAGCCATTCCAGCTTTTTACCAAGGCTCATGACAGGAGAATTCACCCCCTGATTTCTTAGTATTTCTTAGAAAGAGTTTTTTTATGCCTATATATTTATTGCAAGAAACTCCTTTTTTTTTTTTTTTTGGTGGTCAGAATGAGAGCTTTATTTCCTTGAAGATTATGAAGTCATTCCAAGGTACTGATTTGCACGTGTGCAGGTATAACTTTGGTGTATCTGTGGTGTGCGAACCCGAAGGAGGGAGAGAAAGGGTTAAGGGAGGAGATGATCATGGAAATAGAATAACCTTGCCTGATCATCATGAGGGAACAAATTCTCCAGGGGCCAAAGGATTACCATGTCTACAAAGGTCCAATAAAGAGGAAGGCCGAGCTACTCACAGTGTCATCACAGCTGTAATTCTCAGGCCATAATAAAACCCCAGTATGTTATTAATTCAGCCATTCTGGTTGCTGCGGAGATGGTGTTCCAGTATTGCCATTAATTCATCTTTTTACCCACTAATACATAATTTTCTACAGGGATTCATTGTTTTAACCCTCATAGTGAATTAGCCTGTGGCATATTTCAAAGGTTTCCGCCCAATTAAATCAGTCCAAGGACATCCACATTGCATCAGAGCCACTAGCAATACATTAGCAAAGATAAAACCCCCAGTCAAGAGGGTAGGATATCTTTAATGGGACTTTATCACTGAGACTTGAAGTTATATATATGTGAGAAGCAAAATGTGCTTGGCAATTCCCACAGAGATCATGCACTCTAAAATTACCTCAAAATGCACAATCACTAACGGCAGTATTTGTCACACTCATTGCTTGTTAGTTTAGACCAGAAAATTACTTCTGAATAAATGCTGATTTGCCACAGAAAAATATATAAAGCGGTAACATGTAACTGAAAATGATCATCAAACTCCAATATTGCTGGGACTTGTTTTTTACGCTTGTGGGTGATGAAGGGTTTTTAGCTAAAAAGAAAATAAGCATGCATAGTGCTGATAGAGAGAATGGGGAAAGCAAAGCAGAATGAACACGATAGGAGAAGTGGCTGAGCAGGGGCTAAGCAGCTTTGGTGGACCTGAGCTTGTCTGGGGTCTCAGCACCATGTTCTGCAGAATACAGCACCTATATTGTTCATGCTTTTGCATTATCTACTGTTCCCAGGCCTCCTGCTACTCTGGATTAGGGAGAGCCATCTGTGTGCAGATCCACCACTTAGTGCTTCTGTTCCCTGAGCAGCAGGCTGGAGAAGATAGCAATGGAAATAGCTATCACATATCAAACCCTCTCCTTTTCTCTCCTGCTCTCTGGGTGGAGTGAGCACAACTGGGTGTTTAATTTTTGCTTATCAATATTTTCAGAAACTGAAATGAGAGGAAGTGTGAGCTTTGAATACCTACATCGTTTCAGAGTCTGTCCCCAAAGTATTTGTACACCTGTCTTTCAGCCTCCTGCCAGTTCAGGTACTTATCACGGAGGGTGGTTTATGCAGAATAGCAGCTATTCCTGTTGGCACAGTTTCTCCTAGAAATTAAGGAGAAACATTTCGGAATACAATTTGTTTTCATGGTATTGGTACCTGTTTTCATGACACTGACATTTACAAGGATCTGCCACTGCTCAGACACAGAATTCACTGGTTTCAGAAAACAACAATGCAGAACATAAAGACAGGACAGATTTTTACTGGGTATTTTACCACACTAGGGAAGGCATTTAAAACACAAATAGACAACATGTAGCACATGCACTATTAAGCTTTTACAGGGCATTATTCCACTCGAGGGATGCTTGTGGTGCGAAAAGAGAGAGAAACAACCCAGGACACAGAGAGCAAGACAGATCTTTATGAGGAATTATCCCACACTGGGGAGGCTGCTATTGTGAGCTGAGGGAAGAAAAACAAGGCAGAAGGCGAGAGATTTTACTGGCTTTAACGTTCGCCTCTGTGTGATCTAAAGCCACACTGGTAGCACTGGATGAGGAATGCACACCAAAAAGCCCATCCTAAGATCTCATTCTGTTTTCCTGTTTGATAACTGAGAAGGTGGAACCGGGCAGTTTTTTTCCCCACACACTTTGTTCTGGGGGTATATTTTTTGTCTCAGTCTATAGGATAAAATGACCACTGAGGCACTAGTGAAAGTACTTTTCAGAACTGATGTTTTTCAAATGCTGTGAAATAGAGCTGTATGAAAAATAAAGATCAGTGGGATTTTGCTGATAAAGGGAGTTCAAGGAGAATAGTTACTGAGTTAAGGTCAAAATAGGCAAATGGTTTCAGACAAAAGAAAGTACAATTTCAAAATGCCACTTTTGTTGTGAATTTAGATGTGAATAAGAAAGTGTGTTCTCTTAAATGTCTTAAAGAAAATTTATTTTCAACTTGACACAAAATGCTTTGATCTTAAACAGAATTTTTTATTCTGTGAGACTCTCATGAGCTAGAATTTTAATTTTGAATCATTCAGAATTAATTTATTTTTAAACTTTGTTTGGACAGCAATTACAATCATGCAATTATTTGAGTACTGACATCAGTAAAGCCTCATTCATTATGGAGTATGATCCTACATTTTCCTGCCCAAATATGCTACTCTTTGCTGTCTGAGAAGTGTGAACCCTCCCTACAGCTGGGCATTTATAAAGTTTCTGTGCAATGCCTGCTGTCTAATAAGGAGCTACCATGATGTAGCCCTTCTCAACTTGACTGAAATCTGCAGGAAATACTCTTTTGAGATATCTTTTGGCAGTAACAAATTTAGTTGGAATTAGATGATTACCATAAAAGTTACAACAGGGAACAGAACAGAGACAGCAGTTGCTGCAGCCCTTTTGCCCAAAGCAAACCAGAGAAAGCTGATCAGTGAGCCAGCTGCACTGGGTAGCATTCCCTGTACACTGCTCTCCAGTGCTCTGTCACAGTGCCTTGGGAGCCCTGTGGGAAAAGAGGCTGACTGCCAGTGGGGACACAGACCTGGCAAATAGGTCACTGATCCACTGCCACAACCCCCAGAGCAGCAAACAGCCTGCCCTGCATTCCTGGCAGCAGCTGCCTCCTCTTCTGTGCACAGAGAGCTGCATCTCTCTCGCTGTGAACCAGGGCTATTTGCTAGATCTATGCCATGCTGCAAGCACAACCTTAATATTGATTATAAGATGCTCAGATATTATAGGAAAGAAGGTGATATAAACATCTTTATATGATTTAGTAGACAGTGTGAATGTTTTAATAGGTTTTCCAGGTCATTCCATAGCATTTAAAAGGCTACTACGTCTTTGTGAGTTTGCAATTAAAAAAACTCAACAAAACAACAGGACCATACCCAAAGAATCCAACCACATAAAAGCAGAGCTCAGTTTCTCCTATTAAATTCTGTGGTCAAACAAAAAACTGGTTTGGTGCAATGTCATGGCTGATAAACTCTAGGAAGCTTCCCCATAGAAGAGGGTGATTGTGGAAATGAATTTTCTGAAGAGGAAGAAAAATCCCAAGTACATCACAGTTACAAAGGTAGGAAGAGTTGACAATTAAAATGAACCACAAAGGGAGGAGATACAGAAGGGGACTTTTTCAAAGAAGTTGGACAAAGTCCTCAACCGTAAAGAGAATAATAGCAAGAGCGTAAAGAAATATGAAGGAGGGTGGAAATGAGAAGGAAACCTGGAATGTGGAAACCAATCTAGGGGGTGGGAAAAGAACTATTGTTGTGATTTTTGTGCCTTGGCTGGCACAGGCTAACCAGTATGCAGCTGATAGTTTCTAAAACTCCTGTGATTCAGTAATTTCTTCCTTTTTTTCCTTGAGTTTCTGGGGAAAGAGCCTCAAACCATCATAACTGCACCTTGAACAGCGTGGTTGATCGAAGAGAATTGGAATATACTATATATAGAAATGAGCCAAGAACTGTATTTCGGTATTTATTTTTATCAATGTAGCATCCCTCTGCTCAAGTGTTTCTATGCTGCTGATTAAGAATCTTTCTGTTCAGGCCATTTTAATGCACATACAGATACTTTGTTCTGCTCTAAATGGATCTAGTTTAAGTAATTTTTTTTGTAGTTTTTTTTCTTTTCCTTCCTGTGATCCATACATTCCAAGAGGAAGAAACATAATCTCTTTTCCTTCAAACAGATTAGTACAACTTCCTAAATTAGGCTTGTTCTGAGAGGTCACAAAACCGAGAGAATATGACATTGTCCTAGCTAATAAAATTGGGGGAAACAAGGAGCCACATCTTGCATTATACCTTGTAAGTGGTACAATTTAAGCTTTGTCAGGATTTTTCTAGGGTCATAGTCCGAGGGACTGCTAATGACAAAGAGAAGCCTTCCACAGCCATGCCTGGCACTGCTCAGGACCTGGGTGAGGGCAATTAGAGCATTCCCACCTGACCTGGAGCTGCTGCAGCTGCTACAGAGACCCTGCCTCTGACACTGGTAAACCCAAACTGCTGAGTGTTTGAGTTACAAAATAAATTGTTTGCAGAGCTTTCTCCTAACTCTGCTGTTACTGACTTTCGAGTGTAAATAGATATTTGTTGAATTTTGCAACTTACTCTTTTAAGTACTTGTTGTCTGCAGGGGTACTCCTCACAAAAGCCCCTCCATTAGTACTCTCATGGTCGTGAATCACATTCCCTGTGGGAATGCTGGAGGTGTCTGGCAGCCTTACTTGCTTTCATCAATGTGTTTTCACCTTGGGACAGAGTGAGAGGCTGTCAGCCACCTCGGGGGGCAGCTGGAGGCAAACAGGAAAGACACTGGAAAAGATGTGGTGGACAAAGCCCCTGCGGTGTTCTGCTGGTGCACAAAAGTGCTTTCTGCTGGAAGGTTGCTTGCTGGTGACAGTCAGGGGTGTGCAAAAGCTTTTGCCACTACGTGCTCGTATTCTCTGGCTGTGCATAACTTGTTCCTTCAGCAATTGCTATTTCTGCTGTCCCCAAATTCACGTCTTTGTAGCTGACACAGATAGATTAAGACCCAACCTATCAGGCACAGCCCTAAAAAGTCTGAAAGTCCCGTGACCCTTAGTTAGTCAGACCAGTTTACAGCATATTGCTCAGCCCAACTTACGGTATAAAAACCTGAAGAGAGCAACACGTTTGAGCTGATTTCAACTCACAAATTCACTCCTCCAATTGGCGATGCCCGATATTGTGACAATGAGTATATCTTAGAGACTCCCAATGGGAATCACATTGGGATTGGGATTGAACTGTGTATCGCAGTTGATATATAGCTTGCTAAGTGTAACTTAGGTTTGCATTGTGTGATTCAATCTATTTTTTGTCACTATGATAAATAAAAAATCCTTTGTAACATCATCTATCTGTAAAGAAGTAAATTTGATATGAAACTTTACACCCCCTAGGTATGGAATATCTAAAACAACCTGGTGAGAGAGTACTGGACTCTGGTGCCACTAGAGAAATGGGATGTGGAACAGACCCTCAGACCCATGCTACACTGTGGTATATGATAATTATCCTACCCATTATATTATGTTTCCTAATAGATATTGTCCCTGCCCAGACTAGATTGAGCTGTGTGACTGTGTGTGTGGGTTCTTTTAGCAAATTCAAGATTAGGCTTCTGGCTCTCTCCCTGGTGGTGGGACAGAGAGGAAAGAATTTGTTTATAATGTCTGAATTTTCTAGTTATACCTTTTGGATTGTGGCTTACTATTTTTTTTTTTTTGCTTGCTGTGTTCCTAATGATTACAATAACTTTTCTGCTCTGGTAGGAAGGCATTTTTTTGGATTGTTTTATTCTCCCGTCTTATTTATTTACTTTTCCTTCACTTTTGCTTGCTGCTGGGCTCACAAATAAATCTCCCCAAACAGCAAATAAGCACCTGAAAGTCACCTGTGTGCAAGGAAGAAAAGGCTTTGGCTTACTAACTTACTTATTTCCTTCCCCTGGACTCAGTGGAGAGCAGGTCTGCACCAGTTCCCAGAACATCTGTTCAGGTGGAAGACCTGGGAGCTAAAAGCAGGAGGCCGTCTAATATTTCTTTTCACTTCCAGATTTTCTGTGCTTACAAATATCAATTACAAGGTTTGAGTAAATTACAAGGATGATGAACTCAGAGTAGCTACAGTAAGTTTGAAACATCTGTACAGGGATAATAAGGAGATTGTGAAAATCTGCTCTAGGAAGTCCTGGAGACATTTTCAGGTAATTAATGCAATGTGTAGAAACCTGAAATCAGCACTGGTTTTTTTTGTTTGTTTGTTTTATAAACTAGTAATTTAGGAGTACATTATAGGAGCACATTAAATTAACCATTATTAGATGAGGAAATGTTAAGATTATTAAGATAATAAAAACCAATTAGTGAAGGGTTTTTTGTATATAACATGGGTCTCTTATAGAGAACCTATTATATAGGAGGGACTATAAATATTTTGGGGGATATTTCAGGCAGAAGCTGGGGCTTAAGGTTCTCGAGATTTCTTTTGCAGCAGGAAAAGAGTGTTTTATGAACAATATACTCTTTGAAACACAGTGATGTGATTGAAAAAAGTGGTTCCCTCAAGAAGTTTTTAGGTAGTGTGCAAGAACTTTATCCATTAGTCTTATATCCTTTGGGAGTAAGCTGTGGCAGCTAGAAGAAGAACATAAAACTGGTTATTTTTTCATGTAGTGGTGGAAAAACTTTCCCATTTGCCCATGCTGGAAATGTTTACATATCATTCCTGGAAAGTTGATGCATCAGATTTTCTTCTGGTTGACATTGACATTAAAAGGTTAACACCAGTGTAGGGATACTGGAAGTGAGATGAGAATCATTCCTAGTTGGTATCTTGATAAAGGAGAACATAATTCTGTAAAACAGTTTACAGTGAGAGGAGGAAGATGTCTTTGATAGCCAAGCAATGCATTTTTACAGTGACACCAATCTCTCAGAGAGTTTGTATTCTCACATTGTTTTAATTTTGCTCCTGTGGCTGTGACAAATGATTAGAATTTTATGACCACTCCAGGCAGAAATTATACAAGGTCAATAATTTCTCCATTATAATTTTATGACATCAGACACCCTTATAATCCTGCATCACATTAATTCAGCTCTTTCCTGGGCTGTTATCTGAGTCACTGCTATTGATTCTTGTTGGTCAGGTTGCTGCTGTGTCCAAACCCATTTTTTCAGATTAGCCTCAAGCTGGTGCCAATTAAGGGGACCTTCATGACAAGCGTGTTTCCCATCTGGTAGTTCATTCAAATGATCTCTCTTCATTTACTAATCCCAAATGCCAGTTTTTCATGTGACAAGCTCTTGTCCTTCAGAATCACTTTCATCCCACAAAGCATGGTTGTCAACCTAAATTTCATTTGATTCTTCCATGTGATAGATCTCTTGGAGATGCTATATCCAGCCAAAATGTGATGGCCTTCACACACCTCCCACTGCAGGAGGAAGTAGTGTTTGCTTATGGGCTGAAAATATCACTTCAGCTTTGCATGGAAATGCATAATCGCACATCCTTTGGAGGTATCAGGTTGCCTGCCTGTTGCCGAGTCAGAGGCATTTTGATAGCAAGTCCCACCTGACTGTTGTTGGAAATGAGAACCTTTTATTCCAAAGGAAGAGTAAATTCCTGGTCCCCACATAGTGTCTGTCTGCTGTTTTCTATCTTCCCTGGACTAGAGGTTGTAAGTTTGAAATACCTTCTTTGGAAAGACTGTAGGTGATATCTGTCAGTTTGTTTGGTTGTTTGTTTTTTTTTTTTTTTTTTTCCAAACCTTTACAGGTTTTTTAATATGTCCTGAGCACAACAATTATCCTTCATTGTCCTGACCAGCCTCACCTGAGACCTCCATCCCTCTCTTGGGCATCTGGGAGCCTTTTGAGCTCCAACTGGGAAGTTCAGTCCTGGTCTGAGCTGGAGGAGCAGAGGAGGGACAGCAGCAGTCGAGCTATCAGCAGGTCTGGGCTGGGGTGCGAATTCTGAACAGCAGCTTGGGGGCAGGAATGGGAGCATGTACACCTGGGGCAGGGGCTGTGGGCCTGAGTTTAAATTATAATCTTGTTCCTGGATGTATGGGCAGAGGGTGTGGGTGCTGGTGAGGCTGGCTGGGGCACGTGGGGTCTATTGGTGTGCTCGAAGTTATGACTTTATGTAGCTAAAACGTGTGTTTGTGTGAGTTTCTGTGGTGGTTTACATGCTGAAAGGGCATCTGTCAGTTTAAAGGTAATCCAGGCAGGGATGTTTCTGAGTTTCAGCTTTTTGGTGTCCAGGTTTGTCTTCTGTTTTTGAGCAGATCATTTCCAAAAACGAATGTGATGAATGTGAATGGTTTTATCTGGGAGAAAATTATTTGCTACAAAGCTATTTTTCAGCATTTGTTTCATCGAAATATTGGACCAAATTCTCTTGATATCCTGATCTTATGTCCACCTTTGAGCAAGCCAGGTCTGAGCTTCATGCTTGTCACAGAACCCGCAATGAGGCCGAGGCTCTGGGCGTTTGTTTTGCTCGCTGGCATCTCGCAGCGCACCATTACGTAGCTGTGCATAGAATATCTATAGCAGCCATTAACGTGGGCTCATTACAGCCTGCCATCTGTAGCGGTGACAAAATGAGCTACATTATTGCATCAAAATGCTGTGATCTTGAAACGATTTTGCCCTGTATCTTCCTCAAAACGTGTGCAAAGCAGTCAGGGAAATTAACACTACAAGGAACTTTTCTTTCTTTGCATTTTCCGTTCCATTCCTCTCACTCAGTTGGAAACTTGCTGTAGTTTTTAAAATCCCCTCCAGGTAAATATAAGGACAAGTGCTGATCACTGTCTCTTTTTAATTTTATTTTATTTGGAGTTTGTCCTTTTTTTGCTCTTTTTGGGGTTTTTTTGGCTGTGGGTGACAGATTTTATTGCCGTCCTTTCTTAAGTGATGCTAAACGTTGCTCAGACTCCGAGTGAAGTGTGTATGATGTGCCTTTGGGTCAATACCAGTCAAAAGAGAAAATACCTTGTAAGCCCCTGCTCAGACACAAAACAATGCAATTGTTCAGAAAGGGAGAAAACATGAAAGAAAGCAAGGATAACGACAGAGACAGTTTCTGGGCATAAACAGGTAACCTGATCTTGTAAGATTATGGAAGATTAGTGTTCTATCAAGGAGCAGAGAATTCCTTTTGGGAGAATAAAACCAATGGATTAAGCACAGAGGTACCTGTCTCTGTTGTGCATGGCAACAGCATTAAGAGTTCTGCTTAGCAGGGGAATTAAGAAAGTGTAAGCTGTCCCTTTTTATAAGTCTTCTCTGTTGGCAGCATTGCAAGCCTCAACAAAATCCCTATTACCTCAGAGAAGTTTACATCCCCATTGGTCTGGGGGAGCGCTTCACTCTTTGTCAGAGTTTTACAAAGGAAAAGTTTTAAATGCAATTTTTTTTCAAAGCTATGTTCAGAAATTATAAGAGAAGAAAACCCCAGAAAACTTTACCAGACCTATTAATGTTCCATCTTTCTCCTCTATTTCTGTGGAGAAAAAAAAAAAGAATCTTAAGTTTCTTTTATAACTTCTTTTTTTTTCCCTTCTATTTATTTTTCCTTTTGTTTTTGAGGAGGCATACGCTTGTCTTTTTTCTCTTCCCCCTGCTATACTGTCTTGCTTGCCTTTTCTCCAAGAAGATGCCTCTCTGCACTGCTGCTTTACCTGAGAACTGCTCTGTGCTTTGCTACCTCACTTCAACTTCTGCCTTATAGAAAACCTGAGGTACCTGTGACTGGAAGTTTTACAGGCAAAGGAAACAAAGTCAATGTGCAGAAAGGTTAGAAGGCGCCTACTTTTGATTGCTATCAGATCATACCTTACTTAAACAGCCTGACTTCATTGCAGTGGCTGTCGAGATCTGGATGGGTGGGTGCATCATTAACACAACGACCTTGATTTGATAGGGTTGAGTTTTAGTCATTATTATTATTTACATGAAAGGTAACTGAGGCTTTAGGAATGCTTCCAGTAGTTAGTGCTGAAGATAAGTTACCTTCCTTGGAGTGCTTGCTCCTCTCTGTTAATCACAAGCAATTTTTTTTTCAGATGAAAGAAATTGAAAGAGACATGAAAAGATAACTTGGAATTGGTTTTGAACCCTTTAAGTGAAGATTAAAGAGGGATTTTCTCTAAAACAATCTTGCCCCCCCCCTTTCCCACCAGCAGGATTATAATGACAACTGGAATGTGTTTGTCAGTACAGTTAGCTGGGGGTGGCAAAGTGTGCTTGTGGGAAACTGCAGTCTCCAAGATGCAGTGGGAGATGAGACTATTTTATAAGCTTCAAAATGAGTTAAACGTGGAGCTTCCACATGACACCAGCTCTTTGTCCTTCTAACAGAAGTGAGTGGTACCCCCTAGGCAGAGTAGTAACCAGATCCACTGACTTTTACTGTAATCTGGGTAATCATTGTTGATTGACCATATGCTTTTAAAATCCTTGTCTTTTGACAGTATTGGAATGTCATTGAACCTGTCTTGTTGTCTTGAAGTCAGAGACAGCTAATGGCTGAGTGGTTACAGGCGGATGTGATGTGCTTTCAAGTCAAATACTTGTAGCCCTGCTGTCAATCTGTCCCTCTTCCAGTTCTTGGGAGCCTTGGAACTTAATGGACATCTTTGGCCAAATTTGATAGAGGGATATTGGTTTTGAAGGTGTTAAGCAGTGCTCAGAAGAGGATACTGCGTGGCCCCCCTCCCTTGAAGCAGAATGATGATCACTTGGCAACTGAGCCACTCCAGAAAGCAGCAGCCAGATGGGCAGGCATCACACGTGGAACTTTAGTTTGACAGCAGCAGCTACAAGTCACTCTGGTTGGAAATTTCTCTGGGAACTCAGAGAGAGGACAGGAGTGGTATGGAAAGGGTGTGGAGGGGAGGAGGAACTGCTAAAGATGGAGGACAGAAATGGGTCAGAAACTTGCTCTACCTAGCTGTGGTACCCACAGGACAATTTTCTTAGCTTTGTTACTTTCAATTGTTAAAAAGATGTGAAAAATTGCTAGGGAATTTTTATAGTCTAGAGAGGGTCTGGTGTGATCTAAGGAGAAAATAGAACACTGCAAATGGCCATACTGGAAAGTAATATCTTTAACAGGAAAGGTAGAATTTGAATAGAATAAATTACAGTAAAACTTGAATGGAAGGATTAAACAGAGGATTACAGAAAATAATTGAGATGAAACCAACACTTCCACCTAAACTGGATAGTACAAGTGTGAAAACTGCTTATGGGGCTATTGATGAGAGTGCTTAGCCAGCTACAAATGCAAGTGTATAACAGAACATTTTTCAGTACGATGATGAATGGTCTCAGTTGTGACAGGACATTTACTTTTTTTAAGGTAAGTTGCTATAACTACAGGATGCCTGGAAACCCATGAGTTTCCTTATAAGTCTGTATTGAGGCTGGCAAATTTTATACAAAATGAGGTTCTTGCGTGTTTGACCTGTTATTTGTGAAATGATAAACTGATGGCCAGGGAGACAGATATCTAGAGAGGCTGAAGTGGTATTTATCTGTATTCATAGGATTTCCATGGCTGGGGGAACTTTGGCTATGTTGAGGGACACAAGTTACAGCAAATTACTGTATTCACAGGCCTGCTGAACTAGTAGTAACATCTCCTTTAGTGACATAGAACCATGTATTTCTCCTGCCCACAAAATAAAGGCTTTCCAGAAAAGTGCCCAACACGTGACCTTCCTATCCATCAAAATTGGAAAAGCAGAAGGGTGATGGGGAGGGGAGCAAGTACGTTCCCTGCTGCTGTACTGCCTGGTATTGGAAAAGGTAAAAGCCCTGTCTTGCAAAGGAAACACTGCAATTTTGCCTCTGCCACGGGTCTTGTGAATGTTTAGAGCAAGTTATCCATCTCTTTGTGCCTCCTGTTAGTACAGTAGAGGGTATGGCACTGCTTGCCCTCAGGAGTGTGGTGAGGGCTAACTGGAGTTGAGGATAGCTCAGCTGTTCTGATGGTAAGAGACAATAAATGGCCCAGATAGGCAGAACCTCTCAGCTGCTCTGAGGGAAAGTGAGGGGGGAGAGTTAGGAAGCAGCTTTCAGGATTTTATGGTTTCATAGGAAAATTTTCTTTCTAGGGTAGTATGGATAATGTCCTCTGTAAGAAAGGGCAAAGCAACTGGACTGCTATCCCAGTTTACAGACTGGAGTAGGTATCCATTTAGTGATGATCACTGGCAAATCAAAGCCCAGGTGCCCTGGATAAAACTATACAGAGAAATAGGAAAAAAATCAATGTTGTTTTTCTTGACTGGAACAATAGAAAAGTGGTGCAAAGATAAAGTATATAAAACTGAAAGAGAAAAAAAAACCCCAGAAACATCTCTACTTAAACTGGGATACTGCTGTCATGCTTAAGAGAAATTTATGAAGTATTTTTTGGTTTGCTGGATGTAGCCTTGTGGATATATAAAAGAGGGTGATGGATGAAGCGACCACTTGTTGCAAGCCTCCAAGCTGACAAGAGGAGAGTAGGGAATGTAGTTCAGACAAAGACTGTACATGCCAGTTCTGTCATCTGTATTATTAATGTGCTGTGTTTGGTCCCTGCAGAGAGCTTAAACTGAGCCAGGGACAGGATGTGCATCCCGTGAACATTTCCTATGATACTGGATTCATAAAGTCATTTTTTTACAACAGTCTTGTAAGTTAACTCCCCTCTCCCCTTTATCTGTCTTCCCTTCCAGAGATGTCCTAAATGTTTGATTTGCCTTGAATTGGTTCCAGCATCAGTCACCAAATGTTTCACTTGTACTGAAAGAAAAGAGAGAAGCCAGGCTCACAAGGAAAAGGCAGAGGTAAATGTGAACTATCAGAGCTGTTGCTGGTTAGAGACTTGTGAATAATTTGGGAATTTATTTTGAAGGAAAAAAAAAGGAAAATGTAGGCTTAATGGGAAGGGACTCAAGAATGAGTCTTTTTAAGTTCTCTGCTTGGCTTTTTTATTTTGCAGCCTTGTTTCCAAATTTTGCAATCCACTTTCAGTATTCAACCTTCTTTTGCTAGGATAAGCTTTAAATATTTCCAGCCTTGAACGGATGCTTAAATGAACTTAATGCTGACAAACCAAGGGGTGGTTTGGAGTGGTAACACCGTGCATGTTGTGAGCTTTTTGGATGTTTGGGTGCATGTCAGACACTGGCCACTTGACAAGCTGGAAGTGCAACTCCAAATTGCTATGAAGCTTGGTGGTGGATGCCAAAGTTTGGAGAGGCAGGAAAATATCAGTACCACTTCAGTCAGGGAAAGCAGCAGAGTGACAACTCTTTTCCTCTCTGTTTTGTTGCACCCAGTAACCACTTGCACCTCTCAATCCCACTCAGGAGCTCAGTTTCTCCTAAGATCCTGCAGTGGGGAAGTTCAGTTTGTAGAATCCAGAAAATGGATTAGGGTGTGAGTGTACAATTCACTTTTTGAAAATGTGGACTAGATTTTAGAGAACCGTGTAACTACTTGCACTGCATCCCTACGTATACTGGACTTTAATTTGGATTTTAGTTTTTTTTTCCTGCCTCACCTTTGGCAATCACATCTGTCCTTGTTAATAGTGTTACTAGAACATGGCAACAGAGGAAATCTTCAGTTTGAGCAACACAATACGCTGGGAATTTCTGACAGGCCTGTTTGATGTCAGATCTCTTCAAATAGTACTTTGATCTTATACAACCAGGTCTCATT
Organism: Ptilonorhynchus violaceus; assembly: GCA_013397565.1. Lineage (NCBI taxonomy): Eukaryota > Metazoa > Chordata > Aves > Passeriformes > Ptilonorhynchidae > Ptilonorhynchus > Ptilonorhynchus violaceus. The sequence continues at coordinate 3,665,006 of VZRJ01008268.1, forward strand.
ATTTCTGTGCCCTTATGTATGGCCAGGTTATCTCAGATAATCACACAAACTCTTCCTAATTTAATGCCAGAGCATCCTGCTTTACCTGTCTTTGGCTAAAGACAAGCATTACTGGAGATGCAAATCCTTCTCAGGCTGCAGATAGGCTGTAAGAAGAGACCAGCCTCCAGGTGACTTTGTCACTGTCCTCTGGTGTGCAGCAGCTGAGCTGCTTGTGACACTTTCCCTAACCTGGCTCCAGCCATTGTGGACTGGATTAGCGTTAGCAAAGACCTGTTATTAAGCTGTTTGTGCTAATGAGATCTGCTTTGGCTGAAAGGAGCCCTCAGCCGAGGAGCTTGGCTGGGAGGTCTGGGGGAGCAGCAGGCAGAGGGTGGAGGGAGCTGTGATGGGACACGGGCGATGGCACCTCCGCTGCTGACACAGCTCATGCCGAGAAAGGACTCCCAGCCACGGCCCCGAGTCAGACACGCAGAGTCTGCTGAGAACACGGCTCTGCCACTGCAAACACAGCCTGGGCTTTCATGTGGCAGGGAACCCTTTCCTGCCTAGAGAGGTGCAATGGATTGTTTCGAATTTGCCCTTCCCAGCTTCAGCCCCTCTCTTGTGTTTACTCAGCAATTTTAATGGAAGAGCAGCTCAAGGGGCTGGGATGGTGGCTCCCCAGCCAGCCTGGCCCTGGGGAGGCAAGGCTGCTTCTGCAGCCATCCCCAGAGGGGAGCAGGGCAGCCATTCTTTATCAGCAGCACTAAGGAATGTTTTATTACTGGGGAAATGAGTAATTTATTAAAACCAAATTAAAGAATGGAGAGAAATAGAGGCTGTTTAGAGTAGGGAGGATGTATTTATCCAAGCTGGAACATAGCCAGGATGCTTAGATTAATTTCTGCATTGTTTCAGAATATTCCTTGGGATCAGTAATGAGAACAAGTGGCCATTTATGTCTAGGTTGTCTCTTTCAGCCAGTGCAGGAGGCAAACAAAGAATCCATATTGCATGTGGCCTCCAGAGTTTTACTGTATTTGGAACATTTCAGCTCAGCTCCCAAAACAAAGAGCTGGCTATTCAAAAGTGTTTGCAGCTCTGATAAAACTATTACTACTAACTGGTAAAAGTTAGTAATGGAGCAACTCATTAGTCAACACTACCTCTCTCTATATATTAAATGAAGAATGTTTTTCAAGTAGCAGGAAGCACCTAACAGTATCTAATTATAGAGAGTAGTTGGTAACTATGTCACTTTTATTTTAATGGCACAATCAATTTTATAGATGAAAGTTTGAATTCAAACTTAAGGAAACTGTAGTTTTAGGCAGACAGCCAAAGCTTGAATTGCTGTGCTTAGTAACTTGAGGGAGAAAAAATAATTTATAGAAGCTTACACATGTCTATATTCTTTTTAAAAAGAACTCTTGATTGCTTTTGTTTTATGTCTCTTTGGAACTATTGACTAGAAATCATATGAGAAAAAATAATAAACTAGATAGCTCAAACTTTAGTGGCCAACACCAGGAACACTTGTGTATGGTCTCAGAAAAAATGTTAATCAGGACTGTGGCTGGATTTTGGAATGAAGCTATCATGGTTTTACATGATGGAGACTATTCAGACTTGCCTCCTAGCAAGAATGCTGTTTAGGTTTTTGTCTTTTTTGATCTGAAGCCGTTTACATTTTCCTCTTATTTATTCCAAGCATATACTTTTCCCTAGCTGAAGTGTTATTTCGACAGGACAGTTTTGAAAAGGTGGGTGATCTCTGAAATTGTAGACACAAAACCTCCTTAACTAATTCTGAGGTGTGGAACTCGAATCTCTCTGAGCTCAAGATCTTGTATGTGGTTAAAAACATAGGCCCTTCACTGGCTCTTAGTGTGGGGAGTGGTGGAGGCACAGCTGAGGGGTTCCATGTCAAGTAGGGCATGAGCTGGTTAGGAACCAAAATACTAGAACATTTTTCCATATGCTGTTATATGTTTCTTCTCAAAAGTCTCATAATTCAGAACTGACTCTTCCAGCTGACCTCAGAATTTTTTTGTTGTGTGTCATTTTTTGTCGTTTTTTTGAGTCAATTTGTCTTAAAACAAGTGAAATGTTCAGGTATTAAAAAAATTGCTCTAGGAGAATGTTGAACTGCCTAATTTGTGTATAAAATTAACCTGTTGAGGATTAACTCTTATAATGGGTAGTGTAGGAAATATTCTGAATTAGTTTTCTAGAAAACAGATAATTAATGCAGTACTTGGAGGAATTGGTGGCAATTGTTTCCTCTCTTGTGCACCGGTTCTTCTAGCTAATACCTAAATAAAGGAACAAGGCTAGCTCTCTCAGGCTCCACAAAATTATTTTCAATCAATCTAAACAAAAATTGGGGATTTCCACTTTTGCTCAGTGGTCAAGACAGGCAAATGTCATACTGAGCTGGCAGCACTAGAATTAAACTGTGCTTAAATGCACCACAGAGACACAAAGGTCTGCATGAAAATTCTATAATACACATATGCTATAATTGCAGTGACTAAAGGGTTAATACACATTTAAATATTTGCTATTCCATACCTGCCAGTTTAATAATACTTTAGGATTATGAGTAGTGGTTTTTAAATATGTTCAAAGCTTGCAAGCTGTGCATTCCAGGCTTTCTGGTAACAGCTGGAAATCCCTAATTATAGTTCACAGGTTACACATTCATATGGCAAAATCTGTAAATAAACCCTGAAAGGCAAGAATTCCACTTCCATAGTTAAATTCTGAATGCTGCAAACTCCATCACCAGGGAATGGGCAAATAACTCTCCAATAATATTACCTTTCAGCACACCAAAAGATTAAAACATCCACCCCTTGCCAGATTAAGGAGGGATTATGATGTTAGTATTTATGAAATACACAGATTGCTTGTAAAGTGAAAATAATTGAAATAGTTGGGTAAGCTGTACCTGGTTGCTTGCTGATTTCATGACACGGATAAAAGATAAATGAAACTACACGGAGGTTCCACCTAACAGCAAATCTGTCTCTAAATATATGTGTCTTTTTTGCACTTCTTTTGTGGGGGCTGAAGTCTTATTCATCCAACAGACAAGGTGGTGGATCCAGAGTAATTGTGGAGTGGAGTTATCTGTAGTGTCTGCCTCCCACAGAGCAGTGGATGACATGCACTTCAGTTTAAAGGTGGTCTGAGAGCTGAACAGTTGCCTGATTTCTTGCTCAGACTTGCTGGAGGGCTGGTATCGCTCAGATTCTTCATAATCCAAGCACTCAGGCCAGAAAATGTGATTAGGGAATCCCATTTTAGAGAGAGGCAATAGTGCAGCATCCCAGTTGTTGAGTCCTTGACCTGGACTAGAGGTAAAGCAGTAGCTGATACCGCTCTCTCAAGACATCTCTTCCAAGCCACACTTAATTAAAGTAAGGAGAATGGTTAAAATTTAAGGGTTAGGAATGATTTCCCAAAGCAATTTTATTTCTTCTTAGGATTTCCAATTTGCTCAGATTTCTCAATAGCTTTCAGATGTAGAGGTAAATATATATGAATATATAAAGCCAAGTGACATAATTATACCACTCAATGGCAATTAAAATGCAAGCTTCCTACACCCACCAGTTACAGAATTCCATGACTGTCAGTCTTTTTCATTTTTTTAGTAGAACTTCTCTATTTGCTTGGATAGAAAACATTTAAGCTATTTATTTATGCACTTAACACAATTTAAGCAAAATAAACCAGCCAGAAAAAAAATGTAATTTGCCTATGATTGTCACACATCAGCCTTACCAGCATTAGTCAGTCTGAGTGTCCCGAGGCACTAGCAGATGTAATGTCTGACAGAAAACTGTTTCACTGCTTTCCTGTTCCAGCAAATATAGGTCTTACTACTGTGTAACACACATCTTTTGGTTGGCTATAAAGATAACGTGAGGATGTTTGCATTTATAAACTTGTGATTGAAACTGCATCCATTTTCTCCCTTTCTCATGCATTTTGGAAAAGACTGTTCTTCCTTGCTGTCAGAATTTGTTCTCACTTAATGAGACTCAAAAAATATGTTCTGTCTGTGTTTCTGATCCCTCCTATGCCACTGTAACCCCACTGATCACAAGGGGCATGGAGGGTGTGGGCGTGCTTTGCGCTTAGAACTTTTGAAAGTGAGACTGTGCCTCTGAAGTACTGCATCCAGCAATTAAAACACCCCAAATTAAAACTGCTTATGGAAATACATTTATCTTCTCTGGGTAAACTCCTGTGCAGAGGATTTGAACAATGTCTGTGCGCTGCTGATGCCTTTCAAGTGTGAGTGCATTACGCTACCTATTTCAAAAAACATCTAAAATCTGTATTTACAACTTGTCCTTTTATCTCCTGTTTTTAATGGGATTTCCTCTCCATGTGGTGAGTAACCAGATCTCACGTAAACATGGGAGAAGGACAGAACATTCATGATACCCAACCTTGTTAGTGCCCCATTTAGGGGTTTTCTGATCTCCATACACTCTTCACAGTGAATGGGATTGTGACCCAGTGTAGGTAAAACAAAGAACCACAGCTGATCCATATGGTCCTCTCTGTATCTACAAGCCTATTCTTTGGGATGTGTCTTCTGCTAGTGCAGACTCCAGTTGGCCAAACTTCTGCTTAACCTTCTTACAAGCACCAGTGACTGCACTTCTCAGTCTCTGTGTTAAAATACTCCAGTGAAATCCCTCCAAGGACATGTGCAGAGATATTCACTGCACAGAAGTCCTGGGGACAGCTCTGCTGTGGTGGTGCCCTCCTTCCCTCACAGCCACAGACCAGACTACATAATTTTGCCAGTTAAACCCACAGGACCATCAACAGAGACCATTCTGAAACCTGAATAATATTTTTCTGAAAGGGAGACAGGAGCTTATTGCCACCTTGAGCTGTGCAGAAGAGAAATATTACAATAGAGAACAAGGAGTTACTGTTTCAGCAAATAAAGTGTTCATTCTGCCAACCGTTTTTATGCATTTGCCATTTACTCAGGCAGAAATACATCCTGATATATGAGCCTTATGAAACAGAGAAAGAGCCAACACCCAAACTTCCACATGGAGGTTTTCATCATTTATTGTTTCTAAGGCTGTGCCTGGGTCACAAACCAGTTTGTGTAACCATTCCTAACAGTGTGCTGAACAATATTCAGTGCTTCAAATGAGTGTGTGTTGAACCATTGCGCATCATGGATCATGTGCATTACACAATTAGGAAAAGCTTATACTTTTTTTGTTACAGATAAGGTGTTTCTTTTGCATATGCAAATTATACTGAATGGAAATTTCTTAATTTGTTGCGGTCAGATATTGTTCAGAATATTGAAGTGTGCCTTAAATCCATTTGCTGCAATTTGGCTTGTTGCTACAAGGGATTTACTGATTAGTCGAGAGGAATGAGAGAAATGCGACATTTAATTATTCCATGACCAAGGAATGCTTTATCACAGGATAAAGGTCCACATAATGAGAACAGGTGTATCATGTGAAAACACATGGGAAAGTTCTGCAAAGGACAGGAAAAATGATTTTGTGAATGGAATTTACTAGCATCTGTGTAAAAAGCCTTTAAATTTCTTTAATTTACAGCTGTAAAACTAATTTACAAGTGGAGGTACCAAAGCCTTACAGTTTTAGCATATGCCACTTTATGTTTTTTATGTTTGAGCCAAACATTTCCACACACAGAGAAAATCAAAGCAATCTGGTTTTAGCACATGCTCTGGTGTGCAGTAAGATGTGGAGGCCTTTCTAGCTGGCACTTGATAAGAGTTGTTCCTGTGAAACAGGCATATTCTCTTAATTGTTTATGGAGTTACAGGAGAGAGCAACGAGTTGGGAAATGGTACTTGCTTTAGGAAAGCAACCCACCTGTATCTCTAGGTAATAACCCTGATGCTGATTTTGTGTTGCTGATGCGTGTGACAATTCAAAAATATTAAACAGAGTTGCATAAAGTAGTGAAACCCCAAACAGAAAAACTACACTTCTGTTAGAGAATTTTCTTTAAAATAAATTGGCTTTTGCTGTTTTCTTCACCCTGTACTCAAGTTTCAACAATCTCTGATGACTTTAGCAAAGCAGATTGCAATGAGGACTCCTGGGAAGCACAATCTCTGAGCAAATACTGGTGAAAATGACCTTCAAAATCAGGACTAATGGAACAAGTTCTACTCTTTGTTATACTGGTAAAAAAAGCCCCAAACCATACTGATTTCAGTGCAATGCCCATCTTTGTGCTGGGCTCTAAACAATGTGGTTATTCTTTTGTGGGGAGTGTGTTAAAAAGTTAAAGCATTAAGACCCTTGAATATTGCTATATATAGCCTGTAATCTTTCAAGTAATTCACTCTAATATTTGATTCTTACATGGCTGTGCCCAACTGAACTGAGAATGTGAAGAGTTGCTGTGCTATAGAGGTAGAAATTTCTCCTCTAGTAAGGAGTGCAAAAATGCTGAAAGAAGAAGAGAAGGAATGGGAGCATGGGTATATCAGATTTTTGTTCCTGTCCTACTGAGAAATCCTGTCTCAAGCTAAATTGCTTTAATCTAAATGTAGCGTAAACTGGGAGAAAGGGTAATGCAATGCAAACTTGAAAGCTCACATACTTATGGTTTTATAATTTATTCTCTGAACCAGAGGTGCACATGAATCCAGCCTCTGCCATGCACAGATTCCCTCTGCTGCTGTGGGATGTTCTTGTTGCCATTCTACTGCAGAATTGCCCTCTCTGAAGAGGTGTAGAGGTATGCTGCTTCTTAATAGTGCTTTAGAGGGAAAGAAGAATGAGTATATCAATTTCTACCTCCAGCATTATTGAAAAAAATTATAGATATACATGTACACTCAGACACATACACATGTGCAGCTGCAGCATTACAAATGGAAGGTACCTGCTATTGGAAGGGAATTCCTCAAAGTGTCCTGCAAGTATAAACACTCACCTGGGCAGGAAAGGAGAAGAAATGAGAATTTCCCTGCTTCAGCTCCGATCGTGCAAATAACTGATAGTAGTTTTTTTTGTACATGGAGGTGATTTATTCTGGTCTGCTTTCCTACCCAGTCATCCTTTGTTGCAGACAAGAAACTGCCCTGACTCTTTGTTGCAATGATGTCCTTTTAAACCTTAAAACAAAAACCTGGAAGGGTTTTGGTTTTGTGCTTGTTCGGCTTTTGCCTGAAAACAAAACAAAGCCTAATAATTCTTAGCCTGTATGTTGAGCTTGCATGCTGTAAATGATAAACCATAAAAAAACCCCCTTAGATTACCTGCTGCTCTGTGGTGGGTTAGGGTCAGTGACTAATGAAAAATCTCCTCCCTGATGTCCTCACACAGCAGTGGTTGTTTAGTTCCCCATCTAGTGTGCTTCTGGGGGTGCTGGTTGCATGGACCATGGCAGAACACCCTGATCAACACAGGCATGTTTATATTTTCTTTTCAGCCCTTAATGAACAGTTATTAATATAGTGGAGTGTTCACAAGGAAATAAGTGAACTTTAAAAAAATATATTCACATGATGTTTCTAGTAAATTATACTGTATTTTTGCAGTTTTATTCTTTTGCTATGTGGCAACTTCTGAACCAAAGCAGGTCACACCAATGAGGTGTGTCACCAGAGAGAGGATAGCAGTCTGGGTCAATGACTCTCCATTTGAAATTTTAAATTTATCTCACATGATAGGGAAGCAAATTTCTAAAATATTAAGGCCAGTTTTCTTTTTTTTTTTTTTCCTTTTTTTGATGGAAAGCTGGAGGTTAGGAGACTTGTTTGTAAAACAGGGACTGTCCACTTATTTTGACCCATACGTATGCCAACACCCTGGATGCTTCATAGAGAGGTGGGCACTTCTAGGAGGATATTTGGCCTACTGCAATCTGACTCTTTTCCCATGAATTCTCCTGAAAGTGGTGTGAAGATGATTAGGCTTCTAAATTAAGTTTCAGTTAGTTTTGATATCACCCTCCCTGCTTTAGATGTCTATGAGTCTTGTGCAGCACCATGTGCCATGGGGTTTTGCTCTCATTTACACAGCCTTTTAACTTCTTCTCTAATACAAACAATACACTTGCACTTGTAACTCTAAGACACAGAGCAGTTTCTCCTGGTCTACTGTGCAGTATTGGAGTTCAAAGTCAAACACCTGGAATTTGGGCTAAGACTGCTGACAATCCACCAATTGTGCGAGCAGCTTTGGCTGTGTAAACACCTGCATTTCTAAGGAACAGCTAGGAAATTTGTTCATTTTATACAGGCTACCAGGCAACCTTCAAATAGGGGTGATTTTTAGCCATCCTGGCCCTGCCAGGTTTGATATGGCCTCGTGCCATGTGTTCGATTTAAACTGGTAACTTAAGTAGCCATATCTCATTTCCAAACACCTGAGCTATGCAAAAAGCTGGTTTTACTTTAAACTTAAATCGTTTTGCAAAGCTCTGCAGCAGAGTATCCACACATCACAGATGATGTAAGCTGACAGACATAAAGTGGAATTAAAGTGAAATACGTGTACTGGTTAAAACAAAATCCTCTATGTCATGAATGAGAAAAACAAAACAGATGGAGCTATGTACTTGGTCATGCTTCAGAAGATCCTCAGACTCTTCTAATATAGTGTAATTTAATAAAGGGGAAAACCCTTCAATATTCAAAATGTAATAAAGTCAAAAATGTGATTTTGTAATCGTGTTGGAATTTAGTATCAATAACTGCAAAATAAGGAGCGCATTGATGAAATGACACTGGAGCTTAAGAAGAATATACACATTGATTTATGAATGATTGAGCTGATATGTACTTCAATTGTAGTGTCACCAGCACTGACAGAGTGGCCTTATATCAGCATAGCCCATGTTAAAAGGAAGATTATGTTGTTAGTGAGCAGAGCTGTGGTTAAAAGAAAGGGCCATGTCCCAAGGACTTGGAACAGCCAGCAAGCCCCATCTGCAAAACTGCTCAGCGCTCAGCAAGGGTTCCAGGCAGGCAACTCCTCACACACACTGTATTCCCCAACACCGTGGGAGATGGAGCAGTTTGGTGCAATGATTTTACTGGAGAGAGCGGGAGCCACGGGGAAGGCAGCACTCTCCGTGTTCGGAGTGCAGAATCTTGATGTCACTGGGAAAGCCTCATCCTTCAAGAGGCAGGGAGCAGTGCTGGTTGGCAACTGGATGGGGAGGATGTGCATGAGAAATTATCCAGTGTGAGGCACAGATTAAGCAAGATAAGGCTGCAGACTTTACACGTATGTGTAGCAAATGATGCTATTTCGGGTGGTTTGCACAGAGGCGTTTGTGTGCAGACACTCCTACGAACGGATGATTACAGTACCTGACTAATTTCTGTGCTCTGTATAATCTGCATTATTCCATTGCTTTGCTGGGCAGGCAAAGCCTGTATTTGCATATACTGTACCAAACCCTTCTCAGATCAGAGAAACAATGCAAAATGGAGAGAGGATAAACGCCTTTGAACTTCTATTACAGCTTCAGAGTCACTTCAGATGCAGCAGTGACAATTTTATCCAGCCTTTGATATACAAATATTTTCTGTGCTCTTTTCCTCTTGCAATAATAAATACAAATAACAAAAGTACTTTCTGTACTAGACAGTTTAATCACAGTAATATGGTCAGGATCCAGGAAGAGGAGGTCTTAGGTACCAGAAGTCCTTGGGGACTTATATTACTGGAAATGGGATCTTTGCCAGAATCTGCAAACTATCTTTATAGAGAACACAAGATAAAATGGCCTCTTAGTACAGGATTGTGCTAGACTTTTAATTTTCAGGAATCTGTTTTTTTTTTTTTTTTCAACTTGGGAGAGAGTCAACTTAATTTGTAAATCAGTTGAAAAAGTAAGAAAAAAAAGGAAGGGGAGGGGAAAACCAGTGACATTTTAAGCTATAGAAGCCTCCGTGGAAAACAAATTTCTCTTGGCAATCAAGATAGCTTAACAACCATACACACATTGTCAAAGGGAAAAATTACATTTTTCCTTAACACAGATCATATACAGATGACTGATTTCTCTTTCAAGTTCAGGCACAAAGGGGCGGTTTATTTATATTCAGAATCTGACCTAGCTTTTGAAGAGATGAGGAATGGTGGCTAAAGGGCTCTCAAAATGCTTCTTGGCAAGGAGTACAGGATAGCAATCAGTGTAAGTATAAATAGCTCAGAATGTTGATAACAGGAGTGAAGTTGTTGCTTCAGATAATTTGCAATGCTTGCCCACTTAGATACAATCAGAAAGTTTTTTGTTGCAGTACATTACGTGTCAGTTTTGAAGCTGCTTTGGATACCTGCTGCTTTTCCTTTGCTTGGGATGTGGGAGGAGTACCTGTGTCTTCAGAAAACTAGAGAGTGTGTGTTTGTGTAAATAAGGAGTGTTCTGCAGTGTGAGCTTGGTTTCCTTAATGCACCTGATCCTTGCGCAGGTAACTCCCCTGGCTTTGCAGGATTGTGGGTTCCTTGGAGATTCATGTATAGATGAACCCCATAATGGCAGCGGAAATGGTGGCTGTGAGAATTCGGTTTGTGTCTCCTGCAGAAGAGTCTAACTGGGTTCTTCAGCTCTAAAACCAGCATCACCCTACCTCTCTGACCTTATTACAGCCCTACTGATTTGATACAAACATTAGGGACATGATGCATGTGTGACTGCTAATATTAACAATATTGTTGCTAATATTGTGTAAATAGATATGTAGTTAGAAATCTGACATACATTTTTTTTTTTTTTTAAATGGAAAACCTGAGTTCTATCTCCTGATATTTTCTTTGTTGATAAAGCTTTTAAAGTAGCCCTGTTCAGCCATCTAGTCCTGCTGATCGCTGTGTGCTTCATTCCTGTTACAGAACTAACAAGGAAGGTGGCAGACCCAAACTTTGGAAAGTATAGCATAGTCTGGAAACCCATTGTGTTTTCCAAGTGTGATGGATAGACATGCACCAGTTAAGGCATGTGCAGGACTGTAAAGAGCAGGAACCTTATTTCAAAAGGAATGTTCACTAAACAGTTTTTGTGTGTGTGTTTAAAACTGATCAAGGAGCCTAGGCCATTCTTGGTTAACACCAAGACTTTTTAAAGAAGCTTGTGATTTGCTGGTGCCTTGATCTGACTGTTTGACTTGGTGTGTTTCTGTCTGTCAGCTTCTCTGCAGTAACTGTGGGTGTGCTCTCTGCAAAAAACACCAGGAAGTTTTAGTGTATCTAACTAGAGATGTCTTGAAAACCAGAGCTTTGCAGAACGTTTGTAGGAGGCTCTCTGAAGGTTGTCATTCAAGCTGAATACTTGGAAAATGCAGGTTTCCTTCCCAGAACAGTGGAAGCATACATGGCAAGGGAGTTTATCGATGTCCTCTTGGAAAATATTACTTTGTAAAAGTTGGACATTGTAATGGATGTGTTTCTAAAGAAAGGCCGAAACAGGAAGGCTGCTGAGTACCACAAAATTAATCTTCAGGCACTTCTGAAGATTTGCATTTTCAATACAACTCTGCTGATGAAATAGGGACTACAGGAAAAATAAACAAATTTGAAGCTTAAGGCACACACAACTCGGCTTCTTTTTCCAGGCTGCTTCCTGACTTATATTTTCTGCCAAAAATACTTACACCTTGTTTTATCTTGCTAGATTAGAAAAATGTTCTTTCCTGCAGCACTTAATTAAACGCTGGTTTTACTGTTAGTTTAATACCATGTCTATTAGCAGTTTAAGAATGGAGACAGAAGATTGAGCAACACCTCAAACTGAAAAAGTTTGTCACAGCTTATCAAGACACTGAAGAGAATAATGGTTTTTAGCATTAGAAAACTTGAGTACATGTTAAACTGCTTGATGTGTTTTTTCTGTCAGTGCAGGATTTCTTCATTTACGATTTCGTCAGTGGAGTGCTGGGTGAGTCAGCCACAGGTTTCCAGTGAACAAAAAGTAAAGGAATGCACTTTATTGTTAAGACAGAGAATTAAACCCAGCAGCAATCGAAGCTGAGAGAGCTTAAAAGCAAGTGTGAGTCAAATGAATATGTAGTGTGGTCTTGCTGATGGGACATAAAACGAAGGGCCTGATTGCTTATGGTTATTAACAATCCAATGGCTCTTTTTGTAGGGCAGGGCATAGCAGCCCCAGTGTCCTGGCCCATTTCCAAATATGTGTTCATTCTCCTTCAAATCTCCCTGAAGTATCAATTTGATATGGTATTCTCTTCTCTTTCCTCTCATAAACCAATATGTACTGGGACTACTGTTTCCCAATCCAGGAGTAGAACAAAGGGATTCTCCATAATAAATAAATGCTAAAAGTTATTTTTGTTGTTGTAATGCAAGTAGTTCCTTGCATCTATGCAAGGAAATGTGGTCACTTCTGTGCTCATCCTTGTATGGGATCCCAGTATGCTGGAGAAAGTTGATTTGTTCTGAATCACACGCTTTTGTTTTCTCATTCTCCCCTTTCCTGGCAGTTTGACACACGAGCTTGTTATGACCAACCTTTAATTCAGAATAAAATACCCTGTTTGTGTGGCAATACCCTTCCCTCCTTTCTTGCTTTGGGGGAGGGTGTCTGTTGCTGGGTTTGGTCGCAGGGACAAGGGGAACACAGTGTCCTCCTGCCCAGTAACGATGCAGTGGTCCCTTCAGCTCGCAGACAAAACGAAGGGAGAAGGTGGAGTGTAAAGACAACTGCAGTGAGCCTGAATCAGTGTCTTTAAATATGTGTGTGCTGCTTCCAAAAACCAAAATGCTGTGTTTTCTGCCAAAGTGGTGATGTTTCTAATTGTACCAAGACCTCAATGGCACTTTCTGAACTGAGTGGCCTGTAAGTAAACACCAGCTAATGACTTATGAACAATTTGGAAAGCACTCTGACTATTCTATTTATAGACCTGTTACAGCAAGCAGTTTTTAAATTTAATTTTAAAATTAAGATTATATGTGCTATAAGAATTATTCTTAACTTCTTTTGAAAAAACTGATAATAAATTTGAGCTGCTTCTATTATTTTTTTACAATTCTGGCTTTTCAGCACTGTGGCAATTTAAAATGTCATTGTTCTGGAAAGCAAGCATTAATTGACTTTAGAAGCCTGTTACAACCTTCTTCCTAAACTGAGCTTCTTCCCTGATAATGAGATTATTTCCTTGATTAATTTCTCCAGAAATTTCAATACAACCATCATTTCTAGCACAAACTAAAAAGTAAATTTAGTCCGGATTCTGGACATGCACAGAACTCACAGCTTCCATTAAAATGTGAGAAATCTGGAACAGTATCCCATTCTGCTTAAAGTGAACGAGCACATCTCTCCCACAAGCTAACAATAAGATAAGTCTTCATAAGAATGTCTGCTTGTTACTTTTTTAGAAACAAATATTATTCTCAGGAAGGTATGGAACTTCCAGGAGAGAATCTTGCTTTCTTCAACCCAATCTTGCAAGAAATTTATGCTGCAAAGTGTTTTGGAAAGGAGATTTTTACAATCTTCACCTGTATAGTGTGGGATGTTATCTTTGGTACACTTGACAGCATAGCTGAACAGAAAGGATGAGTCCTTTTAAATGTACATATTTATTAAAAATAGTTGTGTATAAATATATATAATTTATGTGTATTCTTTGTTAGGAATGTTGTCAGATCCGTTTGGCTGGGGCTGTCAGCAGACAAGTACAGCAGTGTCAGGGCAGCATCAACCTGGGATGCCCAATGGGAGACATCTTGTGCTCAGTTCAGTGATCTAAAAGCAGTGTTTAGTGATATTTGAGGTGTCCCAGTGATCCAAGGATTCCCCATTAGGCTGCAGGTACAGCAGACCTACAGGAAACTCAAGTACTCCCAGCTGGAGCTGGGTGGAGTCCCCCAGGGCATCCCACATGGCACTGACAGCTGTGTTTGGGCAATGGATTGAGTCTTTTACTCATGACAGAGGCAAAATTTTTACTGACTTTCCTGGGACTCTGTTTTTTGCTTTATAATTAGAATTAAATAGTACCAAATTAAATCTTGCAGCTTTTGTGTAGCAGTTTCTGGAAGCTCCTCATCCCGGGATTATTCCTGCATACTGCTGACTAGAGTGGAATTAGAAGAGGAATATGAGAAATCCCTTGAACCTTTCAGTGTTTTCACTATTTGTTTCGTGAGTTCTTATATTTTGTTTTAATGCAATAACCTAACTTCAATTTTTATCAAAAAATAAGTAAAAATATCTCAGAGGAAAAAAATGTAGCAAATGATACAACACTGCCATGTTCTTGTTTCTAATGGCTGTGAAAATATATTGCTGGGCTTTCTGAATTGCTATACTCAGTAAGCAGCAAACACAATTAAAGCCAGAATATACTGCATCACAACATGCACTAAATTAATTTATCTTGACAAATTTCATGTAGTTTAAATAATTCATAGTGTACTTTTATTAAAATCTGAAAGGAAAAGTAATGAATTCTTGGTTGCATGGTGTCTTACTGTAAACCTCTTACATTATTAAAATTATAAATGTAATCACTTGAAACTATTGCTCTTTTTTTTCGAATAAAACTGTTTGAGGTGACTTTTTGTAGAGAATGATGATATGAGAAAAGTTGGAGTTAGAAGGATGTGCTTGAAGTTGATGTTGCTGTTTATCTATCCACACTTTGTTCTTCCCAGGTCCCAGTGCAATGCCAGGACAGGCAGCACTGTCTCCACTCTGCACAAACCAGGGACTAGAGAAGTGGAGAGAGTTCAAAGAGCTTGCACACGTAACCATCCAGAAAACCAGAGGCACAAGTGGAAACAAGATTTTAAAACCTCTGTTCAAAGGCAAATTCTTTTTCTTCCCTGCACTAGCACCCCTGCATTCCTGTGAAATGAGTTTTGTCACTACACACTATTTCTTTCCATTATGATTTCTTCATGGCTTTGTCTCCAGTGACTTTGTTGACCACCATTGTACATGTTTGTGATGGATGTCTTAATCCTGCTTTTTAATCTAGTTCTAGTTTATGGTTCTTGGAAAAAAAATAGGTATTTCCTGTGAGAAGAGATTTAAACTCTCTTGCTGCATGAAAACTTTACCCTCTCCTCTATACAGTCTCCTGAGCATAATGATGGGAACGGGAGATCATAACCTCAGGTGCAATAGAAAGCAGCTGGAGAGGAAGATCCCTAACAAAGAAAAATTTGGGTTTGTGCAAATTGTACCAGACTGATACAATCCAAGGTGAAAACATGTCATATAGAAACAAAACTGCTTCTGAAGAGTATGTCTGGCAGCCATCCTTGAGCTTAGATTTGCTGAAAAATGCATTCTTTCTTCTTAGATGTTCTCTTTTCTTATTTGAAGAGCGTGATTATGAAATAGGTGAACCATAATCACCATCATCATGATAATATAAACCATTTTTCTCCTCCTAACCTTTTCTGAGAACTATCTTTCGGTAAGCAAGCTCTGAATGGGAGGGCATTCCCTCTGGATTCCTGATGCTGATCCCAAGGCCCTTCTCAGTAGGTTAGCATGAGGGTATTTTGCTATTCACTGTGACAGCACAGACTTTTGACCTTCTAAATGACATTGTCCTCACTCTGTTTCCTCTCACCATGTCCCAGTTCCTTTGTCTTCTTCCCATTTATTTTAGAGGTGTTGATTTTAGCCTCATTACAAACCCATTACAGGATCCAGTGTCACTGGCAGGAGTTCAAGAAAGGCTCCATAATGCAATAGCTGGCCATTTGCAAAGGAGCAGTGTCATAAAGAGATGCTTCCCCAAAGACCAGTGGGTTCTAGCCTTTTTAATAGCCTGTTCCTTTCCATGGACGCCAAATTCGCGTGCAGTGTTTAACCTATAAGAATAACAGACATATAAAACATTACTAAAAGATGTGTACTCTGTAAAATGCTGCAGAGTCTACATTTAACAAGGTGAGCAAGCTGTGCAGTCGCTGCTCACTTAAATACAGAAAGCAGTTGAAGTATTATACCCTGGTATGGAATACCTTTTGTAGGATTGTCCTATAAGTATGTGGGAGATTTTTTTGTTTCTCTCAGGTCCCTCCCTGGGAGACTGAGGTTCATAGGACCCCTAAAATCATCTGGAATATCTGCCACCGACAGTATTGGAACATTCTGGTAAACCAAAACCTTGCTAAGGAGGTCACATCTGCAAGAGCTGGCAAGCAATTACAGACCCTGCAGATTTCAGGTAAGAGGCGAAAACTCTTCAGGCTTTGTTCTTATTAAGAAAGAAAAGCAGCAAAAAACCACCCTCTGTCTATCCTTAGGATCTTGGTTGCATGCACACATACAGAAACATGAACTCACTTGTTATATAGATGTTACTCCAAGAAGCAATTAAAGAGTATTCAGGTTGCTACTCCTGCTGTTGTTATTGCTCAAATACTGTAGTGCTGAGGATATAGACTTTACCTATATCAGCAGGCTGGCAGAAATGAGGTAGTAATACCATTGGGTAAGGCAAAGTATTGATCAAATCAAGAAGAATAGAGAGAGTCTTATTTTTCCTACTTTTTAACCAAACACCTTTCAGATTTCACCATATTTTGGTGGTGGTTTTTTTTTTTTTTTGTTTGTTTTTTTTTTTGCTTACCGGCTCCCATGAATTATAATATTTCTACCTTATGCCACCTGTAGTGAAATGATTGACCTCTGGTGTTGCAAGTGTTTCACCACTGGCATACACCAGTCCAGGAGAGAGAACCTGAGGTTGTTTGGTTTCTGCAGAGACAGTGCTGCAGCAGCTGACAGGTTGGACACTTTCTCCTTGAGGTCATGAATTGATGATGATATCTTGAGTCTGTGAATTTCCATTAGATTTGTGTGATGCTGCCTCATCTCCGACTGCTAATCAGAATCTCATCAACTTGATAATGTGTTATTTTGGATGTTTGGATAACACTGCCTTTCCTTCTAGTTTGGGGTTTGTTTTTTTCTACTTAAGCTCTCCATTAATTTTCTTACATACTGTTGTAGAAATGTTCAAAACATACCCTGAGTGTGTCTTTGAATTAGTTACAGCCCCTTCTTGAGACACTTCTACTGTTTTAAATCACAGGAAGTCCAGGTGGCCTTAAAAATGCCCATATAGTTTGCAACATGTGGACTAGGTCATGATCTTCCTTTGGGAATGTAGACACCATCATTCATTGGCAAGTTTCTTAAACTTGCAACCAATATCCTCATTCTCTTCTTAGCTGTGCTGAGCAGAGAGAATGCATTTATTCACTGTGGACAGAAACATGTAGTTAAAGCTCTATTCATATGGTTTTCTTGGTTTGATTGAAAAATATCTAAATCCCAATTGTATCAGTCAGCAATTGTATCACCTCCAGGTCTTCACACAGGAAAAATCACTGAATCAGTGAAATATTTGAGTCAATCATGAATCAGTGTTTTAACTGCAGGCAAAATTTTCACTGGAAAGCAGGCCTAGCTGGGGCAAGTGAATCACAATGAAATTACACCTAACTTGATTTGTAACCCCATGTGCTAAAGAGATGAACAAAGCAGCAGAGTGGGAATAGACCATCTCAAAACAGTCTGCTTTGCACTTGGTTGAACCATTGCATTTTTCCTGATTGCATGCTCTTCCTAACCTCGGTTTTTCTCATGTTAGCTTTGAAACATATGAAATATTACATATTTATTTATGTAATCTCTTTATCCGTAATGGGTTTCCTACAGTCTATCACCAGTGTGTAAGGGTTTGATCTTCTCTTACAAGTAGAATTCCTCCTCGTCTGCAAACAGGAACACCCAGCAACCATATCAGCCTCAGAAGTGCCGGTATTTTAGGGTGTTTCAGAAGATTATTAGAAAACTTAGTTAAATGTGAAAATAAGTGAAGAAGCTTTACTCAGCCTTTTAGAACAGATATATTTTCCTACTGTGATGTGATCTGGAAACTGTTTCAGAAACAAATAGCTTGTTCAAATGTTTGCCCAGCTGCAGGTTCTTCATGGCTGCAAATCACAGGATACATAATCCTGATAAAGGCATTAGAGATAGGAGTTTTTTCAAAAGATCCTCTGGCTTTTATTCAACACTTCTATAAAGAGTTTCTTCCATTCAAACCTTCCTGGTTCTAATTAGCTTCTTCCCACGTATTTTCCAACAACATTTTGTTAGCTAAAAATTAAGTGATACATTTTGATAAGCTGTTACATGATTTTGAAGTACCTGTCTCTGGCAAGAAGGCTATGAACTAATACACAAAGCTTCTGTTTCAGTAGCAAATTAAATATATTTCCTAGCATAGATTATTTTTCCAGAAATAATCTGGAGAGAAATCTGCTGTGTGACCCAATGTACCTATTAAAGCCCATTACTTTTTCAAAAGCAACTGTGACCTCTTGATATGTGTGTACCAGGAAAGTTAAACTGAAACTTAATCCATTGGAATTAAATGTGGATTGCTTAAATGACATCAGTTCCTTCTCCCAACCCTCATTCAAAATTAAAGTGGCTTTACTTTAGTTTTGAAATGGACATAAATTAAAATATATTTGGTTTACTTTGTATCAATTCTAAAGGAGAGCTTCCATATAGCAGTTCAACCTAATTAATTTTGAAAATTCTGTCAAAAAAATGAAAACATGACAAAATGCAAAGAATTTGAGTTATGCTGCTTCATGATTTTATAAAGTACACGTGTGTACTCGTAGTTTTCTGCTAGAAAAATAAAACAAGCAAGCTTGACACATGTTCAAGCTTCACCTCACTCAAAAAGTTGCCTTTTTAAAAAAAGCGTCTGATTTCTGTTGCTGATGACCTAAAGAGAAGATCAATTTGACAGTCATCTTTGCAGATAAAACGGGAAAGGTGGTGCTATGAAAAAGAATTATGGCAGCATCTGCTGCTGCAAAAATTACAAGTAAGCCCAGAGCCAATCATTGCCTGAGCTTCCAATTCCCGTAGTAAATGTGGCACCAATGGAGGCATGTGGAGAGATGCTTTGGAGGAGGGAGATAATCTACAGGACAGCATGGAAAATGGGGATATTGCGTTGGTGGATGTTACTGGAGTGCTTCCTTGATCAATGCACTTTCTTGATATTAAAGGAACACTTCTCCGAACAGGAGTGAATCCCATCTCGGTGGTAATGGCTGTGTCGTGCCTGCATCACATCATGGTGCTCATTCACATGCAAGAGCTGGAGGCAGCACAGATCCATCCCTGGCATTAGAGCAGCATGTGTCCTGCAGCTCAATATCAAAGCAATAACGAGCTGCAGGCAACGAGCGTTTCGTTCGTGGGGTCGGAGTGTATATACAGCCTGTTTGTAGTTAAATTGGGGCAGAAACAATAAACAAATATCTTTAAGAAGCTATGATTATCCAAATGCCGTCTGATCTGAAAAGAGCAGGCTGTACAGTTGTAAATTGGGATGCATTTGCCTTAATAATATAGACACAAAAAAAGCAGTTAGAAAAGCCTCTTTAGAAACTTTTGTTATATAAGCAAAAGTCTTACCTGAAGATGATACAGGGAAAGGTTTTTCTCATTCTCACTAGAGTTAGTGAGTAGGAAAAGGGTCCTTCCCAGTAAGGTTATCCAAAGTCCAGCTGGGCCGATAACCTCTTCCTCCAATGGTACCCTCTAGGAGAAGTTTAGATTTTTGGGGTTTTTTTGGCAGGGGTTGGGAAGTAAGCTAAATAAAGAATGGAATGACACTTCCCCCTATTTACTCTTCCAAATTCCTCTGTTCTGTGTGTTTGGGAATTCCAGAGCTGCAGATATTTGCCTTATTTATATAATAGGTCTTGGTGAAAATCTGTTCTCTAAATTATGTAGGGTTTTTTTCTTTCTTTTGGGTTTCTTTTTTCAACCAGCTTATGACTTTGGCACACAAAACATCCTGTGGCAAGGAATTCAACAATTAAATTATGCATTGTGTGAAAAAGTACTTCCTTTTGTTTGTTTTAAACCTGCTGCCTGATAATGTAATTTGGCGCCTGCTGGTGTTTTTATGCTTAAAGAATTAGTAAGAAGCTTGAAACATCATAGAAATCTAGTGTAAAACAAGACATTAAAGATTATTGATATGACCTATGCATAGCTGGCATTCAAATTCACTGTCAATGACTAGGCTTGCAATAAAAATTGTATTTTTATAGCTTTTTTATAGGAGCCTGTTGTGCTTGATTCTGTCCAACGTAATAAGGTAATATCTGTCTTCAGGTTATTAATGTGGAGCCTTTTTATGTCTTTTTGTTTTAATTTAGGGTACATTGGCTTGCACATCTTAAGAAAAAATGCAGGTCTATATTTCTTCAGGATGATTATAAAGCATGCAGAGTATCAGGTTTCTAGCTTTAGAATACAAATGGCAGATTTAAACACAATTTATTTGAAAATTCTAAGGTTGAAGAAGTTTATTTGTATTTCTAGTGGTTATCAGATTTCAGGAACCCAACTTTAGTTAGGTTTTAAACTGGCCTGAAATTTTCTGTTCTACTTTGCTTACTACTACATGTGCACAGGCAGAGGCAAGTTTATGGATATATTTGAGTGAAACAGGAGATTATTTTTGAATCCTCTGCTGAACTTTGCTCTGCAACGTGTATTGACTGAACTTATGCCCAGCTAGTGCCCAAGTGCAGCCTGCTCTTATGTCATGGACAATTTGGTATAGAGGAGCAAAACTCTGAAATTATTGCTTTTCTTTAAAAACCACAGTCCTCAAGATGTGCATCCAGCCAGTGTATTGCAAACTGTCCCTGTAATGTTTGTTTGTTTTCTTAACAAATTTCCTCTTCATATGGAAATGCATTTCATTCAGAGCATCCAACCAAAGATCCCCATCAGCAGTGCCAAGCTAAGGGCTGACCACAGCAGTCCCTGGAATGAGGACACACCTGGCTCTGGCACAATATGTTCTCCAGGTTTGAGCTTTGGATCCTATGGACCCCTGAGACCAAACAATAATTGTCTTTTTTCCTCTCTCTGTGTGGGTTTGATAAGTGTACACTGGATGGAGATGAGCTTGACTTGGACAGATTATGGCACTTCAACCAATGTAATAGTTTGGTTAATTAGTCAAAGCAGCTTAATGAAGGGTGGTTCCGAATACAAGCTGGAGCTGCATAGCCAAAGGTAGCCAGCTGAAGAAAGTGCTGCACTCAAAAGGCTCACAGCGAGCTTTCATTTAGCATTGCATGCAGAGCTGATATTATTTGTATTCTAAGAACTAACAGATACATACATACAATTTCCTTAACTAGTCCTGCATAAAATATTTAGACATACAAATATATGTTTGTGGAGATTAACTAACAAAACATGGGCTTTGGTTTAAGAATGCTGCTTCGAATGTTACTTTGTCATAAATCTACAGCTGTAAAGCAAGAATTGCTCACCAGTTGTGAGTATGATAAATAGAGGTTATTATTACTCAGTTGGCTAAATATTTTGGTAGAACATAGTAACAAGGGACAAGGTTTGCCAACAAGCTCCTGAGATGCAAAGCCTTTCCCATGATGCTTCTATTGTGCAGAAAGCAGTCCTGAAAAAGCGACTCAGAAGACCTGTAGTTTGTCCTTTCACTGTATTGCTGCCTGCTTATCAGAAACAGAGCAGTGGCTTGGCAGGCAGAGCACGTGGTAGTAACACATAATTGAGCCCGGAATTCTCTGTTCATAAAACGTGAGACACACATTCCCTACCAGGATAGATCCTGTGGGGGGCTCAGGGTTTTTTTTTTTTTCCTTCCCCACTTCTGTGAGGAAATGTAAGTGATGGTGTTGGAGTAGAACTCTTGTGAAGTGCTGAGCTGGAAATCATGTCAGTGGCTCATGGCTAGCACAGCAGGCTTGTCTTCAGGGAAGCGTGGAGCGGTGTTTCCTTGCACGCGGCCAGATGGTGTTGATATGAACACCTTCGCCCAAGAACTGGAAAGCTTGTAAAAGGAAGTGCAGGAAGGTTCAGGGGGAGGAAGATCAAAGAAATAAATAATAACGAGTAAAAGGCCTGCTGGTTCCCTATAAGCAGGGTGGAAATAAGAGGAATTGTTATTTTAGTGGCATGGATTGCCCGGATAGGAAGTGTTTGCTGCCACAATGCTTAACTCTGTGTTGGCTGGAGCTTTCTCAGTAAACTGTAACAGAGAGGTTGTTTCATGGTCTTGGGGTTGTTGCAGACCACCCTATAATATTAGTTGCTAACTATAATTTTGGATGAGGATTGGATTTTGCACGAGATTTGTATACTTATAAATGTGTATTGCTTGGCTCAAGATTAGGCAATAGTGTGCTTTGGGGTGGCTAATGCCGCAAATCATCCATTCAACTTTTTTTCTTAGTAGAAAATAATTTCTAGACTGCAGCACCTATCAGCTATATCCAGAAAGGTAGTGAAGAAAAACACTGTTTCAGCCAAAACATGTGGGTTTTTTTTAACTGTTAGAATTGCAAAATTTCATTTATAAATATGGAAGTAGTTTTGGGTGAGAGTATTTTATTTTATTCAAACTACTTCAACTTCTGCCATAAAAATTACTGATAAAATTGATGCAGGAAAAAACTTATACTGGAATAAGGAGTTGAAGCATGAAGATAACTTCAAAATATTTAAATATGTTGCTGGAAGCATGAAAGGAAGCCTTTCTCAATCTCTCGTAGTATTGAAATTATTCCATTAGAATAGTAAGACAATTACTCATATAAGCATTAAAACTCCCCGTATATAACTGAGAATAAAATTTGACACATAACTTTGTATTTATTACACAGTTCAGAAAAATCCTCTTAATTGTGGAAAGCGCACTCTCAGCTTGGGAATACAATCACACTTAAAATGTGCATTCCCAAAGTTCCATACTGATGTTGGAAGGCCAGAGCAGGACTGACACTTCTCTTCTTCCCTGAGTCCCAGTATTAACTGGATAATGCCGGGGAGTATTCAGTAGACATGAACTCTTATGTGAGAGGTGTATTTGCAGCTGAAGGGAGTTCTTAGAAGAGTGGTAATCCTGGAGCATGAACAGCTTTTTGTAATAATTTCTGAGGGCTTTCCAGCTTTTTATTCTTCACAGAAAATGCCTGCGGAGTTAAATAGAATATCATAACCAGTCTCTGAGATTTCTGACTCATCTTAGGGAATTGTGGCCTCAATTCCAATAACAGGAGCTCTGTTATCAACTTTTATGGGCCTGCATGCCTTCTATGGAATAGTTCCTTAAATTTAATAATACTAGAATAAAATGAAATAAAACATTCTCAATTGAATTCTTCTATTTTGCAGGGTAATTTTTATAGGTTCCTATTAAATTTTAGGCAACATTTCAATGATGGAGGTTTATCTTGTCTTTCAATAATATTAGACATAAAAGATCTCAGGAGGTGTCTCTGATGAATAATGCTTGCTCTCTCCTGGTTCCAGGAGAAGGAGTGCAGCAGAAAGGCTCGTAATTAGCTTGGTGCAGTGCCACGCTGCTGCTGCCACAGTGCTTCTAGCAGGAGAGTTAATGGGTCTTTTTTGGTGCTGTGCTGATAATCCAGCTCACACAGAACTGGGTGTGGTGTTTCAAGATGTCATCAGATTACATAACATAGAAATGCTCTGAGATTTTACCAGTAGCTCTTTTTATGGAATCCTACTTGAAAGAAAGAAGGATGCTATAGTAAGAATGCCAGTGCACAGGTACTGTTGTTTTAATAGGATTACTACTGAATCACCAGCCTGTTTAATTAGACCTATAAAAGTTATTTAGCAAGGTGTGGATTGGGGCTTGGGGGAGGAATATCAAGAGCTCAGCATGTCTGGAAAAGTGTCTATAAAAATCTATCTATAAAAGTCTCTTACTATGTGGTCTAATTAAGGTCTGGATACAGCACATACATTACTCTACAAAACAAACAGGTTGGTTTCTGTTTGACGCACTTTATTTTTATAACCTGATTACAAACTGAAAGAGTTTGTTAATTTAGCCTTAGTTTAGGTATACAGCAGAAAGCAGTACTTGTCGCTGGTTTAGATCAACCCTACTCAAGGCATTCTTTGGAAATAAACATAACTGAATCAAGTTGTATCAAATAACCGCTTTTTCAAATAGTTAATTTGCTTTTTCTTGTTGGTGTAAAGTTAGATTATAAACATATCAATGGTATCCAGTTTTTGCCTCAGGGAAGTCAGCGTATGCCCATGTCTGGAAGAGGGAAAATAATTTCTAAAATGTGGAAAACTGAACTGTAGAAGCTTGATGGTAAAACTGTCCCAAGAATATTTCGAGTTGCATCCGCATTGAAGAGAAGTGTGGGATGGTCTGACTGAGCATGGGAGAATGGTGGCCCCACATTGGTGCTGTTCAATGAACACTGCAGCACGACCTTGCCACAATGACTGTGTTTGTGCTCAGTTACAGCAGGACAAACATAAACTGACCCTGAAGTCATTCTGCTGCTACCACTTACAAGCAGAGTCTACTATATATCATGAAATTCAAAATTTTGACATGGTTTGTTGCTCTTTTTTAGTTCTTGTTGTCACCAGGGTATTTCTTAAGGGTGGCCATGAGAAAGGTTGGTTTGTTTTTTACAATGAGGGTGGTCAAACGCGGGAACACAGCCCCGGGAGGCTGTTCAATCACCATCCCTGGGGCAGTTCAGAACTCACCTGCACTCGGCCCTGAGCAATCTAACACTGAATTTAGCTCTGCTTGGAGGAAGATGTTGGCCTTCAGGGCCTCTTCCAGCCTAAACTCTTGTATTATTTTATATTATAGGGCCAGCCTTTGAGGCATAAGATGGCTGATAGAAATACGTGGTACAGAGCTGCACTGATCTCTTCCACAAACAGGGGGTGACTGCAGTCAATTCCAAAGAGAAGAAGCAGTCTCTGGACCTGTTTTGGTGTTGCAGTCCTTGTTCAGTAACCTTTAAGGGTCATAGGGTGACACTGGCCACGCTGGCTCACCTTGGCTTCACAAATGAGTCACCAGCTCAGCGTATTGAAGGTAAACCCTCTGGTTGTGTCTAGTGTAAAAAAATGTAAATAGCATCTCAAACTCTATGAAATGTCACTATAAATACCTGATAGTATTGCAGAAATTAATTTGAAGTCGAGCAAGCCCAAATCTAACACAACTGATTTGTTTCTATTCTCCAGCACTGAGGAACAGGTTATACTCAGACTTATTGTGGTGTGTTCTCTGCTTTATCTTCCATATGCATCTGCTTTGCTGGACTACTCTTATCTGCTGGAGAAAAGTCTAAAATAAACATCTCAGTGAGATACCAGATGTCTCAGTAGCTTCTCAGAGGGAATGAGCAGTGCATTGTGCAGGTAGGACATAGTACTTGTGCTTCATGGTGTAGGGGAAAAAATGTAACTAAATCTGTCTGTAACAGGCTTCAGACATAGTGGGGATCAGCGGGTGGTGGGTTACTGGGTGAGAACAAATTTATGGCCTAGGAAAAAATAATCCTGGTAGGATATAGTAGGATTATTGAAAATGACAAGATACAAGGTTCTGCTGGATGTTTTTTCATTATGGTGAATTCTGGCTCTGGTTAAAAAGATTGTCTATCTGGCTCTAGATCAAAAACCTGGTCTTTGCTTGTTGCAAACTTGTAAAATTCAAAGAGGAAGAAGAAAAATCCAAGCAAAAATATACCTGTTTTTTTTTTTCTGTTTGCCTGTCTTTGCCCATTCTTCCAGCTTCCCACACAAGCACAGTGGTTTGCAGAGGTGTGTTCTTTAGAGCACAAGAACTGTTCTTCACCAATCAGGTTTCTAAATCCAAGGAAGTGAAAGTTCTATCAGTCTTTTCTGGCAGTTGCTGTGTCATTTTTCTCCAGCTATTTCTCCAGCACAAGGAAAAGGTTACTAAGAGTGAACTGATGCTATTGCCACATGGTGTCCCAAAGGCCTGGGAGGGCTATGCAAGTTAGATTCTGACTGGTGTCCCTGCTGGCATTTGGGATTGTTAAGGAGGAATTTAATGGAGCTATGCTGATTTATACATGTGGAGTACAAGGCCTTTCATATGTCTAGCTTCTACTGTTTTATAGCTACTTTCCGTTTCATTGCTGACCCGCAGCCAAAGTGATTTCCTTTTATCTTTTCCTGGCCAAATTCCGAGACCAGTGTGGCAGGCTGTGGGAGAGGGACGCGCATGTTGCCCCTCGATGGACAGACCCCGGAGGCTGTGCTGGGGGAATGTGCAGTTCCCGGCTGAGGTGTACCCAGGGGCTCTCCAGGCGTTGTCCCCAGCCCTTGGGCACAGCAGGGTGAGCAGCAGCGTGGGACTGATGCTGTGGGTCGTGGGGAGAGGCTGCAGCTCTTGGCTAAGGCTGGGTTTTGCAGGGATGGTAGGGCTCACCCTGGGTGCTGTGGGAGGCTTCCCAGCCTGGTGATCCTGATCTCTCTCACCCTGATTTAAACCTCTCTTAACTCTCTTGTCTCCCACAGAGCCTATCTCTGCCACGGAGAGAAGTGGCTAAAGAACTGGACATTTTCACTCCTATTTTCTCCTGTTATTTTTCCAGCCTTCTGTTTAACCCGCCTTGCCAAAAGCACTCTTTGGTGACTGGCAAACTAACTGGCCGGAGGAGGTGTCATCAAAAATTCATCTCAGATAATTAGACATTGAGCTATCATTATCCTTGAGGTTCAATTCATTTTTGTTTTCATTAGCTGTGTGGTTCCCTGTGGTAGATATTTCTGATAATTTCTGAACGCGGAGGGGGTCATGAGTCCTGGTGTTCTTTCAGACGTGCTTCTCTTGCATGTCCTTGCTTACTTAGCAGGAGCTGGGGGAAAGAGCTGTGTTGGTCATGCTGCATATTCATTATTTTTTTTCTATTTTATAGGGAATCTTATGTAAGAAACAGGTTTCATTGGGCTGATAGAGAGCTGACAAATTCAGTAGTTGGTGAAGGAGCATTTCTGCTTTTCCAGCGTTTTCAAATAAATGTCATTTCAAAAACTGTTGATAGTGTAAAGAAATTCCATTTGCATTTTGTGTAATTCTATTTACATAGTAATTAATTTCTGATACGATGGCAAATTAAGGTTAGAATGAGGTCCTTGAAATTTTATTGCTGTATGTGAAGTAGCACTCTTTTGGTTATGAGTCCTTACATATGAAAGGAATTTAACAAGATTTCTGCCAGCAGAGCCTTAGCACTTTTACTTTTTTTTAATGCAGTGCTGAAATTTGAAAAAAAACAACCAAAACCCAAAACTGGCAATTCCATAGTGAGGAATAATCTACCTTTGTCTCTGGTGTAAAAAGAATGTTAAATTTTTTTTAAGCTGCTTAAGCTGTTTAATATATAGCAATATATTAAATAAATAATAATAAAAAATAATTAATAAATAATTCTGAGTATTAGACCCAGTAAAATGAAGATTTTGTATTTTTTTTTAAATCCTGATATTTGTGAATTTGTTTTCATTGTTAATGAATAATCAGAATCACAAAAATATTTGCTCAAAATACATACCTAAAATTTTCTTGAATCAACCAAAATAGTGATTTTGAAAGGGAAGCTGCAATTACTTGATATGGTTGGGAAAAAGTTAATTTAGGATCAATATATTCTTACAGAAAATACAGATGCTGATAAAAATACATATTTTAATTGATGGAGTTTTCATTATAAATGTTTGTTATGTTTCATTACATACTTTATGTCCTGAAAGTGTAATGTTGGACTGCAGTTATGTATTTAAAATTTGCAAATATTTTGAATGTATTTTTAAAACATATTCATATTTTCTGTGAACACCTGCACACTCAGCTTTTTCCAAGACGCAGCAAATTATATCACCTGTCTTCAGAAACTTAAAGTAGGCAGTCAGCAGTAATTATTAGCCCTGATGCCATTGATTAAAATGCTTCATGGCTTTTCTCTCTGGCTGTTGATTGCTTCCTGCTACGAGAGGAGCCGTGGTGCTGCTCGTGCCTTGGAGATGTGGAAATTGCTCGCAGAGAACAGTTAATTTACAGCTTGCCTGTACTGTATGTGTGCCTCTTATAAATTCCACGTTGTGCTTGGAATGCAGTGGTGCACAGGTAGGCTGTGATCAGGTTTCACCCCGTGCTTGCCAGGAGCAGCTCGGGTTTGCATCCACCAGGAAGGCTGGGAGAGGACTGGTAACAGCCTGGCCTGGAGCAGAGTTAAGGAAACAAGACCCTGCAATAACTACAGAGTTTCCTGTTTGGTTTTAATAAAATCTGGTTTAGTTTCATCTGCAATGTGGTTTTACACAAAGACTGTGATGAGCAGAGAGCTGGTAGGAAGGATAGGAGGGGCCACTAAAGACAAACTCAGCTCAGTGTTACACACCTTCATCCTACCCGTGGCTCATCTCTATTGAGTTTAGGGCTGGATTTCTGCTGGCACGCTCATTGACTTTGGCTTCAGTGGAGCTCTGCTGATGGGCAGAGCTGGAAACAAGGCTGAGGAAAGTGGGAGCTTTCTAAATCTGTCTTTATTAAGATTACTTATCTTCCTGTTGTCTCTGGCTTTTACTGCTGAGTTATGAGCAACAAAACCACACGCTGTGTAGGCACCTAGATTTCCCAGTGGTTTTATTTCACGTTTTTCAAGGATATGCCATTAATTTTTTTTTATAAAACTTGTAGGCTCTCTTCTCCATGATGTGCTGCTCTACCCTTGGGGAAAGAACGTTCTTCTGCATGCATAAACTGGATGGAAAGATGAGTGAGGGTCACTGTATTTGTCCCCTTGACTAAGGAAGCAGAGTGACCCTTTTAGTGGTGAGTTGAACCTAGTCAAAATTTCATTCTAGTATATTAGCAAGTAGATTGATAATTTAAAATGTCAAATTCTTTCATCAGTATTATCATATAGATTTGCAAGCCAACTAATGATGTGAGAACGTTTTGAGGAGTAACAAAGTGAACTACTGTGAAGGTTGTGTATTTTCGTTCTTATTTTAAAATCAGGTTGAAATTAATAAAAATCAAAATCACCAAATAAGCAACATCTCTATTTTAAAAATGTGGTATCTTTGTATCTTGAGAGCAATGCAGCCTTTAGAGCGAAACTAGATGAATTGAAGAATTCATGGGCATGTTCAGTGTTAAATAACATGATGAAAGGACATGGAGACCTTCATCTTTCTTTGATAAAGTAAAGTATTTTTGAAATGAACATCTTATCAGATCAGAAAAGCTGGTAATATTGGCAGATCAGCACAACTCAGTTATGTCAATCTGACATTTGATCATAAGTAATGTACTTTTGGTAAGGCAGAAAGTCAAAGTGGAGGACATCACAACTTTCATATGCAGTGTTCCAAACTCAGAAAGATGGTGTTTTTAAAATTTTTCTTTCCCTTTCAAGTACCAATCCTACTCTTAGATCCTCATAAAATGAATCCTGTACTTTCCTCAATCTGTTTCCTAGATCCAGACATTTGACTCTGTATCTGTTAGCCCAGGAACTTATAGCACAAGGGAAGTTTGAGGCTTCTTTCCAAGACGTTGCTGTAAAGAGTTTTGTATCTAAGCTGTTGAGATGACTGCAAAACTTTTCCTAAATCTTTATTTTAATGATCTGTAATTTAATTGTTTTTAAGAAACACTTGACTTGTCTTTGGGTGTCTCATCATCACTCACGTCAACTTTCATGTCCAATATCCATTCATGTTAATTGATAAATGAGACAACCTCTTCCCAGACATTAAATTCCCCATTGTTTTCTTGCATTACAACCAAGTTTCCTAAGCTGGTGCTCTCTGCATCTTGCTAGATAGCTGTCCTTGTAAGGGTATAATCTATCTGAAATATACAGCACGTCCCTACTTATTGCCTGTGGGACATGAGTCAGCTTCAGACCAAGTACCTGTACAGTGGAATAGATCAGACATAAGTTAATATATTAGGCAAAGCAGTCAGGCTCTTCTAATTGTAGCTAATCAGTGGCTAATTTATGGTTTTGGCTTGCAGCATAGGTGAGGCAAGCTTGCATTTGCCTGCAGCATACATTGTAGACCTACTTTAACCTGCATCACCAAGTGAATTCAGTACAAATTCTTTTTTTCATAGAGATTTCTGCTGGCAAGGTAGTAATTTGTCAGGCAATGTGAACCCCTGCCCTTTAACTAGAGGCAGTTTATAGCTGCTGCACTTGTGGCATTTATAGTGAGCTTCCTTATCAACATACCTTGAAAACAAACAGTATGTACAGGATTTTGTATATTATAAATTAAATGTACAGGTATCTTCAGGTAAGACCAATCTATTAGCCAACGTTCTTGTTTCAATGATGGTGACTGGATTAGCTTTTAAAACGGTTTGTACACATAGATATTGAGGTTTAGAAAAGCATTCAGATGCAGTCTAGAAGCCCTGTGAAATCAAGTTCCCTGTGAAGTGTCTGCTACTATTTGGGAAAATGGTGTTTTTCTTGTATTTGCTTCAGGCTGAAAGCAACAAGGACAGAAGGATCAAGTCATATTATTTTCAAATTTAAACGGATGTTGTTCGTCTTGTTTTGTTTATGTTTTAAATGTGCTGTATTAAGGTGAATGCAGTAGTACACTGCACCTTTGAAAATGAGAATGACAACAAGCAACAAACAAGTTAGAAATTATAAATTCTTGTGTTTCTGTGGTTACCAGCCCTGAACTTCAAAGTCACCTACAGCATGTCTGCATCTTTAAGAGCTCACCCGTTTGCAAAGTGGCTGAGTGTTTCCTTTGGGCATTTCTCAGGACCTGTAGGGCCCATCCATAGATTGCCCCAGGGGCATTGGAGGTCCATCCTTGCTTTCTGCTGTGCTCTGGTAGCTGAGGGAAGCACAGAAGCCCTCGGGACTGACTCCTAAGTTAAATGCTTGAGCATTTTGCTGACTCAGGATGATCTGAAAGTTGCAGGTTCTCCCCAAGATCCCTAAGTAGTTTGGTTTAAATGAACTGTTAAAAAGCAGAAATGATTGTGAAAAGAACAAGTTTTTGTCTTTCTATCAGAATACACAGTGGTTGAGATGAAAACAGTAGTAGCTGCCTGTCAAATGTTCCTAAACTCTCTTGTTTTGTACCTTCTCAAGCAGGAAAATATATGGTGCTTGATTGGATAGAAAAAAGTTGCTTATTACTTACGAGTCATAAGCACTACAAAATCAGGATAAAGCATGAGAAATGTCTTATCAGTTATATTTGCTTCAGTATTCCAATTGCCTACTGTGTTTATATTCAAAATGCAGATATGGGATTAACTATTTGTGACATCCAGTGATGGCAAGGTGTAGGGTGGGATGGGCTTTGAATATTTCTATGAGGACACTTTCTAAAGGTTGTTGGGAACCTTTAGCCCAAAATCTGGTGCTACTTCTCAATAAATTGGAAGCACACACGCAAAATAACATAAACCCTTAAGTTCAAGATATTTTTTTCCCTATTTCAAACAGAGGAATAACCTGACTTTTGCAGGAGAGGTAACATATTTCCCTGGTCCTTGCTGGACTGCCTGGTATGAGGTAGTAGCATACAGATCACCTTCTTCAAATACTGATATTAAAAAAAAAGGAGTAATTTTTCAAGGATACTGCCCCTGTCCTTGGAATTTACCATATCATCAGAAAAATAATTTTTATTAGTAGAATTTTACTGCTATCTGCTAATCCAGCCAAATAATTTAAGGTGTATATCATTCTTGCCAACAGTTTTTATAACATGATAATTGTTTTATATTTATACCTACTTTAGAAATTGTATTCTTCTACATAATGATTCCGGGGCCTTCATCCTGGTTGCCACGTGGCAATACAATTATGACCATATTTTGTTTTCTTGGCTGATATTTGGGGTTTCTGCTGCTACCTCCTCCTTTTTCTGTCTTCTAGGCAGTGCCTGCTGCTTCTCTGCAGTGAGCAGTTATTCCCCTCCTTTCAGCCATATGGTCTGGAGACACAGGCAGGCAGTGCCTTTCCCCCTGTCCATGGTGGGAAGGGGGAGTCAATTAACCAGAACTGAAAAGATGGAGATTTTTATTTCCCTCCCCATTTTCCTCAGTGGTAAGAGAGAAACTTTGCCACCAACCTTTCTTCCTGTAAGAGAGATTAAACTGTCTGAACTAACTGGAATAAAAACTCAGTCAGTTTGGTCCTGTCAGATAAATACTTGTATTTACTCAAGCAGCAAAAGAAAGCTCACGTAAAAAACAGGTGAGTAAGCAGACTGGATAGAAACAGGGTCAAGGTGAGACAGAAGGTAAGCAGTAGATATGACATCATATTTGGAGCCCAGCTATGCTGAAATCTTAGTTTAGGCATAACAGAAGCTCTTGGTCTAAAAGCCAGAAGAGAACATTTAGTGTAACTAAATGCAGAGCTTGTTATAGCTACTGCAGATCAAAATTGCGCTTGTTTTGTGAATATATTTACTGTACTTGTTAGAATGACCAATATTTACTCCAGAAAAGAGGAAATTTTATCCCTCTCTCTGAGAAAATTGGTATCTAATAGTTGCAATCTATCTTTTTTAATTGAACTGTTGAGGTTCTTATATATGAAACAAAGGATCTTGTGGCCATAATTATAATACCATTGAGTTAATTTTTTGATCACATATGATTTAGTAAATTTAGTGTCTCACTATTGGCGTTTGTGAGGACGTGCTTGGCCTGAGCTAGATCACACTGATCTGCCAGACCCTGATCCATGGCTGCAGGTTTTCAGTGGCCTGTTTGTGTTTCAGCATTCCTAAAGTCTGTTTCTACTGTTTTTCCATGTCCTGGCATTAGATTATGTCCCAAAGATATAATGATCCTCTAAAATATTGTTTGCTACACGTGCGTCATCTCTTTATGTATCTTCCAATTATTTTTAAGGTAAAACAAAATGGGATTGGCAAGAAATTTTTCTTGTTTCTATCTACATTTCTTTGGTTTGGGTAGGAAGATATCTTAAGGAACAGATGGAGTAATTTGGTAAATAACATGGAAGACTGAGAAAGGAGAGTATTTCTAAAACTAAAGGCAATATATTTTTTTATGTTAATGTCTGACCTGGATATGAAATGAGTCAGGGAATTGAAATAAATAAACAGAAAACTTGAAAATAAAGGTCACATGCAATTAGAATCATAGAATCATAGGAACAACTTGGGTTGGAAGAGACTGTAGAGATATCAGTGAGATTAGTGGGAGCTATTTTTATTTATCATTGCATCTCTCAAATGACTACTGGAGAATGATTCTATGAAATTGTAATTGAAAAATGACAGAGTGAGTCTGAGGTAGGTGTCAAAATATTTTTGAAGATATCACTCAAGACCTATTCTGAGAAAAAAAGGTGGTAGTTATGTTTCTTTTGGCCAGTCTGATGATAAATACAAATACCATTCTTAAAGAAGGCCAGAGTCATTCCTATTCAGCAGAATAGCAATGTGCTCCATTTTGTATCTTCCCTCACCCTACAATTTGCTATTTAGAAGGCATATTTAAGAGTAGTGGTGTTTCCATTCTTCCTAGGGAACACTAAACCTGACTATTATAAAGAACTCTTGCAGTAAAAACAGAATTCAGATATATTCAGACCATGTGCAGCCCAGAAATCCCATCCTACCACAGAGCTCTGATCTGCTCTGCTATCCTGCACTGCAAAATGCAGAGCTGGTCCTGCAAGGAGCTCTTGCAGATCCTAGCAGGAAGCGAAGCTTCCCAGCATCCAGAATGGGAGGATCTCTGTTTTTGCAGTTTCCAGTTTACAGCTCATAAAGGCGTAAGCAGCCCCAGCGCTTTGAAAGTGCCTATTCTGGTGTTTGCAGTACAACAGAACTGTTTCTTTTGGATGGATGCAAGTATTTGACTTGGACTTGGAAGTCTTAACTCATTGTTTCTTTGGATATCAGGTTATTATGAGGAGAAAACATATCCTACAGAGCAAGCAGGAGGGATAGTTCAGTGCAACCCTTTGGCTTACAAGCCAATGCTTTCAATTGAAATAATCAAACATATTTTAGGTGTCGAGGACTTTTTTTAATCTGATTAAAAGCTAATGAGGAATATGAATACCAAATATGACTTGTCACTTGAATCAGTAATTAATAATCACAGACTGATCTGTCTTTAAACAGCTAGTTCTAAATAAACTGGGTTGATACGATGTCAGCTTTAAAAATCAGCCAGATTTGAAATGGATATCAAGGGTGCTTTCAAAAAGTCTATTGCAGTAGTAACTGTGTAAGATAGAACTAGGTGGATGCATTAATATTTGAGCTGTCAGATTTGCTATTCAATTTACATGTCAAGTGTCAGTCTGATGGGCTATCTTGATAAATCTCTACAAACTGTGCTCCTACTTAGTGCAAAAACTTTCTTGTTTGACAGTTCAGATTTAGAGACTTCTAGCAAGGCTCTTTTTCCTTTGAAACTAAATACCGGGCAACATCTTAGGACATGAAAAGCACTCCTTACACATACAGATGGACTCTGGAAGCCAACAGATGAGCTGTGATATGTGATAATACATCACCAGTCAGGGATCTGGGCCAAGGGAGTGTCCTGTGGCATGAACCACTTGTCCTCTTAAAGAGATTATTATCTCTTTTTTGTACACTTTGCTTTTAATGGGAATTTTTTCCATCATCTTCAGTAATTGCACCAAGCAGATGAGTGTGGACTTTTAAGACATTTTACTTAGGAAGGGATTATCATTTACCTTTTCAATCAAGTGTCTGGAGTATTTCCCCTTTCCATTGAAGATTCTACCCAAATTCTTGTACTGTTGCATGGAGGCACATTTGTGTCCCCATGGTGAACAGAATCCTAGCAAGTCACACATCTCTCCACTGGCTGAAGCTGCAGGTGTTTGAGCAATATCCTTCTATCATTAGGTCATATTACCAACAGTATGAAGGACAGCTCTTTGTCCTAGATCAAAAGACTGTGGCTACACTTTGTACTTTTTTTATGTCACTCTGTCAGACTGTAGAATCTGAAATACTTCATCTTGCATTTAAAAAAATATTCTCTTTTTAGTCTTAAGGTGACATCCTTGTTAAACATTCAGCTTCAGATATCAACATCTCTTTCTCCTAAATATTCTGCTGTGATGGGTTAAAGAGGTAACAAAAAAAAAAAAGAAACAAGAGCCTATGTTTTAATATTTAGTGTGGGTATTAAGTCTTTTCTTTTGATCGATATTTTAGAATATCAAGTTACTATGGAAGGTTTATTATTTTATGCAAGAGATTATATAATAAATTTCTGCTTTAGCCGTCAATATGTAGATTTGTACATGGCACCATTGTTAGCACATCTTTTGAATTTATGGTTGCTTTTTCCACTTGAACATCAGAGAAGCTTTCTAAACTAAAGAGTTTAATTATTACTACTGAACATTATTATTATTAGAGATAGAATAAGTTGTAGCTCGTGTTCTATTGTGGAAAGAAAGAGAGGTTTTGTTTAATAACAGTGGCAAGTTTAGTTCCCTGTTTTGTCAGAGAATTCTTGATAGACTAAACCAGAAAGGGAAGTGAAGGGAAAGGGGGGAATAAAAAGGAGAAAAATCAGAGAGAGAGAGAGGGAGAGAGCAAAGAAGGAAGGAAAAAGGTAGAGAAAAGACAAAAAATGATTTAGGCACAGAAAGTGAAAATTGACATCTTAATCCTGACTAAATCCACAAGTTAGTTTAAGTCCCCTTCTCCTCCATACATGCCTCTAGCCATGAAGATGGTTCTGCTTTGCTGAAAATCCCTCATCCTCCTACAATTCCTGCCTTGGTGCATGACCATGACTGCCTTGCTCTAGCTCTGCTGTGGCCTCTTGGTGATGTTCTCATACTGATGATACTGGATTGTGTGATGGATGAGGGGGTGACCAGGATATCTTGAAAAAATTTATGCCCACAGAGACAAGTGGGGCTGTGGAACTGTTTTAACTTTATTTTCTTCTGTACCAAGTTGGGCACAGACTGTTCCTCTCACCGGGGAAAGGACAGTGCATCAACCACTGTATTACTTCAGTCTCCTTCTGCCAGCTGGTTTTATGAACTACGAGAAATGATGGCGTATTCTTAATATTCTTTGACAGTACAATATTTTTACTTAGACTGTCTATTCCAGAATGATGCTTCTCTGATAGAATGGCCAGTCAATCTCACAGCATGATAGAAAACAGATGTAAGATTAGGATGCAAAGTAGTTTTCCAGATACTTGGTCCCAGCATGCTGTACAACCCAGCCCTAGAGTTAACCAGGCAAGTGCTGACACATGTCTTATAGCAAAATATCACTCACAGCCACAGTTCAAAGGCCTTGCTACCCTCCAGGGCAATTAATACAGCATCACGTTCAATGGTGCTTGAACCAAATCCATGGAACTCTCAGGGGAGGAATAGGGAAGCAATCTCAGAGCTCAGACATGAGCAGCATGCTGCTGCAGCTGAAGTTTCAGTCCCTAAGAACACAATCCTTCTTTAAGAATGCTTGTGTGACAATGCATTATAAAAAGTAGCTTCTCCTGCCATTAGCATTTTTGACAACAATCTCATTAGTGTCACTAGGAAAAGTTCAGACTCTAGATGTGGATCTTCACTTTTCAAAATATTTAGCACAAATTTAGCTCCAAGTATTTGGAAATTGGTTTTTGAATGAGAATTTCAAAGACCATTTATAACAAATAAATGAAAGATTTGTGCTGTACATGTACTTTTTTTTTTATGAAGTCTATGTATATATTCAGTGATTGTGTTAGTAATACTAACAGCCAACCATAACAACTTTTGCTTCAAGTAAGTACCTGAAGTGATCACTTTTCATTTTAGAAATTATGGGCAGATTTG
The DNA here is from genome assembly GCA_013397565.1 of Ptilonorhynchus violaceus. NCBI lineage: Eukaryota > Metazoa > Chordata > Aves > Passeriformes > Ptilonorhynchidae > Ptilonorhynchus > Ptilonorhynchus violaceus. Next base: position 3,701,770 of record VZRJ01008268.1, read on the forward strand.
AATAGTAATGCTTGTATTATGCAGCATTTATCCAACTAATGATGCTATTGAAAGTGCTGAGGCGTCTCATAGTATAATTTAGTACTTGGTGTGAATGTGATTTGATAGCCACCTTGTACCTGGGATGCCTGAAATTAACTGTGTCTATGATATAATTGCATCGTGCTATGGAGTGCAGGGAATAACAACAAGTGGCTTTTAACTCCTGATTTCACTTCAGCAGTTCCCACTTCGATTTCCATTTGTTAATGTATGAATGATGTGCTCCCACTGATCCTTCTGTAGTGGTTATGATAGTTCACAAAGGAAGGAAAGCTACGTGTGGATGTGCTTTGCACTCTGCTGAACATGAATATTGAACTGAATATTTTTATTCAGGCAGTTCTTGGAAATTCCCACACTGGTCATATCCAACAGAAAGGAATAAGTGGTTCAAGTTCTATTGTAATTAAATGTAGTATATGAAAATGAGCAAATAAAAGAGTAAGATTTCAGTGCTTTTACTGTTTAAGAAAATTAATATTTTAGTGATGGTTCCATGCATTAGAGCTTTTTCTTTAAGGAGAAGCCCTGCAATTCAACAGGATGAATGTTTCCATCCTGTCCTATAGATTAAGTGTTTATGGTGATCAGTTTATTACCAATATACATGCTTGTATTTATTTATTTATTTTTAAATTGTATTTTTAAATGGATAAAACATTTGTAGGTGAGAAAGATGAATCTCACCAACTGGTTTGTTTGTTTGTTTGTTTGTTTGTTTGTTTGTTTCAGATCTGCTCAATCTGCTCCACATCAGAATCCCCAAACCTGCCTGTTTTTCTCCTCTATCAATTCTTCTCAGGTATGCAAGTTTCAAAATTCTCTTGTAACCAAGCACAATTTCTCACATTCCCATGCAGTTGTCATAGATGTGGACAAAGCTGCCTGTTCCAGACTGCTCCTTGCAACAGAGGTGCTGGAATGTCAGAAACAGTATTCAACAGTACATGCGATATTACCACGCCTTTATAGGAGCGGAATCATTGCAATAGAAAATCGTATTTTTAGACCAATAGCTTAGTTTCTTGAATACATACTGCTATGAGAAAGATCTGTCTTTACATTTGCAGATTATATGACTTCTTAAAGCTAGGAGTATTGCATATGAATGATTGCTTTGATTGTTCTAAATATTTTAAAGTGTCTTGTTAGTGAGCATGGCTGAGGTTGTTGGATAAAATATTTTCTCCTATTTTTTTACTGGAAAATATTTTTTTAAAATTACTTTTTGCCAGTGGGAAAATTGGTTGCCATTTGTAGAACATCTTTCCTATAAATCGTTACTTTGATTATTTATGCTGTCAGTTAAGCAAATTCATCCCTGCCTGGTCACTCTAAAACAATAGTTTGAGGATCTATTGTCAAGTACTTCCTTCTTTATCTTTCACTGCCAGAAGTTCAATGCAAAGCAGTTCAAAAAGACTTTTTGAAATTACTAGTTTGGAACAAGAAGTTGATGGGCTAGAAATTGCTTGGGAAAAGTCTTTGTGCAGTTTTAAAGCACATTGATATAGAATATATAGCAAGATCTATAAATGGTCAAAAATATTCCAGGAAGACAGAGTTGTTCTAAAGAAATTAGCCTGAAATTATTTTAAAAAATCATCATTAAAAATCAAAAATTGAAATTCTTTTTCTTTGCTAGTGTATTGTCTTTCATTCCCTGTAACTGATTGTGTTTAATGGGCCTCTGATGCCTCCCTTTTATATAATTTTCCTTTCATAGCTCATATTACTTTTATTGCCTCTCTCTAGATCAAAGGCATAGGAAGAAGAAAAGAAAAATGATGACTAAGAATGATGTCTGCAATCTTTCACATTTTGGCATTATTTTTTTAAATAGTCTTACCTTGATTTAATGCAGCTTTTGCTAGTTATAATTTTAGGAGTCACTGGAGATAATTCTTCACCATCCTGGGTATCCCAACCTTTCATACATTTATAGAAGTTAGTGCTTTGCCAGCCACAGTGATAAAAATTCAAAGCCAATATATCTAGAGATTCTAAATGCATTTCAGTTGCTTTCTTTAAATTTTATTTGCCATCTGGCTATACAAGCTAGCATAGGTTTTTTTTTTAATTTTGAAACTTTGAAAGCTGGAGGCACGGCTGTTTCTTAAAAGAATGCCAAATTGTCACATGGCTACAGGCATTGATGATTTTAGAAAAAACACCAAACATTGTGAGTAAATAGGAACCCACCTCCATATTTTATATGTTGGATTTCAGAAGCCCAGTGCTTGGAGTCTCTTTGCCCAGCATGAAATGTAACTCCTGGGCAGTGTGGGAATATGAGTCTTGTAAGCACTTAAAACTCTCAATTTCATTTGCTATTCTTGCGAGAAGTTTATTGCCCTTAGGTGTAGAGTTGGAGAGGTAGGCAATACTTGTGTATTTGATCCCTCAGATTGTACAATTTTTGCTGGTGTACTTTGAGTCCACGGGAAACTGGGAGAGCTCCTGCCTTCCATGTGAATTCCCACAGCCTGCTGGTGGTTGTGGCTGCAGTTCTCACAAGAAGTGGCTTTGTTTTGTTGTAGGTATTAGCATGAACTTCTCCACAGTGCTGTGATGTCTTTGTCCTCCTTCCATGCCAAACCTCTCTCTCATCCACAGGTTTGTTCTCTTTCAGTGGTGATATCCTTACTAATGCAATGTAAGAAAAACTTGGGATGGTATAATTCTTTTCGGTAATGACTGCGTAGCTGAATGTCATCTTTCATTAATCTCTCAATAATTATCTTTCTGTTTAAAAATAATAAAAATTGTAAAGGGATGTTTAAAAATTGAATGGGTCTGGAAATGTAATTTTAAAGTGAAATTGTACACTGTCTAAATTCTGTTTGAAGGCACAGACCTGTTGACCAAAGGAGGGGAAAATTCAAGGGGGGACAGGGTTTAGATTTTATAAAATCCTGAAAACCATAGGTATTGTATTTTCCTCTAATTTTCAGCATCTACATTGCCGCAGGTACTTGTAGCAGCAAAAAAAATTTGGATGAATTTAAGTACTTCTGCAGCACTGCACCGTTTTCCAAGAAATGTGAAAAACTTTCTCAAGTGTTATTTCAACAGAGCAGTTCATTTCTGTAATTGGTCAGACTTATGAAAAGTCATGGATTTGGTGTCTTGTAACAGCCTGAGTTATCTTCTGACTAAATAAAGCAACCTGTTTCAGGCTTGACCTCATTTTCATATATACATTGGAAAAGTCAGTGATTGTAAACACAGATGGTCCAACACATCATGTCGTGCTGCTGCCCTTGTGTTGGAACACGGCTAAGTCTTGCATTGAGAATGAGGATTATTATGTCAAATGAAGCACTTAATTAAGAACAGATTTCAATATTTAATGACTACACAGTAGCTTATTAAAATATTTGCACTAGTGTTTATGATGTTTGGAGGATTAAATACCAATATATTTGTTAACTGTAGAACAGCTTCCATTGCTCTTGCATCGCATCCAAGCATTACCCCTCTGATGCTACAGAGGCTCCCTAGCCTAGAAACGCAGATTTATTCTTTGTGCATGTGGGATGGTGTCTGGAGAGCTCAGCATGATTTGGGAGGCAGGATACAGTCAGAGGGCATGGAGAGAATCCGAATGGACAATTTGGTAAGCTTTCTTGTAGGACTGCTACATTCCTAAATCACAAACTGCTGGGTAAAATCTCTGTTTTCAGCTTAGCTGAATATTTTCTTCACTATTTAGCATTTGGAGGGTTAAGGGGATCTGTGGAGATTCCCACAGCCACGCTAGGATGTGCCCATGTTCACAATCTACTGCAATTTCTTCCCTGAAACTGTAGATTGAAGCCATGGGTGGTTTATTTTCCTGAGTTTAAGGTATTAAGCTCACGAAGTCTGTTATGTTTCAGACTAGAAGGGCACAGTTGCCATTTAAAGAGATGACGTGTTAACTTAGGCCCTTGTAGAACCCATCAACCTTCTCCTTCTTTTAAGCTGTGGACAGGAGACACATTTCCTTCTCCTGCAACCCCTATATTGTCTTGGTGTATGGTGAAGATCCCTTACTGCAGCCATGGCATTGGCTTGTTAAGTGATAAAAATAAAGACCACAATGTCTCTCCTCTCCAGGACAAAAATATTTCGTTTGTCTTCTTTTCTAGCAGCTGATTTAAAAATGATAAACAAACATCTCACCACTCTTTTCCTTTGGGCCCTCTTCCTCCAGATGAAAGAAAAATTCCACCATTCAGGTCCCTAAATGATGCTTCTCCTGAGGAAGTCGTTGTGGCTTCAAACTCTTACATATGGTATTGTGCATACAGACTTAATGCCTCGGTCCTGGGAGAGATGTTAGCAATTTATATCTCCATCTGCAATAAGTTATGACCACCTGCGTCAGCTCAGCCCCTTGCTAATGTGCAAGCCCTGCTCCAGTCCTGCTGCCTTCCCAGACTGACATTTATGGAGCGAGCCCAGTGCCTTTGGAGATTGACGTCAGGCTGTTATCCACGACCTTCTGTGAGAAATGTGGTCAGTCCAGGGCACCATCCACCCCAGCACAACACGTGGGTCAAACTTTGGGGGGAAAATGTGATCTGTGGGTGATTAATCTAAAAAAAAAAAGAAGCATCAATATTCATAGTCTGAATGACTTCTTACAGACTGTTCAGAGAGTTCTGCACAACATCATGGTTCCTGTACTGCAGATTTTTGCATACGCTAATGGTAGAGCTGCTAGATGGGGCCTCTGTCAGCAAACACAGCAATCACTTGTCATGCATATTTCTAGTTAAATCTAAGTTAAATTCTCATTTTAAACAATTTAAAATGAGATTGTAGCTTGTTGTTACCAGATGTTAATTTATCATAAAATAAATATTTTAAATTTCTACAGCAAGAGTTAAAAGCTTGATGGAATGGTGGTTGTGGACAGCAGCAAAGTTTCAACGTTTACAAAATCCAGCAATACTCCTTTATAGAGTTACATTCTTTAGAGGATTTGTTTTCTCAATTTTTTTTATCTGGAATTAAATGTGGCTCTTTATGCTTGATTCTTCTCTCTGTTTCATTGTCAAAGGAGTAAAAGATATTATTGCTGCTGAGTGCAAAATCTTATTTTTTTCATTTCCATGATATCTTCCATAGAGAAGTCTCAAGGACCCCAGATATCAGTGGTGCAGCTTTGCAGCACCCGTAGAGAACAGCAGCATCATGATCAGTGTTTGAACAATAGGACAAGTCAGGCAAAGAGAATTTGAATAACTAAGCAGACTAAGCTTGTGGCATAGCCAGAAAGAGAACACAGGGCTGTTTAATTTAGAGGAGAATGGTTAATTTTTAATTTTATTTTCCCCCAGCAAACAGTTCCTGAAGCAATGCGATTTCAGCCATTCTGAAATGGTTTCTGAGTTTGAGTAGGATTTATGCCACAGTTTTAGACAAAAGTTGAAAAAAAGATGGGCTTGATTCCTAAGTGCTGAAACAAAGGTTTTCACCCTGGAGAAGGTGAGGTCTCTCCCTCCTCTTCCCATAAGAATTGGTCTGTGGAACCAATTGTGCTGCATCCTGCAGGGCAGGAGAAGGGCTCATGCCTGCAGGGCTGCAAGTGGGGTTCCTGACCCCAAAATGACATGAATTTTATTAACTGAATGCAATTTTTACTTTGTTAAAGAAATTGTTTGCACAGTTTTGTTCCTAGGCTTTAGTCACTTTCCTTTACAGCTTCCCCTGATTGCACTATCCCTAGGAGCATATGCCAGGATGCAGCGAGGTGGTTTAGTGATTATTTCTGAAAAAAAAGGGCAATAAAATTTTTGACTTACGTCACCTGATTGGGCCAGATTATTTGCAAATGCATAAGTCACTGTTATTTCTGGGTACATCTGTAAGGATGACCCAGGTCTTACACCTCACCTGCAGCTGGACCGATACTTCTTCACCTCCTTGGAATGCTGAGTAATTATTCAAAACCAGAGTTGTGGGTAATGCTTTGCGGATGACATAAGCCAAGACATTTGGGAAATCTATTAACTCTTTTAAAAGAAATGAGCAAATGGCAGACTTTTTCTTTTGTGGTACAGATATTTGGTGCATTATATAAGTTGAAGTTGTTGCACAACTGGAAGCAAACTCATGAAGTTTCACTGTTGATTTATCCCTGACAGTATAGCTAATCATTACAATCAGTAAAGGTTTCCCCTATTTATACCAGTCCCGTCATAAGATCTCAGCTTGATTTACAGACCTTGCATATTGGTACAAGGTTACTGAGGTATGTAAGAATTACTTTGGAAATCTAATTATTTTTCCTGCTTAAATAGTAGAACATACTGCAGTGCTGAATCTTGGGAGCAGAGCGATTCATAGCAGATAATTTGAGAGATTTTTACCCCTTTCTCTGTGCAAATATTTTAAGCATCTTCTGCTGCAATTTGCTTTCCTACTTTTTCTTATTATGTAGTTGTTTCTGTGTGAACAAGTTCAGGCCGGTTGATTTTTAACAATCTGCTCCATGTAGATGACATTCACATTGGTTTTTTTACCAAGACTGTCTGGCAATCTGCTCTTTTCTAATTCTAATGCAGCGTTGTAAATGGTTTAGTGCAGCGGCTTTGTTCTCTGAGGCTGAGGGAGAAAGAACATGTAGAAGATGGGTTAATCTTGGAAGTTTGATGTTAATATTTCTCCTTGGTCTTGTCCCAAGAAAAAGTGTAGGATGTATGGACCCGGTGTTCAAATCATTCGGGATGTTTATCTGGAGGAAGATGTGATTTAAGCTTGCTAGCTTTTAGGAAACTTGAGACTCCTTTCTCTGCTATCACAGTTCTGCCATCTGATTGCATGTACAATTCATTGACATGACCCTGTTTGAAAGATTTGTCAGATCTTTGACTAGTTTATTGAATTCCCCTGGGTGCCTGAGCTTTGAAAGTGGGTATAATTTTCTTAATCTCTGTAGCCCCAGATCAGGAGCACAAGCTATTTCATAGCAGTGTCTTTTTAAATGCTGCATTTTTTGAGAACAACTACATGTTTTTAAGTGTCTTTTTAATCTCAGACTGAATAAAACTGCTTTCTTGGGCCTATCAGCAACGTGAAATGAATTCACTGGCCTTCCTATTTGCAGACTGTGTTGTTGTGTTTGCACTTGTCATAGCAGTTCCTTCTTCAATGCTTAAGGAATATTTGCACTCTCCTTTTTTTTTTTGTGGAGACAGCTCTGAACAGAAGTTAAAAATGACTAGCACTCAAGGGAGGTGGTAGCAATAAAATCATAAGGTTCAGAGTAGCAGTATTGTTTTGGCTAAGGAATTTCGAGAGAATTTAAACTTTAAATCATGCCTGAGGGCTACATCTTTTGTCAGGTGAAATCTTGGAGCTGAAAAGGCAACAGGTAGTCGAAGAAGAAACTGAAGAGTATGAACAAAGGGAAGAAGTAACCAAGTTGTGAAGGATCTCAGAAGGAGCTTAGATGTTAGCTGGAGTGGCTTTGGGCAGTGATGGAGCAGATTTGGCAGGCATCAAAAGGTAGGGGGCTACATTTATTGAACAGCCCTTCAACATGTATATATTAGTTCTGTTAGAAACTGGCTGAGCTGCTACCTGATAAGTAAGCGCTGGGGAAAATACAAATGTCACCATTTTCGTGCTGTGATTCTGGAGACTTTTGTGGTTCAGAGGTTCACAGATTTGGAAATAACTTAGGGAAGATTTTTTAGACAGTTTTACTAGGAATCTCTTTTGGTGTGGACAGAATCCCACGGTTAATCAGTGGTTATTTGACTAGCCCACAGAGACCAGATTAGTAGTTGGAGACAGAAGGGGATGAGTACTATGTTTCTATCATTTTGATAACAACAGTCTTGCCTCATGTGGCTTACAATTTAAATACACTATCCAGACACATTTTGTTTTATTTTTATAGAACAAAAATAGATGTTTGGGGATTTGCATTTGAAGTTCTTGCAGAAAAGTGTTGGCACAGCTGGGAACTAAACTTTGAGCTCCTCATTCCTAGACTAGAGGCTGAACTGCAAGGCTATTCTCCCTGTGTTTACAGATCCTCCACTATGCAGATAAATGTTATGGTACAAAATACAATTCAGCTGATTTACATCAATAGTGAACTGACCTTTTATAAAAAGATAAAACTTCAGAGTTTGATTATCCACTTGAAATCTATTTTGATCTGTAAATACAAGGACTACAAGCCAGCAGAGAGAATGTCTTTTGCATATTAAAATTCATCTAGTTTCTATATCTGTTCTATCTTGTAATAAGTTTATACAGAAAGAAGGCTATTTTTTTTTGTAGTCATAAGACAGACTGTTAGGGATTTGGATTCCATGCTTGTGATGTGTCATACTGTGTCTGTTAACCCTGTTAAGCTGGTTTCTTACAGAAAGAAACACTATTTGTGATTCTGGGCTGGAGGAAGAAAATGAACTAAAACACTGTAAAATTAATTGCAGAACTAATGTTCACTGAACAGAATCGATAATGAAAATCATGACATGGAAAAAGAAAATAATGAAGAGGGGGATGATGGCAGAATGACATTTAAGAAGAGGTGAGATTTGGATTTGATCTTTGTGGTTAAGACTTGGTTGCTTTTACTTTTAATGATTCGATAATATTGAGGTTCAGCTATATGGGAAGTTCTTCCTCAGTTGTCTGCATCTTTGAGTAGACTGTAAACAAACCTGAAGCAGAGGGACTGATATATGTGTTTTGGAATCTTTTGTAGTGTATGTAATTTATCATTTTAGAGTGGTAGCCAGGAAAGGATCTGACTGAATTGTGGGGTGGAAGAAGACTTTTTTTCCTCTCTTTGGTTATTAATAATGATTGCCAGCCATATGCCATTTCTGGTGAACTCTTGATTCTTTCTCTTCTGGGAGCAATATTTTTTGTGGCATTTTGACATGTTTAGCTGATTCTTCACCCGACATTTCATTAACTCATTGGTCTTGATTTTTTTCCTCTTACAGGGATGAAAACTGAGAGCAGCATATTGGTGTGCAGCTAGTGTGAGTGAGACCAGGTTTAAATTCAGTGACAGATTCCTGCCTCCCACCAACCTACTGCTCCAAACATGCTAATGTGTCTTCTGGGATTCTGACACTGCAGTTAGGGTTTGGCTAATAATACAACACATATATTCTTCACCCTTGTGTCCAGGACTGCTATTCTAGCACGAGGTCTTGCACAAGAAAGTAGTAAACCCAATTGAGGAATTCATTTGGCTTCAAAGGAATCTGGCAAACACCCCTACTTTGGTTTTCAGCAAAATAATTTTTACTTCTGGCTTCTTGGATTGCTGCTAAATCCTTATAATGCTCTGATACAATGGGTAAGAACTGGCAACAGGGATGTGAGATTGTCATTATTTCACCCCAGCACTGCTGTGAAATTGTTGTTGTGAAAAGGGAGGAGATACTTTGAAATGTTTTGCATATATTGCTACTACCAGGTGCCAGGACAAGCCTGCAATTCTTCTTTAAACTAAATGGAAAATGCTTGTGGCCTGACACATTCCTCCTTTCTGGCTTTAAAATTGTTTTTAAAAAACCATATTTTTTTTGTCTAATCTTGAGCACTTTTGTAATTATATCTTAAGAGTATTTTTTCTCTGGATCTCTGTGTTTTCCCTCAGTGATATTTTTGCCTTTTAGGACATGATATGTTCAGGGAACATGAATAGATTCTTTGTTGTAGAGCAAAACAATGCACCTGACAGTAACATTATATATGTTATGGACTATCTAAAAAAGTCAATCCCGATTGGGATGGCAAGAACAAACCCAGTTTCTGATGAGGGAAAAAAAGAATACCATGTCCTTCTTATTGCTGAATACAATGGTAAATAGCAAAGATATTTTGCTGTCCTTGATAGATATTGACAGGAAATGTAATTAAATCTTTATTTAAAGATTTCTAGAATTTACACCTGTGTGATCCTCTTATTCTCCAGTGTCAGGCTAGGGTAGTTGAACTGCTGATTAATAAAACTATATTAAACTACATTAAACCTAACCTAAAATTGGAGTACCTAATGCAGGAGCAGTCTGTGATTTTTTTAAAAAATTATTTTAATTTTTTTATTAATTAGAGGTACCTTTTCACTGTGTGCTGCTGACCAGAGCAAAGGTGAACTGCATCGATCTATAACTTGAGCTGTGGGTGATTTTCAATCTCTATTCCAAAATGCAAAGTTCCCATTTTGAACCACATTAGCAATAGACTGTTATTTTCACTTTTGATAGTCATGATAATTCCCATATATATATTTATATATTTTGTAGACCTTCCCATTAAAACTACTGGCTGTGTCTTTGACTCTGGCATTGTTTTAAAAGGGACATTATACAATTAGGAAAGGGAAATTGCTTTTTGGCAATTGAAGCCAAAAAACCACAAAATTGAAGGCACTCAAATACAACTGAATGTTATCAAGGTTTCTGTCTCCATTCAGAATAGTTCAGAATTTTGGCTTTTATCACTACAACATGACATTACTCTCTGCTGAATAGGCTGAATTCTGCTTTCTCCTCTAGATCTTTGCCTGTTCTCCACAGATGCCCTAGGGAGGGAGGAAAGAAATGGACTTGAAATGAAGGAAGGAAGGAAGTTAGGAGAGAAGTTCAGGAAATAACAGCTTCCTCCTAGCTACACAACTCTGGAGTTCTGGTCCGTATTTTCATTAAAGACCCAAGTGATGCAGTAGAGGAATTTCTAGACTTATGAAGGACTTTAAAGTCTTTTTAGATTTAAATTAGAAATCAAGATTATTCGGAAAGTTGAAGAAGTGACTTGGACAAGTCAGGATATTGTCCAGAAAGGAGGAGTGGAAGTTCAGCTTTTAGGCAGATTTAGTCAACTTCATTAATGTTTGGTGTAGGAATTTGAGATGGTACCAATTCTGAAGGAAACCATCTAGCTTAGAGTTATAGCTAAGTTGGGTTAACAATTGGTTGTTCAGACTAAATAAAAGATTGATATTCATTTAAAAATGCAGAATAAGATGCTGCAAAGAGGAAGGGAATAATCGGCCCTCAATGTGTAACAGTTGGGACAAGAAATTATGGAGTTATAGTGCAGCAAAACATATTTAGACACAGAGTTGAGATAAAGCTTCCTGAGAAGGATAATGGCATATCAGAATGAATTACTAGCAGGGGTTGTGGAGACTCCATAATTCTGCAGGGGAAATCTTAAGGAATGTAAACTATAGATCTGTCAGGAATGGTATAGATATCATGGTTCTCCCCTGGGGAAGGGATATGGACTAAAGGAATTCTCATGTCCAGTAGACAGACAGATTTTTTTAAACTGAAGTGACTGTGTTTGGCTGACTTTTTCTTCTTTTTTTTTTTTCCCCCCTCTCAGCTGGGAGATAAAGAGGGTGCAGTCAGTAAAATCATGAGATAAATCAAGTGGAAAGGGAGCTCAGGGAGTCTCTTGGCCAACCCTGTTCCAAGCAGAGTCAGCTGTGAGCTCGGACAAGGTTACCCAGGGCTTCAAACATTCGGGTCTTGAAAACCTCCAAGGATGAGGACACACAAGTAGCTGTTTTTGCACCGACCTGCTGCTGCCTCCCCCTCCCAGCCGATGCCCACCTGGTGAATGTCCATCCTCTTCCCTCTCCAAGTGCAGCTGAACCCCCTGCAAAGGAATTCAGCAGAGTTCAGCTCTATAAACCACTGCCTTCCTTTACAAAATGCTACACACAAATGAATACAAGAATTTTCAGGCTTGTTTTTCTTTTAGTGTTCCTGTAGATGTTTTAGGAGGCACTGGATTGAAAATAATGTTTGTGTTACATGAAAGAATTGGGGAAACAATTCCATGGAGAAGACAAAAGTAGAGGAAAACAAGATAAGCAGGTACCTTGGGAACCACTGATCAGTGGAATGGGGGGGAAGAAACAAATGTAAAATAGGACATCATGGCTAGTTTTTGTATCAAAGGGAAAATGATGCATATTTAAAAATAGGTTTTTTATTATTTCTTACCCACAGTGCTTAGTCTTCCGTTCGTTATAATTTTTCCAATTGTTCTGTAATAGGATTGCAATGAGCAGGTACTCTTGCTCATAAATGGATTAATCTGGCTTCCCCTGAAGACAAGGAGACATTTCTATTGATTTCAGTGGGAAATGAATTAAGTCCATTTTCTTTAAACTTGGCACCAGTCATCATCACTTAGAGCTATTGTTCAGGAGACGGTAAGTAATAAAAAAGATGGGAATTAGTGTCTGATTGTGATGCCCTAACTGTGCTCTGGACTTGATTCAAAATAATTTCATATTTGTATGAACTGTCCAACATATTGAATTGTCCTTGTCCAGCGGTTTCTTTGCTTTGCTGCCATTCTGAACCATTTTATTTGCTTTGCCTTCCCGTCTCGTCCCTTCAAGCTCTGTGGGCCCTCACTTTGTTTGTGGCCTCATCAGTTTGTGGCCCTCAAATTGGGGATGGAGTTCCCATTGTGCCGTGGGTTTAACAAGCACCATCTGTCCTCACGATGTTTCCCTGTCCAGACCAATCCTGGTCTTTTGTTTTTTGGACGATCTAGTTTCGTTCTTTAGCAGACTGCTGAGTTGCAAATATCCACGCAAGTGTTCCCATTCCAGTGGGCTCCGCTGCTGGAGGCCTATTTTATCTAACAGCTGGCCGTACGTCATTGTAAAATTGTAAATGCTCAAAACTTTTGCTCCCGTTCCCAGGGGTTCCCCCATTAAAATTATTTTGCATTCACTACCTGCCAACAGGGCCTGTAAGTGAGCCAGAAAAGCAGCAGATTAGGCATAACTATGAATTCCGAGTGGAACAGAGGGGTTGGAGATTGAATTTTTAGCTGAAAAAAATGGGCCTTTCATGAGAAACAAAACTGAGTACCAAGTCCTCTGTGGGGCCTTTATATTGAACCGTAGTTCACAATTAACACCTCTGCTGTTTTCTCACCATGGGAATAGAAATCCTCCAAAAAGTTCATTGTGTTAAGATTTGCCCTCCACATTTGGGAGATCTTCTTCCAGCCAGATTCTCTTATTTCTGTAGGCAGAGTAAGTCATTGTGGCTTTCTATTTAAAAGGAAGCTGGGTATTAGCTGCACCATTCCAGTCTTTTCCCTCGCCTTGTAATCAACGGATGTAAAGTTTTAATCCTTTCAGTTTTACAGACCTGCAGAAATAAGTAATGAGAAAAAAACCTCTTGCATATTTTCACCTTTAAGTGCCCAGCTTCTCAGTGTGGTGAACAGACTGATTGTGTAGTACAGCAGATGCCGGGGTCTTTCATCCTTCATAACAAGGGAAAAAAAAAATGTCAATTACACATTTGCAACCTGGAAATGTTTTCTGAGGAGTGAAGCTATCTTTCTATAGTGAATATTTACAATATGATTGTTTCAGTTCTTAATTATCACTAAGAGCGTCTCTCTTCCATTTTGCTTCTATAACCTATGCTTGTGAGCATGGCAATTTGATCTTTCTTGTGATGCCATTTGTTGACACATATGAGCTTGTGTTTCTAGTAACAGGCCATTTCTTTGAAATGGTTTCTGTTTTCCTTTCTCCTGTGATAACTTGGCCTATGTGCTAGTAGTTGCCTGCTGATGTTGAGATGTGGTGTCACCGTTCATGTTTTGTTAAATTGAAATAATTATACTTTTCTTTCAGTGTTTATTTTTGTTTGACAGGTGGGGAGGGAGAACACTTGCCATCTTTTATTTACTATTAAAGTTCACTTAATATTGTACTGTGTTGTCTTTGGAGCTGTACTTGTCTTAGGTGCTTGGTAGTGGAGAGCTGTTAAGAAAGAGATAATTGAATACTACTTCAGTTCTGTGTAGCTGTGTGAGACCTGACACCAGTATATAAACACAGAAAGAATATTTTGGTGGTTGGCATAATGGAAGAATTAAAATAGTTAAAAACAGGAAGACCAAGGCCACCAGCAACCTGTCAGCTTAGCCTTAACAAATGCTCCCTAGAGGCGTGTTTTCAGTGGGAGTGCCTAGAAGAGGACCTGAAAGGAAAACAACCCCAACTAAGTAATGGCAAGGCAACATTTTCCCTCTTGATTTGTACTGTTTTTTTTCCTGCTTTCGTTCTTGAAGAGACAGAATCCAAAAAAAGAGCCCAACTCCTATTCCCTTTCTGATAATCACCATATGAAACCAGTAGCAAGTGCCATAAATAACAGCTGTGTAACTGCTGAAGGGTCTGGGAACTGAAATATGTGGTGATGTATGATAGAACATTAAGTGATGCTTTAAAATATTGGGGATACATTTTCTCTTTCTCAACATAACTCAGGAAGAAAACAAGAAGATGAAAAGTAATTAAAACAGGCTTTAAATATGCTTGGCTTTTTCTTAAAGTGGAATTGAAATAAGAGCTTTACATATGTGTGCATGTATATATATTTTTCATGGTGTTTGACAAGGTAAACTTCTTGTGTTTAACATTCTGTATTGCCTGTAGTTTAAAATTTTTCAGTCAAGTGAAGGAAAACCTGCCAATATGATCATGCTGAAATATTAAACAAAATGGCATATTTCAGCCAAATATAGATAGCAAGACACATAACAACATTTTAGGCTTTTTAGTTGACATTTCACTTCTTGTTCTTCCTACTTCACAGTGCTTGACTTGAGCTGTATTCTAAATTGTGACAAAGCCCATTACTGAGGTTTGGAGATCTTGAAAAGAACAGGACCATGCCACAGAAAGAAAAGAAAGTAATTTTGGTAACATTTCTCTGGGTAATTCTTACATCAGGGCTACTTTGAAGGATGAGGAGTACACATGTATAACAGAATACTTGTGAAAAAACCCCAACCCTTGGAACAAGACAAATTTCAGGAAAAATCACTGAATGACTAATTTCAGAAATACTGAAAACCAGCTCACAATTGAACCAGTAAAAGACAAGAAAAAGATCCAATGTTTGTCCTCTACCTGGCTGTTATTGAAAATTTTGTTTGATGAGACATTCAGAATAATTGCCATGTTTTGGCACAGGCAGTTGTTCAATGACTTGAATAGTCCCTCACACTTTACTTATAGTGACAGTGGTCACAATTCTTGACCTGTATGTGGATTAATTTCTTTTTGATTTTGTTGACTCCTGAAAATTTTGCTTCCCACTCAAGAGTCAGAAAGGATGATTGATCACAGGCAGTATTGCTGCTCCTCCAGGTACATGATCATGTGCTTATGTGTTTCATGTTCCCTGGAGGAAGAAATGAAAATTCTGCTAGAAGTGACCTTCCCCATGTCATCACAGTGTTATTGATGACAGACATGTTTCTTTTATTTGCTTGCCTCCACCATTACTGAGTGGAGGATAATCTGTTGGTGTTGCAAATCCTTCCCCTGCCCAGTCCACGATATTTCACATTTTTACTGTAAGCCTTAAGCTAACCTTTCTGCTCAGACACTAGCTTGTCATCAAAACCCCAGACCGCACACAGTTTATTGAACAGGAGTAATATAGCAAGCAATGTTATTTCTTGGTTTTGGACTAAACATAAAAAAAAAAAAATTGCACTGAAATGCAGGATAAAATGCAACTTTATTTTTTTCACTACATCTTATAATTTTAAAATGTAAACCTACTCTTATGAATCACAGAGTTTTACACATTTTTTTTCTATTTTCTTTCTCTTCAATATAAATCGTAAAATTGTGTTCATATTTTTATGTGAGAAAAAAATAGATGCCCTTTATAAGTTACAGTCAGGGTGGCATTAAATATAAATAAACCTGGCAAGTACAGGTACCAAGATCAGTGTGACCTTTCACAACTTAAAATGCAGTTTTGTCCTTAAGTTTGATCTACACTGATGTAGTGTTATTAATAATAATCATGAGATTGTCTTTGCCTTCAAGAGAGGTTCTAAAACAATATGTTTTTGTAGCATCTCATTTGGTGGTTTCTGATTTTTTTTTTTGATAGGGTTCAACTATGAAGCTTTGCTTAAAAGCAGAGGTAAGAAATTGTTTTGAAATCTGACCTTCAAATACAGCCATAACAGGGACTTTGAAGAAAAACACCCCAAACAGTGAATATTTTGATAAATTGTGTGCGCTGACAATGTTATACTGTCTGATCAGCCCCTGCATTTTTTAGCAGTTAATAATATGGAAGTGTTATGCAGCAGTAGTGTTTAGATGCTTGATATGAATATCCACATTGAACAGGATGGAGCCTATCTAATTGTTTCATGTGAGTTTTCAAAGTCCAGTCATAATTATGAGTCTCAACTGGGTTTGAAATACTGACTTGTAGGTGAGCTGTGTTACATCTCTCATGAATTTTTATTCCACTTAGAAAAGATGGAATGCCAGATGTGTCCTTTTTTCCAGACCCTTTCACTGAGTCACAGGTACAATTTTCTGCAAAAATTCCCAAATAAAAACGTGTCTGTTTTTTTTTTTTAAATGAACTACCTGGCATCTTCCATGTTTTTATAATCTAAAAGTGGTTTGTAAGTTGTAGAAAGTAGGGGGATAATTGAAGAAAATATTGATGTATTTTCTTTTTCATGGCTCTTTTCATCATGCCCACCATCAGTTGCTGTCACATGATACCTGAATGAAGGCTTCCCCTCAGCAGTCCAAAGAATTCTCCACGTCGTTATCTGTGTGGAGGTCACTCATGTGGCTTATCTGGGAATGAATAATGCAGCTGTGAAGAGAATAACATCCTAATAGCTGCAAATAAGATATTTGAACAGAGTGACATTCCAGTGATCATCAAGTACAGCTGAACTCAGAACATATTTATTGCTGCATTGGTCCTTGAGGGGAAAAAAAAAATGTCAGGAAAGGTGGATAGTGTGATACTTACACAGAGGATGAGTTATGAGCTATTCTTCATAACATTTCATCTCTAAGAGCTCTCCTTTTTCAGTTGTGGCAAGCAGTTGGTTTTTGGTTTTGGTTTGTTTTTTTGTTTTCATACCTTAAGAAAACCTCAACAGCCCCAAATCCCTAACCAGAAACCAAAACAACAACAACAAAACAAAGCAAAAAAGCCCGAACCAGAATCCCACAGAAGGACCAGTTTTAACTCACTGTTATCTAAGAGCTTTGCTCTGGCTCTAACTTGCACCTCTCTCCCTGCCAAGCTGTTTGTCCCTCCCAAAGTCAATGGGCTTTGAAGGGTGGGCAAACACCAAGTGCAGTCAGCAGAGTCACTTGGTTGATGTCATATGGCTCAGTCACACCAGGCTGCTTTAGCTCACCTGAGAAGTCCTATATTTTCCAGAAAAAAAGAAGGAAGGTCTTGATTTCCTTCTTGGAAGACCAGTGCAGGCTTGAAGAGATTTTAACCCTATTTCGTTGCTGTTCTTATAGCCCTAAAGCAAACTTTATGTAGTGCATTAGCAGTTTCATCTACTTGGTTGCTCTGAAAGATAATTTGATTATACAATATCTTTGTCAGGTAAATAAGATATGTCTGAAACACTGATGTTTTGTGAAGATTGGCAAAATAAAAAGGTAGAGCAACTATGGAATAGTAAGCAATGGCTTTAGAAGCAATGCTTTTTGAAGTGTCGCAATGGTTTTCACTCTTTTTCTTGCATATTTCCCATTGTTTCTCTGCCTTTACTTCAGTAAGACTGTGGCCTTTCCTATTTTCTACAACAACAATACTTCAAAAGGACTTTTCACCCACGAATGGCTAAACATTTTACAAATGCCTGTTAAATCTCATAGCATTGCTTGTCAGATTGAGGGAGACATTTATGGAACTTGCATGTTAAAAGCATCTCCTAGCATACCATCGATAATTGTGCTATTTTATACCTGCTTCTTTTCTTCTGAGCAGCAGGGACAGTTCATTCATTGTTCAAGATGAACAAACCTATTGCAAATGTGACTTTCTTCAGTTTCATTTGTGAGTTGTTTTTAAGCTGAGAAGAATCTTCTCAAATTGAGTCTGCTCTTCTCTGGCTTCCAAAGGCCCAGGAGGAAATCAGATAAAGGTATTTCGTTGGGGAATGTCACATTTTGGAAAACACCTTGGAGAAAGTTGTTGCAGGATTTTAATTCTGCGGAAATTTTCAGCTTTGACTTTTTGGATGAGGCATATGTACAGCTTGCATGTAGTTTAAATCTGGTTTCTGGTCATGTCTTATTTCTGTCACAAGTTCTCATGGAGACTTTCAGTATAGTGCTGAGAATCATCAGAATGCACGTAGTTAAAGGGGTTAAGGTTCTTCTGACAGTGTTAATTCTGGCATTGCTTGATTTTTTTAAAGCTTTACAAAATTGCTCTGGTATTGTTGCTGTACCTGTAGTTATATAGAGAGCTTGACTGTATCCTCTGAACTCCTTGGTTTCTGGAATTTGTGCTCCATTCCCACATCTCCAGAGCTTGCTGTCACCTGCAGAGCTCCCATGAAATTTCCCCCTCAGCAGATCACACCAATCCTTAACCTGGAAGGCAAAGGAGAATCAGCCACTGGAATAACTGTATTTCCAGGGTGGGAGGTAGGGAGGGGAAGAGTGGAGCTCCTGCTGCTGCTGAGGGGTTTGGGTGGGCAGAGTTGTGAGTGGGTGACAACTTCACCGGTGTGAGGCAGAGCAGAACAGCTTTTTCCCATCCAGCTTCGTCATTGCGACCCTTCTCCCTCACCAGCAGAGAATTTCCAGGAAATGTGAGATGTAGCTGGGTGGAGCAGATCACGGCAGTTTGAGGAGGTGCAATAGATGTCAGGTTATCTTGGGTGTTATTTTCAGCAGAACTTTGAAATCTGAGGGTGAGGATCATATGAGATCTGTCAAGAATCCGCCCATGAGTCAGAGCATCTCTGTCCCAGCAGATATCTGCCAGATGACACCCAGAACTGAGGGAGAGTCATGTGTGCTCTGTGCATGAGCTACTTTGTGGGTACTTGTAGACAGACCTTTTCTATCATAAAACTGATTCAATCAAAACATTACAAGTTCCTAAATAGCCTCAAACAATAATAGCTCTATGTAAAGCAGGACAATTATCAGATGGATTTTCAAGACATGCTGACAGTCTTCTCACTGATACTTTTTCCTTTTCAGCCCTGAGGTCATATTTTGTCTGTATGTTTTGCTGAGTGCCTTATAAGAACTCTATAAATAAAAAGTTATAACCATGTGTTTGCATTTTCCTTGATTAAAATGCGATGTAAATGTATTTAAAATGACATGCAAATGATATGAAGGCTCCAGGCGTATTTTTTCCAGCAAGACCCTCTGCATTGTAAAGGTTCTTAACAAACCAAGGAATTAAAAAAAAAAGGAGAGGGGAAAAAAGAGAAAAAATCAAGTCATTACTGGAAGCAAGAGGGCAATGAAGGAGACTTTACAGTTATAAAATGGATTTAGAAAAAGGAGGCAAGACATGCTGGTACAGAATTCACTCTTTCCTGGTGACTATCATAAGGAATTAGCTATATCCTTGGGTCTTTTGCTAAGGCTTGCTTCAGGAATCCATACTGTAATGCACACCGTATTTTCTACTGGTTAGAGTTTATGTGTTAGGATGGAATTAGCTGAAATATCTTTCTGAAACATCAGACTTAGTATTGCAGGAATTTATGGTTTCAATGCTTTCTTGTCTGGTTTGACATATCACAACTTGGTGGTATACTAAATTGTGATAGGAACCTTTATGATACAATTCTGGCTCAGGATTATAAAGTAAGAGACAAAAATGTGCCTTAGAAATGTGGTACGCTATTCATGGATCTGTTTTCACAAAGGGGTGAGTACAAACTGTTAGCATGGGGTTTAGCATTTCCAAGCCCTGCACCTTCTGCTTTATTGATGTCATACTTAGTCTATTTCTGAAACCGTGTTTTCTTGTTTTCTGCTCTGTGTGTGTGCTTGCACGTATAAGGATGTGTGTATGCATATGTATGTCAGTGTGAACAAGATGAAATGACTGTTCTTGAATCTCTAAACAATGGAAAACCAGATATTGCTGAATTACAGCCTTTAGACAATTCCTTACTGGATTTATATCTCCATATAAAAACATAGTCAGATGAGATTCTCGAGTTCATTCTGCATGCTCTACACCTGCTCTTTTAGATTGACTGCCTTTAGAGCTGCCTTTGGTCACTGACTTGGCATAAATAAGGCATCAAGATCATACTACTCAGCCAGTTTTGTTATAGTTTGCTGGAGGGAGGAATGGGGGCTGTGACTGAAATTGTCTAAAGGCACTTCCTTGTTAACAAAACTTGCTTAAGCTTTCCTAGCTAGCATGAAAAATTCTCAGCAACCTAATACCTGCTGAAGGAGTGTAAGTCTAAGTCAATTGTGGATAAAACAGCTGAAGGTCAGAATAAAATACTTCATTGGGTAGTTTTATTTAAGCAAGAACAGAACTGCAGTCCTGATTTTAACTTTTGCATATTTATTTATCCCACCACTAAGCTAAATATCTGTCATGGCAGCAGACTGTGCATTTAAGAAAAGAAACACCTTTCCTTGGGCTGAAAGATTTAGAAAGGGAAGATGTGACCTTTGAGATCTCTTTCTTTTTGCCTACAACAAAAGGCTCAGCAGTTCTGGGATGCAACAGGATAAGTCAGATGCAATGTGCTGCAGAGCTGATCAGCTTCTGTGGCAACTGGATGCACAAGTTAAGAGCTGACTTGGCAGGTACTGTTCCCAAGGCACTTAATTGTTTCTAGCAGCTTTTCTTTTATTTGCTCTCTTTCAAGAACATTTTTCCTGGGTGACAGAGAAGCCAATGCAAATATGCATAATGAGTATTGCTTTAGGTTTCATTCAGGACACAGGGCTTCCCTAACAGTATGTGAAAACTCAAAACATTTCCCACAGCTCAGACTGACCTGAAATCACAGCTGTGGTAAGAATTGGCTTTAGACAAGAATGAATAAACCCTCATGAGAAAAAGCCAGGTTATGCGGCAGGTACCTTCTTAGGTCAGTCACCACTAACCCGAGAGAGATTAAGAGAAATTCCTTTTATGATTTAGTGTGGTGTTCTATTTTCTCCCCTGAATGCTATCTTGATTAAATTAACTGGGGAAAACCTGCCAAGGTCTTTAAGATGTATAAAATAAGGTACGCCAATAAAGTCAAAAGCTATGTTAGTAAAGTTCAACATGTTTGTACTAATAAACTCAGTGATTCAAGAAACTCACACTTCTGTAGCCTTTGAATGAGAGAACTTGTTCACTAGGTGTGAGTGAGTCACAGTGCATGCATGTCCAGACATTTCAGGTTTTATGTGCATGAGGCTAATGTTGTTAGAGTGCTACTGAGCTCATAAGGAATGTAGAGGGGAAAAAAAATTCCTTACCGAGCTTCGTGTGTTTTTGAGAGGAAAGGAAATATGTAGGGGAATTCATCAAATATGACCAGTATATTTAAATTGCTTGCAGTGATAACAGAACGAGATATTAATAACAGATAAGGGGCTTCTTAGTTACATACTTAAAAGCTTATTGAAAGAGCCTAGATTAGATCATAGATCAACACAGCCTCACTGGAAGGAGCACTCGTCTTACGCACCGCGCTGCACACTGCAGCACTTAACCGAGACTTTGGTGAGATAAAGCTGTTTGGCTTTTAAGTCAACCTTGAGATGACTTTCCCTTTAAAAAAAAGAAACTGCTTTGATTATGTATTTGGTTTGCATGCTAAATAAGCTGCTCAGCTAAAAATATACCCCCGCAAGGAGCTTATGTCATCTCCCCCCAAATGTGTGACAGAGAGTGAAAGACAGGGAAGGCAGAAGAGGCAACATAAGAACCCAAGTTTTAATTTTTGTCAGGATGAATTGCAAAATTTGTATTAAATTACCTAATGCCTAGAAGACAAAGGCTTGAGCTTTTAGATGACAGTTAGCAAATCTATGACAGATGGAGGCCACACCTACAGGAGGCGTGATCATGTGCAGTGTGGGGAACTTTGCTCATTCTGTGCTGTTTGACACCAGTTCCAATGCCCATGTGCGAGCCCCATGACCTTCTTACTTATTTAAAAAAACACAGCAAAGTCGGGTGTAAAGCCTATGGCACCTGAGATCGACTCCTTCAGCCCACTCCCGCCGTGCACCTTCACAGCCAAGTGCAGACTGGGCTGTGCTGGGCCTTGAGCTGGGTGTCCAGAGATCCCGTGTGAGTGGAGCTGCTGGCTGACCCTGTGCCCGCAGCCAGCACACGGGGAGGAGTGGCAGGTACAATAGATGTGCACTCCTTCCTGCCCTGTTTTAAAAGGATGTGCCCTTCAGAAAAATGCAGGCCCTGTCACAGCTGACACCCTTCTCAGGAATTAACAGGAGGCAAAGCTCTGAAATGCCACGTTCCCAGTAAATTCTCTCAGCTTTTCATTATTTCTCTGGTTGTAGATACTTACCCCAGGAGACCTCAAAGGACCTTTTCATTGTTCTAAGGAACTTGTCGGAGTAATTTAAATAGATAGGAACACCGTGTTCTGTGGATGGGAGGTGAAGGAGCCATGGTAGGGCTATTGTTTTACTAGAAGGTAAAGCCTGAAAAATAGGGGGTGTTTAAATTTAGAATTCTCCACCACTGAACAAACTCCAGCTCTGCCCAAGGGCTGTGGAGACCAGGGCAGTTTTCAAAGGCCTATTCTATTCTTTTTTTTTTTTTTTTTTTTTTTGGTAATCTGCTCAACTAAACAGAGATCAGAAATGGAAAAGGAAACTTCAACAATGCAGCCCGACCCTTGGGGAAGAAAGACTGATTAATGGACAATTTTATGGCTCATTTGTAAAAAGGGAAACTCTAGCAGAGTACTCTGTTTACTTTGTCCATACGATTCATATCAGCATTTCCGGAAAAAAAATAAAAGATGTTTGAATATCTTGAATACCTTGGGAAAACAAGCAAACAGCTTACGGACATCTGCAAGCAGAATACAAACTATTGGAGGATTTATTACAAATATTGTGCATACTGGAATGGTCAGACTCCAGCAGATTTACCTTTAGCCTCATATTCTTCCTATCAATTTATTTCTAAAGGTTACTTTGGAGTTTAGGGATGAGTTTCTCTCCAAGAGAGGCAGTGGTTACAGACCTATAGATCCCCCACTAGTTTGGGGGGCTTAATGACACTTTGGATTCTATATGTATCTCTTTGTGTGCTTGTGCTACTTTGGTTTGATTTGCTGCACTGCTGACTAAATCTGGAATTAGAACAGCAGCAGAAGGCAATTAAGCATTTATGGACCACAGTAAATTAGTTTAAGAGGCTCTGGCTTCTTTTTTCTGAAGTTTTGATTCATAGTTACCTATTCCAAATCCCCTATTCCTCCCTGAAAAAAAAAAAAAAGAAAAGAAAAGAAAAAAGAAAACAAATGAGAAGAGTTAGATTAGCCTCTGCCAGCTTGTACACAGAGTGGCTGTCTTTGGCACTGAACTGACAGGGCTGGGACTGTTGGATTGTTTTCAGATGTGTTATGGCTATTGTGAGATGTCAGCTGACTGGGAATCTCACACTGGGAAGAGTAAAAGGTGAAAGAGAATAATCAGAAAAAAGAAGAGGTATTATACAAGGAAGGGTGAGCTGGGAGAATATTGGTAGAAATGAGGTATCAAATACCTCCTAGATTTTGCCAAAAATAGCAAGCAAATTATGTAAACCACAGAGGAGGTAAAACACAGAGATCAGTATGTGAATGTGTACAAACATACATTACATACATGTGGTGAGGCTCAAGATAATGGAAGTGCTTTGGAGTGAAAAGCTGCATTGAAAACTTTTCTGTTTAACACCACCACCTCCTGCATCGTGGACATTAAAGTTAATTTAATGTTACACTTGTCAACCATGAGATTTGCTTCTCTTTTGGTATTGTATCTGAGTTACATTTACTTTGCTGAAAAATTGCAGACTGCCCCAAGGTAAATGTGAAACCTGCAGCAAAATAAACAAATAATTAGTAAATGTAATAAAGGCTTAGTAAATGTACACAGAAACTCAACACTTTGCAGATGCCTCTATTTTCCACAGATTCTATGATTGGCATGTTTTCACAGAACAGTGGAGGTTGGAAGAGATGCCCAGAGACTCTCCAGTTCAACTCCTCTGCTCAAAGTAGGATCAGCTACAGCAGGGTGCCCACACATAATCAGGATTTTGGTCATCCCCACAGCCTCTCTGAGCAGCCTGTCGTACTGTTTGGTCACCCTCAGAGAAAACGCGTTCCCTTATGTTTGAATGGAATTTTCTTCTGTTCAATTTGTGCCCACTGCCTCCTGTCCTGCCACCTGTTACTGGATATTACCAAGAAGACCCTGGCTCCATCTTTTTAATCACTCCATGAGGTATCTATTTTTATTTGCCCTCCATTCTCCCACTCACACCCCCCAAAGCCTTGTATTCTCCAGGTTGAACACCCCCAGTCTTCTCAGCTTCTCCTTATCTGCAGGTGCTGCAAGCCCTTAGCATCACCTCCGTGGCCTTTTGCTGGATCTGCTCCTGTCTCCCTGTCTCCCATCCTGGGGAGCTCAGCACTGGGCACAATGCCCCAGGTATGTGCTGGCACTGCTTACCCTAACCCAGCCTGTTAGGATTTTGCCTTCTTTGCTGTAGAGTTGCGCTGCTGATTTGTGGTCACCTTGGCTTCCAGTAGGAGCCCCAGGATTTTTCTAAAAACCTGCTTTTCAGCCAATCAGTTCCCAGCTCATTCTGGTGTGGGAGATTATTGCTCCCCAGGGGCAGGACTGTGTACTTGCCACTGTTGAACTTCATGAGATTCCTGTTGGCCCATTTCCCCAGCCTGTCTTGGTGCCTCTCCATGGCAGCACAGCCAGCTGCTGCATCAGCCCCTCTGTCTAGTTGTGTATCACCCACACGCTTAAAAAAGTGTCCTCTGTCCCACCATACGGGTCATTTCTGAAGATGTTAAACAGGGTGGGCCCCAGCCCTGCCCTCAGCCATGGCAAACACCACCAGTGACTGGCCTCCAGCTGGACTTTGTGTCCCTGCTCACAGCTCTGAGCCAGGCACAGCAGTTCATTCCTAGCCCAGGTCCCTGTCCCTTTCTCTAGTCCATATTTCATCTGTTGTGTGTGTGGATGTGATGGGAGACTGTGTCAAAAGCTTTGCATAAGTCAAAGTAAACAATATCCACTGTTCTCCCTTCCTTCTCTGCTGTAGCCATGTGATTCTAACAGAATGCTGTCAGGTTGGTCAGAAACGATTTCCCATTCATAAATCCATCTGATTTCATTAGGGGCTATAGCTGCATTTTGGAAAGCAAACCATGGAAACATAGGAGGTGAGGTTAATTTAGGAAGATTTATATCTAATGTTAAATTTTGACATATTGGATTCTCTATCTGAAACTCAAAATAGCAGAGTCATACACAGAATCTCCTATGATAACATCCTCAGAGGGTCTAAGATATGTGTTATCTCTGATTTCATACCCAGCACAGCTGAGAGCTCATACCTGACTGGTGGATTTCCATAGTGTGCTTTATTTCAGTGGTTCATGAACACCATCACTGGGATGTACTAAATGTCTGTCTCTCCAGCCCTTTCGTGACCTATGGTCTCCTTTGACCCTCCAGTTTTGGGGCTGCTTTACCAATGAATACCTGTAGTATTTTCTTTCTTGAAAGGCCACCTTATCTTACCAGACCTCTACACTTTCTATTTAGCCTAATTTTGTATATGTTTGAACAGTGAATTCCTTAGCCTCTTGGCAGACAATTTAATTGGTTAATTGAGCTTTGTTACTCTTTCATGCAACAATCACAGTTGCCTTTGAGGGATTGTCCTTGCCTGTTGTACAGTCTTGTACATTGTGGAGATTTTGGCACTGATAAAATGCTTTTGGCCAGACTGGATGTGTGTTATTTACTCCTATTTCTTCAGAGGCAATTATTCTAAGGTTGACTGTAGCATCGAACAAATAACCAAACCTACAAATGCTTCTGATCAGCTTTTAGCTGTCTGACAATGCTGGGCTTAGTGGCATGTGCATGTTATTGGGCACAAGCCATTGAGCTCTGGAGGGAGTTCAGAGCCAGAAGTCAGCAGCCTAAATGGATTGGCCAGAAGACAGGAACTGAGCATTTCTCCATTCAGCCCTGTGTGCTGTGAGTGCCTGTGAAAATCTGCCCCTCCATGTTTCCATGGGCATTCTAATGCCTTGGGGTGCCATTTCTCAGAGCAAAATAACAGGAAATCTGTGCTTCTCATCATTTTCCAGTTGCTAGATATTGGAAGTATCTTGAGGACAAGATCTCCTGTTGTTTCTTCCTCATAAGGGACTTTTTGAGGAAAACACTGTCATGGAAAAACACAGACCCATACAGCACCACAGCTATTGAAATAATTCATGTTAAGAGGGTTTCTTGTAGGATGCTGTATGCAAGCCTTGTTGAGCAAGATCCCTTCTGGGTGGCCTTTGTCCATCTCCCAGTGTTTTCACGACACATCTTTTACTACACGGTGTAATTAAAGGCCTTCACCTCAGAGGTTGAGGAAGAGTGGAAGGAGGTATTGCCTGAACGATGATATGCCTGACACTTTTGTTTCTATCACTTTCCTGATAAGCTCAAGCTGTTAAACTTCAGCTAACCAATCAGTAGAACAATTTACTACCTCTGTGTCACTTTAAGTGGGCTGTCTGGCTGGAGCAGGGTGTATTCAAATGAAAGTTAACAAAGTATGTTTTCTTTTGAGGATTTGTCTGCTACAAAGAGCTTGAAGGGAACTTTTGAATGGGCGTTCTCATCCCGTTACAGCTGAAATATCCATTGTACCTCCCACAGCTTCAATAACTTTAGTTATTTTCATTTCCAGCACATTTAGAAACAAACGATGTTGAATCTACTTTATTTGATGGGAGAGGTTCATAAAGAAATGGCAAAGGGCTTGCATTTTTAAAATATTTGGCCTTCAGATATCCTCTTCTTTCCAGATCCTTTAAGCCATGCTCAGGTGACCCTTACAGGCTGAGCAGCAGAACCCTGCTGGGAGAGAGGGGCCCAGAGCTGCCGCAGCCTCCCTTGTGGTCCCTGCCGATCAATGTCTGCTCTCATTCCACAGTGAGGCTGGACTGTCTTGGCAGGGAAAGCTTCATGGGATCAGGTATAATCCCCTGAGGAAAACAATTGTATACAATAAGAACTTGAAAGCATGAAAGGAAAAGATTTTCAAATGCTCTAAGCAGAGCTTTATTGATAAAAACTGCATCTGCCGCTTTTCTCCAGTTAGTTTTCTATTATGCAAAAAACTGTAGGAAAGCAAGGCTCATGCTATTCCATGAGTGAGCTTGTCCCGTGATTGAAAAATAAAATAAAGTTGTTTGGCTACAAACCTGATATAACCTTGATGGCTAAGTACAAGATATTTGTTTTCTTGTGCAGACTTCTCATATTTTCTCCTCTCCTTACTCCAATCCATCTTTAGAAATGTTTTCTTTTCTTGTTGCCCCAAAGCCTGAATGTTGCAGGTTCTGAGCGAAAGACTTAAATCCTTTTCTCCCAATCTTCTGTGGAAATGCAAGACTCGTTGGTTCAGAAAACAGGGGTTCTTCCCGTCTTTCCTCTTCTTTTTCTTTCAGGATGATCATGCTGTTGAATTTTAAAACTCAGTGTTAGCTAACAGTGACATGATGGTGAAATACCTATTTACTTTTTGTGTGACTGCAGCAGGTTGATTCCCCTAATAGAGAATGTAGAAACTAAGCAAGCTACAAGTTTATATTTTTTTTTCTTTGCTGATGAGAGAGCCCTTGAGAATTTTCTTAAATGCTAGTTTATAGGATAGCCAAAGCCTGCAGGTAAATGTTACCCATAAAAGGGGAGCATTGCACTTGTGCCACATGTACGTGAAGTGTCTTTCTGTGTGACTGGGATGCCAACAGGAGTTTCCCAGACACCATGCAGAACTGCAGCTGAGAAAAAAAGGCACTAAACTGATCTTTTGTCTGCTGTGACTGCCTTGGAACTAATTTTATAGCCCTTCGTTTTCTTTCCCTCACAGCTCTTAGCCTGCTGTGCCCAAACAGGAGAAGGGCAGCTGCCTGGGCTGCTCTCCACGCTGCAGGTGATGGGCAGAGCCAAACTGTTGTTCTTGCCCCCATTCAGGGTAAGCCCCTGTACACAGCTGAGTGTTTGCTTTGGGCAGTGTTGACGCTTGGAGGGCCTTGATGTTAGGGCATGGTTCTGCCTGACCTTTATTCAAGCCATATTTTTTTAACCCCACGTGTAGATTCTCCTGGTTAAATTATTGGACTTTTCAAATCTCCCCAGAAAATAGAAAATGAAGCTGCATTTTGTCTCTCTCTAGCTAACAAATCTCAAACTTAACATCTATTCTGCATTCCTTTAGTCTTAAAATCCTACGTGCTTCCAAGGAGTCTAAATGAGCCTGAAGTGCAATTAAGCTATACTATTTAATCTCAGCTGTGAAGAGAGAGTTCAGGAGGAATGATGCTTTTGACATCTGTCACTTGCACGATCACCTTCCAGTGCCATTACCCTTTCTGATTAGAGAGTGATTTTAACTAGCAGAGTTATAGGGTGATACCAGCTACAGTGACAGATATATATCCTGGAATGCTTTCCCAGTCCTGCTGTGTTTGTAAAAGGGATACAATCAAGACAATGTTATTTTTTTATAGCCACATTTCTGGGAGGAATAAAACCCTATTCTTCCCACATGTAATATTTTGATATGCACATTTAAATTATGTTGAAATTACACCTACTAAATGCTAAAAGTAATAGATACACATTAGTTTCACGAAAAGAAAATATTACAACAGGTAAGAACTGAAATAGAGCTGGAAAATTCAACATCATCAATGTATGATTTGTCATGTGGGTTTTTTTTTTATTCATTATTTGTGATTAAAGAAGTTCCCAGCTTTTAAAGGAAGCAATAGAGAATAGGATTTTATCCTGTCATGTTGGTTATACTTCCTCAAAATCAGAGGCAAATGAAACCCGTATTTAAATTAACAATTTAATCTAAATAGTAATATTTAATTTAAATAAATGAATAAACTAAACTAATAAATAAACTAATATTTAATTTAAAGAAACTAATAAACCCACATTATTTTAAATATGAACCAGTTCTGAAAACAGGGGGACTGTAAAAACACATGAGCTTTAATAAGCCATGGTCAAGTAACTCTGGCTTTGCAATGAGTCAAACCAAACCTTCAAATCCAGACATTCCTGAGCACTGGAACATTTAAAATGGGAAGCTGGTTATAAATCTGTGGCTTGATTCTGTGTTTCAAACAAAGGATAAACACCTTCACCCAGAGTAAAAAGCACAGCGAAAAAAGATGGAAGTTATAGAAAAGGAAAAAAAAATGTTGGAGACCGTCAAGAGCAGTTTAAGTGTGATACTCCCTACCCTGTCACGTGCACGGGCGTCCATCTGACACTTGTCTGAGGTGAGTGCAGTGATGTCACCTGACTGGGCTTTCATCTTTCTCTCACACACCTGG
Source organism: Ptilonorhynchus violaceus (assembly GCA_013397565.1). Lineage (NCBI taxonomy): Eukaryota > Metazoa > Chordata > Aves > Passeriformes > Ptilonorhynchidae > Ptilonorhynchus > Ptilonorhynchus violaceus. Next base: position 3,731,263 of record VZRJ01008268.1, read on the forward strand.
TACACACAGACTTTGCCATGTGACAAAGAAAGATGTTTGGATCACTGGTAAAGAAGGCAAAAAGGAAGAGACTTTGGTCACTGGAGTGTGAAAATTCCTTATTGGTATGTGGGGGTATGGTGACCTAGGACAAGGGTGTCCCAAGGATGTCTTGGAAAACAGACTTCCAGGTGACTTCTGGTCCATGGGTCATTCATCAGCTCTCTGTGGTTTTAGCTGACCATCACCACAAAATTGGCTGATATCTGATCAAAAAACACACCAGGGACTTTTATCTTCCACAACAAGACCTGATAACTCTGTTGGAACACAGAGAAATTTAGGCCATTCTGCAGCTGAGTGTTTCCTGAAGCCCTAAGACTTCCAAGAGCACTCAGATTGCACATGCATACTTAAATTCAGCTGATTTTTCATGAAAATACTATGGCAATGTATGATTAGCTTTACATCTTTCAAGTGTTATAAGAGTGCATAATTGCTTGTTTTCCTTGAGTGTCAGCAGCAGCCTTTTTAAGAGGGAAATTTAGTAGAAAATTTAGAAGGAAATATTTTAAATTTAGTGGAGCAAGGAGGCCAAACTCATCTTTGAATATAGGAATAGGCTGTTGTTATATTTCCTAGCTCTTCCCAGCCTAAACAACATCTAAGATCAAATCTTGAGTGGTCCGCAACAAAGATAATGAAGCTTAGGAGCTTAGAAAATAAAGTATTGGCCTCAGGAGGAAAGGGCTGTACAGCATAGTTTGTTTCTCATTGAGTTCTGCTAAAAGCTGGCTAAAAGTGGGGTTTGAGTGGTTCCTTGTTAAATAGCAAAAATGTCATTTTGTAAATGACAGCTTCTCCTGCCTTTCCTCTGCTCTGAGATGTGCTGAAGCCAACAGAAGGGTTCCTGTCACCTCAAATGAGTTTGGGATTGTGCCATATCAACAGTGTGGGAAACAAAGGTAGTCTGTGTCTGGTGCTCAGGAATGAGGAAGAGACACCTGTAATGTGGGTCTTGTTGCATTGTAGTTTTCATATCCTTTTCATACACTCATTCTTTATTTTCATGCAATTCAGTGCATATCACTAAAGGCAGCTGCACTCACGCGAAGAGCAGCAGGGAAATGGCAGGAATTAGTCCCCCAAACCGGTAAACATGGATTAGGACAGAGCAGAATCAGAGGAGGCTGGAAACACTGTTTGTGCTAAAAAGGCCGTTTGCTGGTGCAATGTGTGTTTGCCACGGCCGGGTGGCAGGGAGCCCAGCGCCTGGCTGCCTTTGGCTCCAGTCAGAGCAGTGCTGCACAGAGGGTGGATGGGCTCCCTGTGGCACTGGGGGCACTGCTATCTGCTCTCCACAGCCTGCATGGAAACGGGGTAATTCCAGGGGTAACTCCAACATTCATCAAAGCCCTTTTCCGACCCGGCTGCCGAGTGCCGAGTCTTCCTTTACGCGGCTTTTAAAGAGACTCGCTGTGTTCAACAAGGTGAATCTCACTGTTCCCTTCACCCTCTGGGTTCGTACGTGCTCTTGTTAAAGCCACTCTGAGGAGCTTTCCTGTTCACTTGGTAAACCCTGGGCTGTGAGCACTGCCTGGCCAATTAATTTTTGTGGTGCCCGGGGAGCAACAAAGCCTGAGAAACCATGTTTTTCTGTCTCCAATTACACTCATTGTGGTAGCAAGGACGGGGTAAAATTCACTAAAATAACTTGATCCAAAGTTGTTTTGGCAGGATTCTTCTGTGATAAACTGCACTGTGTTTACCACTGATTTGGGATGATACAGGGCTGCAAAGAGCCGCAAAAAACAAGAAGTTGGAGCGAACAGGTGAGTCAGGCTTCCTTTACGTGTCACAAGGACAAAGAGGGGCAGCTTCACACCGAGCATCCATCGTGGAGGATCAGCCTCCCAGAACTGCTGTCATTAAATGCATTGTTGAGTGAAGTATCGTTTAAAACAGCTGGACAAGGCGGGAGGCAGGCTGCTCCAGACAGTCAGCAGGTGCGGAGGACAGCAGGAGGGCAACAGAATTTGTTAGAAAGCCTGCCATTAATGATACTTTTTAACCGGTAATTTTATTAGTGGAAAAGCTTTTTATTATTATTGTTTTTTCATTAGAAATAAGAGTGCTTGTGTGTGAGGCACATTTATATATTGTACCCTAGGACTAGATTTGCTCACAGAGTCTAAAAGAGCATATTGTGCAGTACCTAACATGTTTGGGTATTTCAATTGCGTTTTGTTGCCATCTCAGTGAAGTGTTTCTTAGTTGGAAAAACTGACTAATCTGTTATTTACCTACATAGTAAATAGTTTTACTTTTTTAGATCTAGGACTGTGTTTTGGAAGGGAAAAAAAGAGTGTTATGAGTGGCTTTTTTTTGTTAGTTTGCTACTTAGTTTTGGGGTCTTGATTTTTTTTGTTTGTTTGGGTTTTTTGTTGTTTTTTTGTTGTTGTCATTCAAATGCTGCTTCAGGTGTCATTTTGGCAGCATAAATGCTGCCAAGTTAAGAAAAAATAAATCTGTGCTGAAGTTCTGTAGAGAATTCCTGCAGGATTAAAATGATTATAAGAGTCTCCTTCCTTTTACATTCATATATTTGGCCACACAAACACACATTTCCCTCTACCAGCACTTCACAGATTTTCAACAAATCTCCTTTGCTGAAATTTTGCAAATGACTGTTGCACTCTGAAATGTCTGTTCCAAATACAGGTGTCTGCCACGTAGGACTTCACCAGCTGGGCGGTTAAATGCCCTTCCTTTGCTGCAGCCTGCAAGCTGTTTTACATTGCACGAGAGAAGTCAAGAAGTCAATTAATATGCTGACCAATACAAAATAGTTCTTTGCACCTATAGTCATTCCCAGTGTGGACTCTCTTATGAGAAAATTATTAATAATAAGTATATTGTAGGCCTCATGTCATCTCTCTAGGAGATACTTAATCCTACAAGTTGGATCAAGAATCTAATTTGCTTTTAATCAGATGGGATATGGCTTTGTGTATGAGGAAGTACTGCTTAATCTCTTTGCATTCTGGTGGGGAGGCCAGGAGTCCAAAAGCCATTGTGATTTGAGGACTCATTCAGTGTTGGTAGAAGTGAATAAATTCAGTATTCCAGGGACTTAGCGTGACTCCCGTGGTTTCCTTTGGCCGTCCCTTTAGAAAGTGTTTCACTTAGATGCTCAGAAACAATCTGGGGAGGGCGAGCTGCATGAGAAAGAGCATTAATGGGTCACAAGGCAGCTGCTTTTCCAAGGACTGCCTTGTTTTGTGTTACAGACCGACAGCTTAGCAGAAGTGCAGGTGCAGCCTCAGGTGTAAAGGCCACTGCACGTGCAGGATGTGCTGCACAGCCTTCCCACACACACCTGTGCATTCCCAAACCCACAGCCTCTGCTGCACCCAGCTGGGTCTCAGCGCCAGGAGTGCCAGGGCTGCGCTGGCAGATGTCAGAGACACTCAGAGGAGTCACGAGGACACCGGGGTGGGTGGGTGACACTCAGAGCGAGAGAGGACTCCAGGTATGTGAGGCTGGTTAACCTAAGGTCAGGCTTTTGCTCCGTGTGTCACTGTGCACCCCAGCAACTGTGCTTGGCAAAAGGCAAAGTGAAATCAATTTCTGTGAATGTTCTTCCCACCAAAGATTAAGAAGTGATTTTGCACTGAATACTAAAAAGCAAACTGGGATCAATTCTGAACCCTGATGTCTTGGTGTAAAGTAAGTTTAGACTAAACACTATAACTTTTTTTTTTCTTTTTGTTCTAAGAGCGGTAGGAGAATAAGATTTGGCCCATTAGACTTCATTTGCAATGTGTGGAGGCTGTTAAAATTATACTTTAAAAAAAGCTAGCTGCAATCTGTCATTTAATTTGAAGAGTCCCTGCAGCACTGAGATTCAGGTAAGAACCAATTAATGGTAATGGTATTAATGAACTTTTCCAAATGCACATTTCATTTAGCTATAACAAGATAGTTATCTCTGATACACTGAATATTAAATCAGCTATCAAACTGGAAGAGAGACTAATGGATCAGATAAATAACTAAATATATAATACTTTAGCCTTAATATGAGAGTTTTAAAGTAAAGACTAACTGGTCATACTGGGAAAATAATGTTCAAATAAATGCTACCTACAGAATTAGGTTGAATACCAGTCCAGGGCTTTTTATATCAGTTGTAGTCTAAAATAACTAAAGAATCATATTTGATGACTCCTGTAGGGGACATGCCCAGGTGGAAGAAAATATTACCTTTACTTCCTTTGTTATGAGCAAATGCTGAGCATGCTTGTAAGATAGAGGTTTTTGTCAAGATACATGTGCTAGATCAAAAATGTTCCAGCAATATAACAGAAATTACATTGAATTGCTAAAGAATAGCCTGTATGTTTTATTATTTCACTCATAGCCCAGTTTTGTGGAAGTGAATCCTCTCTTTCCTCTGAAATTATTTTTAATGAGCTTAATATAATTCCTTCTCCACATACAGCCATTTGTTCATAACCCTGGCCAGTGAATAAGAGAAAATTATGTATTCTTTGAATCACACCAGGCACAGCTATTTTCTAGCTTCTCAAGGGCATATTTATATTAATTCTAACAGCAGCCAGGCAAAGAGCCTTAGTGACACAGCAGGCTCAAAGTGCCCTTTGTGTGGTTGGGACCACTCACCCATGTAATCTGGGTCTGGCCATGGCAATGCTCAGGCAGGACTGGACACTACAGCTAACGTTGTGTGAGCAAGAAGACAGAATCAGCACCATGGATAACCTTGAAAAAAGGACAGGAAGAGAGATGAACATTGAAAATAGGGCTCTTTCACCCCAAAAAGGTCAGCCATTACAGCAGAAGTGAAAGGAGAGGTTGTTCTGGAGAGCATGTCGTGTATCTCACAGAGCAGTCACACATCCCTGCCTCTCTGCTGAGGTGTCACACACTCGGCTGAGCTATGGATGTGCTGCAGACATGGCTAGATGTCTCAGCAGTGCCCAGGAAACATTCTCACACTCATCTCATGGATCATGGCCAAGGAGAACCGTCTGCTGTGTCCATGGCAGGCAAAGTGGCAGTACTAGGTGAGGGGCTCACCTCTTTCTCTCTTCCCATTCAACTCAGCAGCTCAGCCCTCAGCAACCTGTAAACTTTCCCTCCTGCCAAATAACTTTATCCCTCCACAAACAGCAGCACTCCTTCTGGCTTTCTGCTGCCAGCAGCCATCTATGTCTTGCTTCTCACTCAGTTTCTATATCTTAGTGACACCTTAAAGTGCTTAGCCCTGCTCCACACCCTATCCCAGCTAAGACCTGTGATACTGCCAGTCAGTTATGATTTAGGTTTACAGAAAAAGCGAAATGAACTTGGAAACCTGCAAATAATCTTGTTCTTAATGTGAGAAAGCTATCACACAGCAGAGGAAAGCGTGACAGCTGATTAGATGATTGGCATAAAGCTGTTAATGGAAAACAGCTGATAAGTGACGGGCAGTGCTTTAAGGGAATTCCCACCCTGTTGAATCCTCAACAATGGCTAATGCATGAGCTTGTATCTAACCTGGCCTTTTGCCTTGGTTTTTCATACCTAAAATGGGGATAGTAACTCTCCTACATCAGCAAAGCATTGAAAGAAAAGAGGGGCACTTTGGATTCACAAGTGGAATTGCAACAGGTGGTAAGCAGATTTACCTTATATTATAAGAAGTAATCATAGAAGACTTACCAAGAGATTTACTTTTAGAAAAGCAACAGAACAAATACAGATTTAAGAGATATGGGTTAACAGAAGAATATTTAATTCTCTCAGTTGACTATTTTTCATTACAGGCTCAGCAGGTGTAATTCAGAAAAATTCCAGTGACTTGTATGAAGAAAAAAAACCTCATTAACTGAGAATCTGATTGGTCTTTCAGTATAGATTTTAAATGGCCTACATGGAGGAGACTAAACAAATAGATAGTTTCCTATTATATTAATTTTGAAATATGTAAGTTGGTGTAAAGTTTGTTTCTAACGTTAATTCAAAGCAGCGATGAGGAATGTTCCTACCTAAATACTTATTACCAAAATGCATCAACAAATCACTGGGCTTAAATGTGATGCAGTAAGTGGGTCACTGACCTTTGCAATGGCCTGTTTGAGCGTGCTCTGTAGGAGGGGTAATCTTCGGGGAAAATAGGAAAAGTGTTCTTAGATGTTCAGTTTGTGACTTATAGGGAAATCATGGTGCCTTGGTCCAAATTTACAGTCTGACACAGCCCCTTACACTGAGACTGGGAAGGGACCTCTATTTGCGCTTTGTGAAGATATACGGGAAAAAAAGAGAAGGAAAGAGTGGTTTGGGAAGGTCTACTGTGTGGCTCCTAAGAAATGGTGAAAATGTGTAGAAGCAAGGAAGGCAGGAACACAGAAGGATCTTGGCTAGGCTGAAGCAAGCTTGTGCTGGGAACATCTCAAGAGCTGCCTCTGGGTGCAGGGGTTTGGATCCAGGGCTGGAGAAGGGCTCGGCTGGGTTGTCTTTCCTGCGGTGGTCAGCAGAAGAACAGGAAGTCCTGTTCTGCTGCAGGAGCAAGGAAGGAAGTAGGAAATGCCTGAAGACAAATGTCAATTTTTGTGGACTCTTAAATCTCATATTCACTTATGTTCATTGCATTTATGCTGTTTTCAAGAGTTCAAAGACTGAATGTGGGAGGCTCATAGAGTGATCAGGGCTTTGCTTTTCTGTCCTTGTTTGCTTTCTCTTGATTATAAATGACCAAGCCACTTCTATTCCCTTTGAAATTAAAATTATTTCTGTCAAAACAGACAACAGTGCTGCTTTTTATGCCTCAGATGAGCTTTCCGCTCTGTATCAATACTGACTCAATAGAGATTCATGCTTTAAAACAAGAAATCCCTAGGAAATGTACCTACAATAAGTAGCAAAATACCATCCCATTGTTTTCAGCTAAAACACCATAATTGTTCTGGTTGCAACTTAAGAACAGCTTTCCTTGGATGAAGATAATTAAATTTCACTAATTGTTATGAACACTGCTATGCTTTAGTGAGTTTCTGCTCAACAAAATAGCTGGGAACAAGTAAGAGAACACCTGGAGGGGAAGATAGTTAATGGTGGGTTTCAGGTACTCAAAAATGCCTCTCTCACTTGGAAACAAAACCTGAGCAAAATGTCTGGTAAACAGCATCAGTGGAGGTGGGCACAAAGCAAAGCAGAGGAATGGCTCAGTGGACTGGCTACTGCCAATTAAATGCTTTCATGCACTGTCTACCTCAGGTAATGAAGTCTGGCTAAACCTTGAGGCCCTGGGCACCCGTTAGAAAAGACAAATATAGCTGGTAGGGAAAAAGAGAAACTCCACTGGGACATCTTTGATTTAAACGGAATCACATGGCACGCTGCCATGCCAATGGTCTTTCATGGAATGCAAATAGGTCTGTCTAATGGAGAGAAAATGCACATCATTCATTTTAGACTATAATTAGGTTTTAATTTAATCAAATATTGGTACCAAAGCAGGCCTTGGAGAAAGATTCTGATATTAAAGCCTTCAAAGCTTCTTTGGAGAACTCTAAATGGTTTGTGTGGTAGTAAATCAACTTGCAAAGTGGTGACTATACAATGTGCATATCTTAGCTCCATCACAGTCTATTATAGAACTTAAAGCAGAGAACAAGTGGAATGCAGTCCTTTTGTGAAAGAAAACACTGAGTCATTCTGTGAGTCACTCTGTCTCAGGGAGACAATTGTTTTGAACATTGGCTTTTAGGAGAGAGGTAAAAAGAACTACCAAGGACAGTGTGCACTTAAAGGTACTTTAATCCACATTTAGGGGCTAGAGTATATGGTATAGAATTATTAGTAAATAACGTTTAATTGCAAAGCAAGGGAAGCAAATATGAAATTAATAATGGATCTACCATTTTTTATTATTATGGTCTTGTCTATGTGAGCAGATTTATATAGTCTTATGTGCCACTCTGGCTGGACTTTGGAAAAGGAAGAGATACTTTCAGGTTATGGAGTGTGTTGGATAATCTCCAAAATTATTTTCATCCCTGGCAATGTCCTGTCTTGTTCCTTAGGTACTGCAGCCCTGTAGCTGAACACAATTCAGCTGGAACTTCACAGTTTCTGTGGAGAACAATCATCACCTATAGATCCCATTTCCATTTCTAGAGTACAAAAAAAGATGAGAAGAGGTGGAGAGAATGACAAATATGCTTTAATAGGAAACGTTCTCCTATTGTCTTTGATGGTTCTTTAATATTAAATCAAATTACCTGTGGGGGCCTCAAGTGCACCAAAAGGTCTTGAGAAAAACAGAGCTCTGGTTTTGGCTTTGTGTGTGTTGTCACATTTATATCACCAAATCTCTACGGGTGGAAATAGCTTGGTTGCTTTTGAGATGTTTACAAATTCATGTTACACTGCATTTTGGATCAATAGTAAATATTTCTAGAGAACTCCTAGTTGCTGAGCTGGTTATGAGAGCCTTTAGTGGAAAAAGTGTCTTGCTTTTTCTGCAAAGAGAGAGCTTGGGCATGGCACTTGTAAGAAATGTTCAAATGTTTTGGTTTGTTGAGGAAGATTAAAAATTCTTATTTCGGATTGTTTTGTGGCTGAACTATATTCCCCTGAAGTGATGTATGGTCTCAGGGAAGGAATTATACTACCTTGTGTTTTTAAAGCCTGAGTTTCCTGGCCAGAGTGTCTCCCATCTTTATTAGAAGCTGGTGTGTAAAGAACTCACTATTTTCTGATAGCTGCTTGATAGAGAAAGCTGGGGATTTTGTCCTGAGCTCATGGAAATAAATGACAAAACATTTTGCACTGGATGTTTCAGCAGATATTAGGTGTAGAACATGGAGAAAGTCAGTATATTCATTTTGTGACTAACTTTCAATTTAACATCCAAGCTATAATAGGTATTATATAATCTGTAGTATTTGATTTTGTAGTTAGTATTAAAAATGCACGCATTCAGCTATGCATGTTAAATAACTCAAGCTCCCTTTAAATACAAGAATTTTTTTTATGGTGGACAGCTAAAGTTTTTTTGCATTGAGCTTGAGGAAAAAAGAGAGGGTAAGAAAAACCCTGTATTTTCTGGAAACTGTGCAGAAAAGTAGCATTCTTTGATGAGGAGAATGGTGGGTATTGTTTACCTTGACTTATGCAAAGCTTTTTAGAGTCTCCCATAATATCCACACAGACAACAGATGAAATATGGACTAGAAAAAGGGACAGAGAGGTGGGCTGGGAATGAACTGCTGTGCCTGGCCCAGAGCTGCGAGCAGGGACACAAAGTCCAGCTGGAGGCCGGTCACTGGTGGTGTTTGGCAGGGCTGGGGCCCACCCTGTTGAATATCTTCAGAAGTGACCTGTACAGTGGGACAGAGGGCACCTGCTGCAGTGTGCAGGTGGTACAAAACTAGACAGAGTGGCTGATTTTTGTATTGTCTATAATCTTTAAATACTGCTGCACTGTGGCAGGGTTTTTCAGTACAGAAGGGGAGGTCTTGATAAATAAATGCATAAATACTGCAGCAAATGAGGGCTACTGTGAGACTTCATCTTTGGGTCTGGACCTCAGTTTAGGAGCTGATTTTGGTTTTGCAGTGCCCACTGATCTCAAGGGAAGGCTTTAACTGGTTAGGAAGGCAGACTCTAAAAGAGTGTACAGCAGGGTGGAGCTATAAGTAAGACACAACAAACTTCATCTGTAAAAAGAAAAAATTCTGCCTTTATTTTGCATCACTGACAAAGGCTGATTGACTGAGCAGTCTATGGATATTTGCAGCTCCTTCTTGTGCTAAATTGTGACTAAGCAGTTTGTCTGCAAGAGGTGTCAGTTTAGAATCATCTGGGGTAATGTGCTTACTTAAATACCTTCTGAGTAATTAGGAGATTGCTCATTAGTTTGCCACTGTCCCCAGCAGAAATATTACGGGCTCAGTTTGTTGGACACTGTTAGGAATTGATTTCCTGCCCTGCTTTGTTTTCTGCAAATTGTGGCTTATGAGGGCATGGGCTTTTACTGTAATCACAGCAAAAGTAAACATTTTAAATTACGACAAACAAAGTTTGGTTGTTAGGAAGAGAACCAGTCAAGCAGGAAATGCCAAGCAAAACAACATTCTTTGGGTGCCTGACATAAATACGATTCTCCAAGCAGCCTGTTGGGTCCTGCTGGCTGGGGTTTCCCTGCACTTGCTCCAGACACCAAGTGCAGGGTTTGTGATCCGGGCTGAGATTTATAAACTCTCATCTTGTATAGAGCACGAATCTCAAACTTTATTTTATATGGCTATCACTATTAGCATGCTCTGAAGAGTGAGCCTGTGCTGAGGCTTTACCCTGCACTTGGGCTCTCTGGGGACTCCCAGAACATGCAACATGAACTGGAACTGTTTCCATTTGGAAATAACGTGGTGTGCCATTACAAATGTAGCTTTCCAGTTTGTTCTGAGAAGTTTGTTCTACTATTGTTAACACTAAAGCAGTTCTATGTGGCATACAAAAAGAATCTTGAATTATTAAGTTGCATTCTTATACACTTAAAAATGTTATATTATTTGTTTTAAAAGTGTATTGCCACTGAAATCAATCAATGGAGAGGTGAGGCAGGGTTGCTGCTAATTTTTATGGAATTATGCATTTGTACGTGTAGAACCAGGGTTATTGTTTCCATTAATAGTAGACCTGTGGGGTTGCTACTGATGGGCAAAGCACCTCATTGAAAGAGGCATTAAAAGCAGTTCTAATCTAGTTTACTATACTTGTAAAATTTTAGTCTGATGCCGTGTTGATTTCTGTGCTGTTAATGTGATTAAAATTCTTTCCCCCTGCTGGTCATCATGTTAGTGATGGAGATCTCTCCTTAAATTAGATGAGAGGGGTAATAAGCAGAATGCCAGTACAGAGGCCCCACTCAGTAGAAGCAGGATCTGTGCAGTAGCACTAATGCTTCACCTAAAGATCATCGCTGAGGCCACCTCAGAGCCTTTACTCTGCAGGCAGAACCTTGAGGCTACCAAAAACAAGATCTGAGCCTTCCCGTAGGATCTGGCCCCATGAGGTCATGGTAATGTCTGAAAGTCCAACTTGGCCAGACCGTCTGGTGGCCTGTACTTACAGATGGGCAGGAGCGAGGTTTGGCATCTTGGGGAGAATTGTTTTTATTTTTACTTATTTTTTGTTTCCATAGCCTCCATTTCTTCAGCTATTGGCTTCCAATTGGTGAAATTGCCTTCACAAAATCCCTGACCTGGGTGTGAACCTCACCCTTGCCTTCCCCTACTATCCTCACCTGACCAAATTCAGATGCATTTATAGTGGAAAACCTTAAATTTCACATTAAATTCCCAGGGCTTAACTAGAAATTTTACTTGTTCTCCTTTCTTACATTTTACATATATTTTAATTCCTGAAGTTTCAGATCAGCATATTTTTTCCTTTAATAAACACTTAGGTTTACAGCCTTTAATCTTTTTTTTTATTTAAAACCACAAAGAAATGTACAACCTTTTATGAATTCAAATTAAAAATGAAGTGTGATGGAAATGATTTACAGTCACTGTAGCTTAGCAGGGGAAATATACAACTCCTTTGCAGTACATCATATTCTGCTCCTTTAATTTATAAGCAAGCTGTAATGTAACATATTAATCACATGAAGAAAATGTATCTTCAGTTTGAAATATTTGTTGCAGCAGAACTTCACGCACCTGCAAATTATTTACTCTTAAAAAAGAAAAGAAAACATGTGCAACACACTCCATTGCATCCACAAGAAAAATGGATATATTTAGAAAAATCCTGCAGTAAATTATTTTTATATTTTTTACCTTTTTCCTTCAACCACTTTCATCTTTCCTGAGCTCAGCTTCCCGTGATCTTCCAGTCAGCTGTTCTGTCCCCTGTGGAGGTTAAAGGTGGCTGGACAAAAGAGAGAAGGATGCAATTTGACCTTGTGTCACACTCTCCTGTTCAAAGGGGAAGAAGCTCCTGTTACCCTACAGAGGAACAAGTAAGGTCTGAACTATTAAAATATTTTTCAGTGGTCATATAAAGGCTTGCTATACTCACAAATTGGTTCCTTCAACCAGTAAGATAGGCAAGGGTGAAAATAATGTGAAAAACGTGCTAAATAGATAAATTCACAAACCAAGTTTACTGTGAGTACATCTAATATCTCACTGATAGTAACAGAAAAGATGGTTTCTTTTTGGTGCAACACCGTGTTTGCAAGCACTTACAAACACTGTACGAAAGCAGCCTCTGCCTCTTTTAAGGATTTGAATCTTGCAAGCAATTGAAGGAGACTTGCAGACAAGAACTATTTGAAGCCTGATTTGCTTAAACTTATTCACAGGGAGGGGGAGATTCAAGTGGGTTAGAGCCAACATTTCAGAGTCTGAGGGTGCTGTGGGTCTCTGCTGTTGGCTTGGGCTGTGGGTTTCTTTCTCTCTGCTTTCTGAGTGAACCTGCCTGGCTCGAGGCACCAGGATGCCTTCACCTCGTGATGGCGTTTCTCTTGTTAAGAGCAAAATTATTTTGAAATGAGACTGTGGAGGAGGGAGGAATCATGATATAAATTTTGCCTTTTGCCTCCTTTCCCAACCTAGATGGGAGAGGTAGCTGGAAGATGAGAAACAGAAAAGGGAGGAACAGGGAGCAAGAGGGCAGCGGCGAAACTCCCAGAGGGAATGGCGAGTCTTGTTCTCACAAGTCAAAAGGCCTGCAATAATGAACCACTAGGGATAACTAAAAAGGAAAAACATAAGTTACAGGAAGCCAAATGCAGTGCCTTTGGGCATGTAAGTTTGTGTAGAATGTGTGCAGGAACTTCTTTTAACTCTTTCATTCTGCACCGTTGAAAGGGTGAAGTTGATCTCATGTATTCCCTTGTACAGCCAGTACTCTATTATTTTTACTGAAATCCTAGAAATTTGGCTGATTCTTTAGCATGCCAACTGGCAGAAGGTATGGCAGAAGCCAGTTGCTCTTGCAGATTCCCATCAGGCTTAGGTGTTATCACTTCTGTGGGGACACTTCTCTGTACGAGGCTTTCTGCTGTGGCTAATTCTGATTTTCTTTAAGAAGGAGGTAACTGATAACAACTAATAGAGTTGCTAAGAAATAGGTTTATTTTGCTTGACTGAACTTAATACAGATCTACTATTTGTCCTCATCAAATCTGACCATTCCTTTCTCACATGTGCAATATACCTGTGAGAGCAGAGGACTTGTGGCTCTGGAACCTTGAGGATTAACACTGCCAGATGAAGATCCAGGGAAATGGAGTGGCTTCCTCTGTTCCCTGTAGCTAGATTTATTCCCTTAGACCTCAGTGAAAAGTTGACATGTTAAACAGGGTAGGGTACTGAGGAACTGAATTATACAATTAGTGGCCAAGATTCATAAATAAAGGAAAACTTTCACTAGCTCGATTTCAGTGGAAAAGCCATTTCCTGGTCCAGTGTGCTTTAGAAAAATGGGATGTGTTCACTTTGGCTCAACATGGTGTTGACACGGTCGTGCAGGTACCTGACCTGGCTTAGCCGGGGGCAGCTCCCTGTCCCCACTAGCCTGTGTGGGTGGTGACTGTGCAGAGGTGGCTGTGGAGAGGCTCCCTCCTGCAGCAGCAGCACCTGTGTGCTGTGCTCTCCAGGGCCTCGCACAGTTTGGCTTCGGTTTGCACTCTGCAATCCAACTCCACCCTGCTGCAGGACTAAGCCTTGAAAGCACGACCTGGGTCTGAAGTAGCAGCTGGCTGGAGCCCAGCAGCTCCTGCCAAGACTGAGAGGCTTCCCTGTGAGGATGGGGAAGCAGGAAGAGACAATGAAAGAGGAGGAGGGAAGGGGAAGAGCATAAAAAGGATGGGTATATTTGACAAGTCTAATTGAAGGATTCAGAGACCTGAAGTCTAAATGCTTAATCTAAGAGATAGTATATGTTAAAATAAAAAACCAAAACCCAAACCACTGCCGCCACCAGAAAACCCACATTCCCTCAATGCTTTGGAGTGAGTAGTGTCTGGATATGAACACGTGACAATGCTTTTGCCGCTTCTCCTCTATTGTGTCCTATTCCATAACATCCCCCGTTGAGTCCACCAACACTGAAACATTTTCATCCAGAGCAGTTCTTTCAGTATCTGGAGAAGTTTGCAAATTCACACTGTTTTTTCCCAAGGAAAACAAAATGAAATTGTGAAATCCTCTACAAAAGCAACTTCCATCCTCCACATAAAAGGAGGATAAAAGGCCCAAGATATAAGTGATAACTTTGTTGTAGTGTAAGACACAAAACTCTATTATTAAAACAGTTTATTTATTAGCAAGCTCTTGTAATGAACCAAGCACATCAGATGTGGGCAAAACACTACTAAGCAGGTACAAACTGAAATAATAATGAAGGGAGGCAAATAGCTTGACATTCAAATTACTGGCTAGACCAGATTTACTGTTGCTTTGGCTCAATCTCTAAATAGAACAAAGTAGGTTTGAACCTTTTCTTCACCTTTGCTCAAGGAAAGTTGGAGATACCTAACAGTAATGGCTGATAAAACTAATTCTGATTCAGTTCGAATTTCTTGTTGCTGAAATCACAGTTTCAGGAAGATGCGGCCTTCAAAGCAAAAAGAAAAAAACTCATAGAAAAACTTAATTTTGGACATTCTTCTCTTTCAACCCTCTCCTTTACAAATGCACATGTAGTTTAGAGATGCCCACAGACACCAATTGTGGTAGTGCTGCCCTGGCCCTAGGCAGTGTCCTTTGGGCTGTCTCTGCTGGTCAGTCTTTACACCGGGGTTTCACTTTGGATTCGTGCTGTCACTTTTGTTAGGGTACAGAGGGGTTTTGTCAGCTCATTGTGCTGCAGTCTCCTATACAACACTTGTCTTAATAAAGAATATTGCTTGTTGACTTTGTCTAATTTGTTGGGGAGTGTTGGTGTGTTGTTAATTGGCCAACAAACCACCGCAAGTTAGCATATGTTTGTAGTTTTTCCTGTTAGTGCTCTTCCCACAATAGCAATTTAGATCCCTCCTAAAGACCTCCAGAAATGATGACAGAACAGCTCATAATTTTCTTTGGTGGTTCTAAAAGCTAATCATGTGCAGTTCTGTCTTATTTTTCATTTGCTGTATGACATTTCAGACTTTCTTTTAACCTACTTATATTTATCGGAATTTGAAAACAGGCTTGAATATTGGTCGTTTTGTGGTTTTTTGTTGTTGGGTTTTTTAAAAATGTGATTGTTTTAACTTTGAGACCATAGAGGCTCTGGAGAAACAGGTATTTCCCCCCTCTCCTTCCTCTACCTGAGATGTTGAACTTCAGATCCTTCTTCCTAGTGTTTCCAGTTTGGATTGGTGCTCTGCTCGCTGACTCAGCAAGTCTAAAGGTACTCACTGCTGCTCCCTGACAATACTGTGTACTATTGGTACAGGTTTGAAAAGCAAGGAGCAAAACTACTTCAGAGCACAAACTATGAATAAGGCCAGATTGTGACTCATTTTCTAATGTTGAAAAGTCTTTACTCTTTGGACTTCAGTAGAACTTCTTCCTTGAGTAAGCATTACTCATTGTGATTAAAGGCTCAGTTTTCCTGCCCTGTGTTATGTAATTAAACTATGCAAATAATTCAGCTATTCAAGACAATGCAGACTGTGAATGGAATAGTCAATGGTACATTTCACAACTTCAGTACCGTCAGAATACGTAGCTTATTTGCTGAAGAAATAAATGGAACCATTTGAAATAATGAATACATTTAGGACTCTAGGACTCTAACAATTTCTTTGTGAACAGTAATGGACAATTGGTTATGAATAAATTATTTTCCCATTTCCAGGATGGCCCTTCATCCCTTCTTCCATCTTTGTAGGCTGTGAGCTTTGCATAAAGAGGTTATCAGCAATCTGCTGCAGAGTCCTTCCCACTCAGTAAATCAAAGCCTTGCTCTTCCCTGGTCTCTGTTCACAGGCAAATGATTCCAGCCTCCTTCACTTCCCAGCAGGAGAGATTACTTAAATACTCGTCCTCAGCACATTGCCACGTTTAGCACTGTTTACACAATCCTGAGGCATCGCTTTCCTTCAGTCAGTGACACTCACATGTGCCTGCTGGGGACTGGCTGTCCTGTCCATTACTGACTGCTCCCAGAACCTCGCTAATGAGCCAGGACTTGAAGAGAAATATTAACATTTACTGAATCAGTCCTTGTTTCTTGCAATGTTGTCTGCAAGCAAATTCTTGTCTGATGGTGGTGCAGTAAACTGAATGATACAGGTTGTTGTGGTAATCTTATGTATTTATTGGGAGGGAGGGAGGAGGGAGATTGAAAGCATAATGTTACAAATGCACTTTAAAAAAAGTACTGCTTGGAGAAAAGTTGTGTAGTCAGTGGAGTTTTGAACTGACTCAGAAAGTGCGTGGAAGTTGATAGAAGGATTTCTATTGACTTTACTGGGATTTGGATCAGACCTGCCGATGTGAATCAAGAATTTACGGGAGTCTGAGCAGCAGTGTGCAGGAATTTAGTGCAGATCCTTTCAGATTTCTGGGTTAATTAACTGGGCAGATCATTGTCTTGAGTAATGCTCAGAGCAGAACAGAAGTAAGTTTCTCACACGGTTTCCCGGGCTGCCAGGCAGTGTTCCACCCTGTCCTCAGTGTCTTTTCCCATGGGCAGCAGCAAATTCCCTGAAGGCCAGGCAGCCCCACAGCCCTGCTGCTGGCTCCTGGCCACCCACTCCCAACGAAAATTAAAAATGTGGAAAAAGATGGTAAGGATTAGGGTGATGATTGTTTTTTACCACGGATTTAAAGATTTTCTTCAAACCATTAAGGAGATCAGGCATAAAGTACCATTCTGTGGAGCAAAGACCTGGTTCTGGGAATACCTGTGGGTTAGGAAGAGCCATGTGAGAAGTAGATCAAGGCAGGGGGACACGTGGTGGGAGGGAGAGTGAACAGAGAAGGGAGGTGCAGAGAGAGTATGAAAGAGTTTTGTTCTCTGGAACCTGATGCTGCTTTGCTGACTGCAGAGGTGTCCCTGTGACCACCCTGCTCCCTCAGGCTGCTGGGTACCCGTGATGGGGCTTGTTCTGTTCATCTTTGCTTGCTGTGCAATGCTTGGGTTTGTTTTATGTTCAACAACTTCCCTGATCAAAAACTGCCATTGTTTCTCTCACAATCCATGGAGAGCTCCCAAGGACTGTGGAAAACCTGCAACAAACACAAAAAAGGCAGGACTTTAACCCAAACCAATATTGTCTTCCCTTCCCAGGAGAGAGAGGGGCTCGTCTTACAGTGACATTAAGAATTCATTCCCTTAAATGAGATATGTCACCTTGCCATTTTAACTTGATTCATTAAAATAGTGGCTCATTAGTTACTCCCTTGTGCAGTATAGAATTTGCACATTAAAGGCATATGCATTTCATGTGCTTACTACATTTGGGGATAAATTTCTAGCCATCCTGTTTGCAAGGAAAAAGTGTGGGTTCTGAAAGGGAAAAAAGGTAGAAATTCTAGTCACTTGATCCTTCTTTCCCCATACGTTTTTTCTAATCTGTTCAGACCCCTAATATTTCATTTTTAGAAACTGAAGCTACTGAAACACAGGACCCACTGAAGTAGCACTAATCTCTTTCCAGATGTGTTTGATGTGTATTCTCTTTTGTGCTTTGGAGTGTTGTAATAGAGATTTTCCCATTCCTTCCTTAGTCTTACCATGAAAATTATTGTCTGTGAGTTGAGAAAATACCTAAAATCCTGGACAGGGAGGAACTCTGCCACTGTCCAAGTGAGAAAATGCCTCCTGGAGAGTGGGAACTTGGAATTACCTTGTGTCAGCCTGGTTGAAAAGGTGTCACCAGCCATATTCCAAACATAAGCCTCTTCCCTAAATGGGCAGATCCTTCCATTCTCCAATGACACTTTTTCAGGCCAAAGCCCTGAGGTGTAATTCAGAATGAAAAGGGCTGGTTTTTCCATTACCCACGCTGTGGGAAAGCATGAAACAAGCAGAGAAGAGTAGGAATGGGATGGGAAAAGTGCTTTGGCCAGTGTAGCGAGCCCTCTGTGCTGAACTGGGGAGGAAAGGGCTGTGCAGCCTCCCTGCTCCCACCTGCCCTTCCCTCTGGGCACACACATGTCTCCAGGCCTTGAGAGGTTCACTGAAGTACTGGAAGGGCCACAGCTCCCAAAGGTCTGAGTTTTGGGTGGGTTCTTGAACCCTGTTAGGTGAAAATAAAAGAATTCATCATGGGGAGGGGGAAATTTCAACTAGGGATGGCCAAGAAAAGAAAGAATATGAAAATACTAAATTTGTTTGAAGAGCTGAATGGAACAGACTGGAAAGTTATTTGATTCTTTTTTGTAACATTTAGGCTTGTTCCAGACCCTGGTTGATGAACTGCTTCCATATTCCTGGAATCTGGGGGCAGAGCTGTTGTTCATTTAGTGGTAAATGCTAGGGCTGGATGGAAGGAATGTCATTCCTAACTAAAGTCGAAGTCTAATCCTTTGGTTTCACTGGTGACTCAGATTACAATAATTCAATACGGAGAGGGTTCATTCTCCCTCCCCCCTTTTTTTACTGCATTACAAATGGCCAGTAGAAGAAATCTAGCAAAATGCTGATCCTGCTTGAAATGCAGTTAAATATATCCACATTCCATCTCCTGTCTTGTCTGTGATTTCCTTGCGGGCAAGAAACTCAGATCTTTTCTTCTTGCCTTCTCAGTCTCTCTCCAACAGCATCTTCTGTGCTTTCAAGATGCTTGTTTTTCAAATTCCAAACAAGAAACTCTTTCCCATACAATAAAGTTCCATACAAATATAGCTAATGTCAATAAAGCTAAAAAGATATGTCAGCAAAGACCCAAACAGCCAATTTATTACAGTTAAACATCCTGCCCAGACATTTTATTTACAATCAAAGCTTGTTATATAAGGCAATCCCTCTTCCCTTGATATCTTTTTTTATCTCACAGTTTACAAATTACTGTCTTTCTCTTTGTATCCCATATGAAATACTGGATTCATTTGTACATGTTCTTTGAATACAGTCTTTCTGTTTCTTTTTAAAAACATTGTTGAATGATCACTTGAAAGTTTGTACAAAAAAAGATCTGTGAATTTGGCCTTTTTAAGCAAAAGAAGTTTTATCACAATAAATTTAAACAAATAAAAGGTATTACTGAGCGCTGTCTCTTGTTAACAAAGTCCCCCAAATGACTTAGAAATGTGGTTTACAGAAACATATATTTTCCTCACTATCTTATGTTTCACTATACCTTTTTCCCATTGTAAATACATGTAGGAGGAAATGTGCATAACTCTTTCTAAAGGTTTTCAGAATATGGCTGCTTGGGGACAGAAGAAAAGTACAGGCCATTCTGACAGAAAAAGAAAAGAAGCCAAGCTTGTCAAATATTGAGATACAAACCCAGAAACTCATATTTGCTACAAAATGGCTACTTTTGACTTTTTATACAGACAAATCAAGCCTCTTTCAGGCTCCCAAAACAGCCTTTGTGTGACTTCACAACTGCATGCTCCACAGCTTCTAAATTGGCCCTCGAATATTGTTATGGGAACACTAGGAAAGAGACCTCGTATTAAATTACGCCTTCAATCCGTCATCTACATCTGCTTGTGTTTGTCAGGGAAAACCTGGGACGGGGGTGCAGCCTCTATCTGATGCAGTCTGCATCTGTGAGCAGGTTCCAGGACGCTTTATCTGGCACAGGAGAACAGTAAAGGCTTCCCTCCTTGTACCAGATCTGCTCCAGAGATACTGAATTCCTTCATGATAATGAGGTGTCCAGAATAGTAACAAGAGGCCTGAAGTGTGCTTTTGGTTTAGGCTGTGCTGGAGTATCTGCTGACTGTGGGCAACTGCGAATGCACAGCAGTGTACCTGAGCCCAGGCAGCAGTGAAACCTTATCAGGTGCCGGCTCCCCTGGGCCGCCTGTGGCAGGTGTAGGGTTGCTGTGTGTCTGCCACGGCTGTGACAGGCACTGCAGAGAGCACCGTGTGACAGATAAGTAAAGCTATTGCTCCTCACAGTACTGCAGTTCCTGCTTATAAGACTTTTTCCTGGGTTTTAATGCTGGTGGTGAGAAATTGTTCTGTCGCTGCCACATTTTGCATGCACAATACTTAAAAAAGGACTCTCCTCTGCAGGTGCAGTTAATATGGGTACTGAGGAGTACAAATAATTACCCGCCTGGCAAAGTAGATGGAGAAGTACTTCCTGTTGGAGGTCTCGAAAGTGGAGAGTGGAACCATGGAAATTCCCTGGACTGTGTCATTTTAAGTTTTGCAGATGTTCTCCCCATGGCATTTTTCTCCCATCTCCGGTTTAGCCACAGCACAAAAATATTTTGACCAACACTGCAGACTCAGGAAAGGTCATACATGTGCCTTCTTGTGACATGTTTTTCTAACCTCTCTACCTGCTGTGGGTAGTCTGCAACCTCCTGTGCTGACAAGTCTGCCATGGCTGGGGCTGTGATTAATGGGATTTCATTACCATTTGTGCAACGAGCCCTGAGAACCCTCAGAGGTGCTCCGGCCTCCTCCTCTCACTGTGAACTTTGTAATGGCAATAAGTACAGGCAGATACACTGGAGATTCTCTATCCAGAACTTTTCCCCCAGGCAACATGGGTAAATAGTGATTTGTATCGGAAAGGGTAATGTATAATAATTATGGCTGCAGTGTCCTAACTAGAAGGAAGAGTAAAGCATCCTGTTATTGCCATCCTAGTATTCCACCTTTGACTTGAGGTTGCTTCACACATGACCGTGTTGTAGGGTTAGCTGAAACTCCTCCTTGCTCTGAGCATGGATGGGAAGGAAGACAGGGAGAAATACACAGGCTGCACAGCAGGTGTTTCTTCCTCAGTGTGAGAAAATGGTGTGGGTTTTCTGCAAGGGAAATGGAGGGATTGAGTGCAATTTTCAAGACAGATGTACAGCATTGGGGTAGACACATGTATCTTCACTGTGCCCTTGTTCTGAGCTGACAGATGGGATTGGTCCAAAAGTTACCTATTTGTGTTAGCTGTACCCAAATGAGTTAACCTCTCCCCGTCTTCCTTCTCTGGTTTCCTCCTGTGCATATTTTATATTGTGTCGTGTGGCAAAGGTCTAGTCTCGGGGTTTCCTTGAAATAATTAGGGTCAAACTGCTATTGTTATATTTGCCTGGTGTCTCTCTAAGTGTAGGGCAGCATGTCATTTAAAGAGATTGCTGCTGGTAGAATGTATTCAACAACTACAATACGCTGGAGGTGTACTGGGGAAGGATTAATTGGTGTCTGCTCTCTTCATGTTACCTTTCACTGAGCATCCACAGTCTGATACAGCTCAACTTTTCTTATGCTCCAGTCAGTTGTTATCCATAGTTCATGCTGCCAGCCCTTTTTGTTTAAATTAGATTTGTTTGAAATGACAGGTTTTTACTTTAATTTTGGACTCTGTACTGTGGTAACATGATATGTGAATACACCTACATTTCTTGTGCCATGTTGCCTCACAGCAGGAGCTCTGGGAGGGCAAGGTGTGAATGACAGTGGGAGGCATGGAAGTCTGAGTAACATGTGTTATTCATCTAAAACTGCTAGAAATAAAAGAAGAGCTCCAACAGACTGTCATGGGTTCCAGAGGACAATATGCATTTCCATTGTTTGGTAGCACTTATGCAGATTAAGGATTAAAGGTAGCTAAGGTAAAATAAACTGCCATCAGAATTCTTATGTTGCATAGCTTTGGAAGAGACAGGAAAAAGGCCTGCTTATGATGAGAAAACTGAAAAGAGTAGTCAAAATTGTTCATGGATCTGACAACTGTAACATGTACAGCAGTCAAATTGTCCACAGCTCAAGGATTCCTGCAGCTTCCCTGAGTAGAGAGTGCAAAATGCAGCTTTGTGCCTTCCCCGGGGGTGGGGAGAAAGAAGCTGGTTTAAAATGCATGTTCCAATTTCGTGTGTCCTGGTTAGGGATAGCAGCTAAAGTCCAAATACTTGTTAGGTACAACAACTTGTTTACAAGGTGCAAGGGTTGGTGCCAGAGTACAGAGTCAGCAGGTGGGTTGGGGTTTGTCTCAGAGGGAAATATGGGGCATCTCTCACAAAATTATGTTCTCAAATTCTAAAAATTTTGAAAGAAAATTTTCAAGACCTTTACACTCTTCTAACCAAGGTCTCCTTGAAACTATCTAACTCTAAAAAGTGGGGTTTATTACTGTTTAGCTTTTAAACCTATTTTGGTATAATTCTGAACTGAATAATACTGATAATTCTCTTGAAAAAAATATTTTAGGATTCCATCTGAGCTTTGTCTGATCCTCTCCATGTCCCATTTTGCTTATGTTAAAAATGTTTTCTTCTCCAGGATTTCTGATGCCTTCAGAAAAAGGGATAGTTGTTTCCATTGCCTTCATTGATCTCGAAGCTGTGCTATGAACTCCCACTCACAACACACTGCGTGTATCTTTAACACCGGGTTGTGTCAGGCCCCACTTAAAAACATCAACACATTCATCCAGACTCATTGTTTCTTTGTAAGCACATTCTTCTTGATGTTATATTTCTTTTTTTCTAAAGTATCCTTGCACTGGGGCAGCCAATATATTTTATATTACCACAGCCTGCTGCAGGCTAATATTCCTAAGCCAAGGATAAAGACAATGAAATCAACAAAAAGGGCAAGACAAATAATTGATTCTTCCAGCTTTCATCTGGGGACCTAAAACATTAAATATAACTTTGAATATTCTTTAGAACAGCTAATTGTGATGATAAAAGTAAGTTCTACGTCAATTGCCCTTTGTGACACAAGCCAACAATGCAATGACATTCTGCTAAGGCAATAAGGATGGGAGAAGCCTTATGGACTCACTGTCCACATCCAAGTCCAGCAGCAGCCACCGGTTCCTCCCTACCTGAATCATCCTAAAGTCTTTGATGATCTCCTCCACCTTTTATAGGGTAGGAAAGATCTTGTGAAAGACACACAAGCAAAAAGCTTCAAACTAGAAGACACAAAGACCTGGTTTCTTTCTCCAGTCTTAGCCCTTCAGCAGTAGATGTCTTATCTCAGAAACACTGACAGCTGAGCTTTCATATTGCTAGAAAGTCATTCACTGGAAAGTGCTACAGAGGCGCACTTGTGTGCCCCGGTGTTTAAGAACGAGAGTTAGCTGAACATTTCTCAAGAATAGTAAAACCAGCAGAAGAATATGGGTCTTAGGGGTTGGATGGGTGTCCATTTTTATTAGAAAATTTATATTTCTTGACAAAAACCATTATTAAAATATTTTCTTCAAAACTCTGTTTTCATTTCTCCAGAAATAAATTTGTGAGTGTGCTCACACAGTTACTATTCCTCCTTAAACCCTAGAGTAAAACATTTGTCTTGGTTTTCAGGTATCTATACTCAAATCCTTCTTCTGCCAGAGCAAAATCAGTGACTTTACAGCACCTCACAGCTGAATGGCTTATTTTCTTTTCTGGTTTAAGTCTTTCATTAGTTGATGAGAGTAAGGGAGAAAATTTACTCTCATTTTCAGTCTGTCCTGATGTAAAATTGAAGCTGTCATTGCCATTTTATACTCTGTCCCATTCTTCTGCATATTTCAGGGGAATTGTTTTAAAATTTTCTCCTGATGGTGAAATCTCTGATTTTTTGGGGTTTTTTTAATCCTCAAAACAGCTAGTCTCATTTAGGCCGTACTGATTTATCTTATGATGCGTTCAGATGACCATTTTAAGCAAGTCTGGATCTCATGCAGAATGATTAGCCAACAGTCTTTACGTGTCCGCTTGTTTTCCCAGGTGACTCACTGTTTTGCCTAGCAGAGCTCTGTGTTGCTCCTCTGCTTCCTGCTGAAGAGCAAATAAAGAGGAATTTTCTCATAGGTAATTGTGTCACAGGGGTGGCTGAGACCTGCCATTAAAACTCAGACTCATTTAGAAAGGCTTGGCTGCCCTGCCCTGAAGAACTCTCATTGCATGTGAGATCAGTAGACACAGGGAACAGAGGTCATGGTCACTCTGGTCAGTGCAGTGGACTTTGACCTGGAGACTGGAATCATGACACAACACACATGACAAAGACACAGATGCCCCACATCTTTACATGAGTCACACAGGATGAAACTAGGAACCAGGATGAAACTAGGAACCAGGATGAAGCTAACTGTTTAGTTTTGCTAAAATACAATGGCATTTATATTCCTCCAAAGAGTTTATCTACTCTGTTTTTAAATACATTGCCTCAGTTGTGAGGTTGTTGTATGATTATTTTATACTATAATTACAGATTGGTCTGATATTCAAAGTCTTGGGGTGTGCAAATCAAAACCAGTGAGCTTGGGGCTTGCTAGTTGAAACCATATGTAATGCCCTGTTCATCCTTTGGTTGCAGACTTCAAGGGTTTAAACTGAGGTTCACTTTTTGTGTGTGTGTTCATATGAAAAAAAAGGAAAAAAACCTCAAAAAAACTGAGGTCAAAACTATGTAGCCATGAATGCAAGTGGAAATGAATGTTTTGGAAAAGTTGTTTGTCTTTACATTGATTGACATTTGCTGAATTAACCTGCATTTTCACTTGACCCTGCAAGTACTTCTAAACAGCTGAATATATGGAATAAAATCTATAGCCAAGATTAATAAATTGCAATGCCAGGATCTTAAGGTCCTCAGTAACTGTAAATCAGTAGAAGTGCAGAAATCAACTGAGCTGTGATAATTTACACAAGTTAAGTGTCTGACCTTTAGTGTTCATTAGCATCATTAACATTTCTTAAATGGTGGCATGCAGAATTTGAGAACAGCACCAAAAATAAGATAAAAAATACCCTCACACCTGCCCTAGGTGAAACACAAAATAATTTGACAGGTAATTAAAATTCTTGTAAAAATTATGACTACATAGTTTGTTCTCTGCAGAAAATTAGCATAAAATCTACTGATACCAAACAACAGCTTCCAACATGTGCCAAAAGGACTCCTTGTTAGACGAAAAACCCAGGAATTTGGAACGGTTTCCAAAATCGTGTCATTAAAAAGTGTTATGGTATAACTCTTTTTACTTTCCTTTCCTTTAGACTGTGTTCAAACACAAACAGTTTGTGAGCCAGAAGAGCTTAATACCTGAGGAGTTCTAATCTGCATATTCCCACTTTGAGTCAGGTACTGACTTTCTACATTTTATAAGAAACTTCAAAGCACTCCTTGGGTTTCCCTCCAGCCAAACGTTTGGGGGGGCCACATGCCATTTATTTATGTGTCTTCTTAAGCCAAGTCTCCAGGCTGGATGTACGAGCACAGACTTCCAAGTGAACCTATAGAAACTTGTGTAAACGTACAGCAGGCCGATACTGCTGCGGTTACGCCGGGGTTACTGCATTTTGGGGTTGTTCTGATTCGGGTTTCAGAAAGTGATGAGGTAATGAAAGCAGCATTCTGTTCAACAAGCCTATGCTGATGATCTCTAATTGTCAAACTCCAAAACAAATGAGAACATACTCTGAACCAGTCTCACTTTCCTTTAAGTTTGCCTACGTAGCGGAGGATTTTTAGGAGTGGGCAAATAGCAACGGCAGATTTCTGAGTCACTGTGGAACAGCTGTTCAATAGTTTACAAAGTGTTACCTGAACAAATTTTTAATTGAACAACTATTTTTATTATAGGTCTTTTTATTTTTTTCTTTTTTTTTTAATGGAAGCTTGCTTCTAAGAAAGAAATATTTTACGAAGCTTTGTATGTCAGTTATCTCTTGTACAGCTTCTGTCTGGCAGGCAGAGCATCAGTTAATCAAATGTGCCCTCATTTGAAGCTGAGCAGTGCTGTAGCCCTCAATAGAGCACAGCTTCTTGGGCATTGGTTGGCTTGTTCAGAACTGCCTCTGGCACATTTAGAGTAGTAGCAATATGCAAAGCAAGCTGTCTTGTTGGGACAGATGACTTTGCCATGACTGGATGTCTTTAGTGCACAATCTTGTTTCCAAGGTGAACAATCACTGTCCTAAATCAAATATTTTCTTGTCATTTTGGCAAATGATCCCAGTTTACCAGACTGCTAATGAAAGTAACCACAGTTCATTTATTTAAAAGCACACTTTCAACTTATGGAAATATGTCCATAGACCAGATACAGCTCTGTACATACAAAGTTTGCAAAATGTTAATCAATCTTTAGAGAGGAAAAGCAAATTTTTTTTGACAGAACATAGTGATGTTCTGATCAATTACCTTAGGAATTTTTTAATGAGTTCCTTGTTCTTATTATTTCTTTGTGTTTGATGGTTTGGTATTTCTAAGTGGAATACGTCATTTTATGTTTCTCAGTAAGCAGGATGATGGTGATGATGAAGATAATAATGTTTTCAGATGCATTTCCTCTTTAGTCCATAGTAATGGATTTGATTTAGAGTGTGTAGGATTCCCATCTTGCCCATGACAATGCACCAGCCGATAAGGAACCCCCTTTAAATGACAAGAGTATGCAAAGAATGAGCTGCTGTCTGCTGTGATTAGTGGGGAAGAATTTGAGCCATAAAATATGATTATTACCTCTACATTCTAGACTGTGGCAAAATTTTGGAGCTAAAGGCTGCTTTTGGTTAGCATTAAAGCAATAGAGGAAGATCTTAAGAGCTAGACTGAAGTTGTCACCTTTTTACTAGCTCTTGAATCAGCCCTAGGGTGTGAAATATACCTTGTAAACAGATGGTCTGAGATATTTTTCTGTATTCCCTGATTCAATCTGTGAACCTGTTATTGAGAATGAAAGCAGTGACAAATCACAGCCCCAAACAGAGAGGCAGTCTCAGAGGTGGCTCATCCTGGTGTGCAATAAAGCCATTGTTGTGATCAGGATTCAGAAGCAGTGCACAAGTAGTTCCAGATTTTTCCTGTGCTCTTGTGGCAGACTGAAGCATAAGGAACTCAACTCACAGGACAATCATTTTTATGCTGCTTTGGG
This sequence comes from Ptilonorhynchus violaceus, assembly GCA_013397565.1. NCBI lineage: Eukaryota > Metazoa > Chordata > Aves > Passeriformes > Ptilonorhynchidae > Ptilonorhynchus > Ptilonorhynchus violaceus. The sequence continues at coordinate 3,758,270 of VZRJ01008268.1, forward strand.
ATTTCCTGCTCTAAGTCCTGCTCGTTGTTAGGTGATCTTCTTACCTTTATGGCACCAGTGTGGGAGGATGGTTACAGGAGAGGACATGGCCCAGTAGTTGCACATGAATTGTGATGTTCAGAGATACCAGATGCCTTCTGCAATAGGTGATGACGGTGTGTGTGCAGCACCTGCAGCTTGCTTCCTGTGAGTCTGGTTGGTCCTGTTAAGCAAAGAATCCATATGTCTAAGGAGAACTTGCACACACTGAATCAGGCCCTGTCCTCCATGTCCTGGAATCGCAATGTGTGCTCACCTTGTGCAATGTGCTGGGTCTGGAAAACCTCTCCAACTGAGTTCAAATAGGAAAAAACCAACTTCTTCAATAGTACCTTCTCAGAACTGATCCCTTCTAGTCCTTTTCTGTGACAGAGGTGTCTGTCCACTTGTCTCTTTGTGTTCCTTTATGTCCATTTAATTCTGCCTGACCCTTTCCTCCGTTCCACTGTGTTTGAGACATTCTCTGCACAGGCTATTAGACCAGTCTCTTCACCTAGCACCTTCCTGCTGTGATAAATCTCAGTGCAGAGCACAGAGGAGCCTTGAGCTTAAAGGTTTAACTTTACTCCTCTGTTCACTCTTTTGGTGGTTCAGTGGTTGGTGTTCATCTCTGCTGCAAGGTGAGGAGTGGGCACAATCGGTAATGTCTAATGTGGGGGAAAAAGTAAGTGCATAAATCAGCTCTCCCCTGTCACTTCTGCATTTCACTCCCTGCTCCAGGGACCCCAGATGTTCCAGAGACATCACATATGGCACTTTCTTGACATACAGAATGTCAGCACAAGCTAAAACTAGGGATGGTGATTGAGGTCCCTCTTTTATCAAAGGATTGCAAGGACAGCTCTAGTGACCTGTAGAATAACAATCATTTTTTGCTGGACTCTGTCCGCTGACTCCTCTCAATTAATTAGTTGCTTCATTTGAACGGGAATGAATCCCAGATTGCAGCCATTAATACCTCTAAGATGTCTTCATTGCATATTGCTGTAAATATCAGTACTCTGTGAGTTCATTAATTTTGATTTGATGAAAATCATTGCTCTACATCCAGAAACAAGTAAGAGGGGCTAAACTGTAGCACCTTCGTGTTTTGAATGATCAGGAGGAGAAGCAAGAGCAAATGTGATGCTGATGACTTTGTGTATGTTACACAGGAAAGCTTTCCCATACTGCCTGGAGTTGGGTTTTGCCATGTGTTTATTACCAGAATGTCTACAGATCAGATGTAGCTGCTCTCCTATACATTGAAATATCATTTCATGACTCCTTTTTTTTTTTTTCCCCTGTTTTGATCCAAGCTATAATCCAGTATAGGGTGTGCCAAAGATTTAATCAACAGTCCAAAACAAATAATAAGGCTATCTGGTCAGATTCTATCATCATCTGAGTCAGATTTGTGCCACTTGATTAAATCAGGGCATACACAACACATTTAAATACAGGGCCTGGTAGAGAGAGAGGTACCAGGAGGTCACTATTCATTTCCAACAAATGAAAACATTCAGACCCATGAATAAAAGATAGACTTGATTAATGCAGAGATTTAGTTAGTCAATGCAATACAATGCTATGCAGCCTGCATCAAAAAAAATTCCTGGGAATGAGTTTACCTTAAGTGGCACCTGAATCTCTCCCATGTCCCATTAATTATTTCTCTCTTCAGCACTGGTAGAACAGTGCATGAAGAACTTGCAATATAAGGCACAGATCCTGCAAACCATAATGCAGTCTCTCAGCTCTGCCTGTATGGCAAATCACGTGTACAAAACTTGTAGCATCCAGATCAAAAATGATAATACTAAAATGAAGGAAAGAAGAAAACATATAATTAATCTTTCTGAACGAAGTCTGAAATATAGCAATAAAGTGTTTATGTTTTTCTTTAACTTGCCTGTTAACACTTGTGATTTAATTCCTGCTTTGAGGATGTGGTGTAAAAGTGCCAGAAAATGTTTCTCTATTGGATTTCTACTGTGGTCCTCACACAATTGAATCAGAGGGTTATTTCAATATAATATATGCCTTTTCACTGTGGAAAAACTGTTAGCAAAATTTATCTCCTTGAGACAGTCTCTCTCCATCTTGTACCCATCATTCTGTAAGCCATCATTTTAACTTAAGCTTTCGTACTTATTCTGGATAATTCACTTGGTCTCTAAGGACATTCTCCCTCGACTCCTTTGTTGCTGGTAACAGATTTAGTACTGACAGGCGGAGTCCTGTGTAGGTGTGGGAAGAAAGACACACCTCATATAGATAAAACCCAGAAGTTTTTATAGGTAAGGTTATGGGGTAGTAAGAGATCAGCTTAGGGGAGGGTATTTCTACTTGCTTTGGAAAAAATACAGAGAATCCTGTGATGATTTGATGTAAGATGGTATTTTTGTAATTCATCTGCCATAAGATTTACATAGCCCTTGCATCTAAGGACTGCATGTTTTCTACTCTAAATAACTATGATGACCATCAGCTTTCATTTCAGGAGGGTTCTTTGAAAAGCCCACTTTAAACTGAAATTTTCAGTAATTTTCATTACTGAAATTAAACATTAGACATTCTACCGTATGCAAAAATGTTTTCATTCTGAATTGGACCAAAAGTGAATGTCCAAATTTTAGAGTTTCAAGAGAAATGAAAGTCCAGTTGTGCTGGAAAGAGGAGACTGGGCTTGGAAAGATAGATTTTGGAGCCATTTGGTCCACCTGAAGCTTGTGACCAGTTTTCTTATCAGACTTTGGTGGTTTGCCCTGTAAATTCTATCCAAATAAACATCATTACCACGTGCCTAATTTGCATATACCATTACCACAGACAGAGACACGGAGGTGATGCCGTTGCTTAATTGTATAAGAGAACAACCTCATTCCTGCAGTTTCTTCATGTGGGATGGCATAGGTGATGGGTAGGATAATCCCATGGGCTTGCTTCAGGACTGCAGGATCACTTTTTAGCTTTGGCTGGGAAAAAATGTGGGCCACTGTGTCCACCCCCAATTCTTACCGGAATACAAGACAATTTAACGGATTTTTATCTGACTGACATGAGGGTAATGGTGAACAGAGTAAGACACTGCCATCCTAAAAGGTTTTTTCCTCCTAATTGTTCTTTAACTACAGGGAGCAAATTTAATTTTAAGTCTCTGGTCTTTGAATTTATTCTGTAACCATGAAACAAATATCAGTAAAACAAAGGGACAACTGTAGTACTATTTTGTGTGTGGGTTTGCAGCTTAGGGTGATTCTGTACTTTGTACATTTAGGAACACCTAGAAATAGCAAGGAAAGTCAATGTTCCTTTATTATGCTCTTTGCTCCTCGACATTTGAGAGAGAGAGATTTCCAGTCACCATGTTGTTCCTCAGTTCATCCATCTGCAGCCTGCTCCTTCTGCTTCACATTGGTGATGAATTATACTCTGCTTCCTCCATCTAATCCTTTTCATTTATTTATATTTTATGAAGGAAACATAAAAGACTCCTCATAAAAATCCAACTGTTTTTGATAAACCTTGTCATGTGCAAATAATGGAGCCTTGTCAAGCACAAGCCTTGTTGGAAATTTATGCCTTCTAATAATAATAACAAGACAGAATCAGGAACAAATAAGAAATATATTGAATTGGATTCAAAGCATGTTTATGGTTTTAAATTGGTGGCAATAAAGTATTTTTTATCCAGAAATGTTTTTACATGTTAGTTTAATTCAAATACCATGTTGTGCTTGAACTCTGCAGTATTTAGCCTAGCAGAGCTAAGAAAGGCATCTTGTACTATAACATCGTGGAGCAGACAGACTTCTCTTTCCAAGGTTTGGTGGCAGAGAGAGGGAAGGATAGACCTGACTTATTAATACAAGAGGAAGCAGAGTTTGGGGCAAAGAAACAAACTGGTGGTCAGCTGAGGCCTCTCTGTGGGTTGGCAAGAAAGGTAGGGACACAGAAGTTAAAGAAAACTAATCAAAGGCAGGTTTTTTGTTAGAATATTAATTTTTTACTTCAGCAGGAAACTTTGCTGGCCAGTGTCAACTTGTCAGAAGCAGGAATGTTTATTTATTTTGGCTGCTAAGGCTGTGGGTATCTGGAAGGGCATAAGGACAACTGGTCACGTGCAGGTAAACTTAACATCTAGAAGAAGATATGATTGCCTCTTGTTGTAGTCTTCAGCCATCTCTTTGCTGTATGACATTTTATTTCCTATTATAATTTTTGCATTGAGAATAAAGCTAAGCAGAATGTTAATTGTTTGCTGATGAGACCAATTAGCATTTTATAGCACTTTACAAATGTCAGGGAGTGAAGGGGATTTCTCAGGAAGAAGACTTTGTGTTCAACTGGCAGAGCCTAATCCAAACAAGTGTGTCCCTTTAATGAAGAGGTTTCTTAGTAACACAGCAAGTTCCCTGAATATATTGTCTGTGCATCTTCACAGAACTGATATTTATGCTCCCATGAGTGTTACTCTTTACATGAAATACTTGTTCTACATCTTTTCAGGAGTGAGAATGCCTGTAATTCCCTTTCAGTTAACATATCCGATCTGTCATGTTGAACTACTGCTAGAAATAATATTAGAAAATGAAGAAACAAAGACAAAAAATTGTTTTTCAATTCAGAGAACTAATTGTCTCAGACAAGGCCTGTGTTCAAGTTGTGTTTCACAAATATTGAAGGTTTCTATGAGAAAGGCATGAAGAGAAAATTTACTTTCAGGGGATATTAATGTTTTATTTTAATTTAATTTTGCTGTAGAACAAAGGCCCTTTCTGCCCATTCTCCCACCTCCTTATTCAAAACTTTCTTGGCAAGCTCAGCCCTTAGGTTTTGACTTTGCATGATAACACAAGCATTGCTGAACTGGGCAGTTGCCAATCAGCCAAAGAACTAAGTTAATGAGAAACCAGGCAGATTTGAGGGAACTGGTTCTTTCACACTTCATCAATTACCATTCTCTATAAAACGGTGGGGCTTTAACAATATTTGACAAAGATATTCTGTCACTAGTTTTGCCTTGCTCCACATGACATCTGTTGTTACACATTTTAAGGGACCAGATGAACCAATTGATTTTGCAGTGTTGTCACAAAATGGTGACCTTTATAAGAAGGATGCCCCAAAAGGTCACAATTTAAGCTTTGTAGCTTATTTCACCAAGGAAAGTTCAAGCTTTGCAGGTATCAGCCTTTATGATGAGGTTAGTGACAACCTTCCAACAACATGTAGCTTATGATGGATCTGGCATTTCCTTTTTTAAAGGTTCAGCATAAATATCTGCTTTATACTGTTGCCAAGTCTTCGTCTACGGCATATATATAACTTTCAAATTACCTTCAGAACTGATATGCCCTCCCCATTACTTTTCTTCCCACCATGAATCCCTGAAATAGCGCACTGATTGTTAAACAGAGCTTGGTACAGGTGGGTGTTTCACAGTAGTATCGTTTTCGTACTGCTCAGGACAGATTTAGATTTCTCCTTGTCTGAATTACACCAGTGTATCTGAAAATGGAATGGAGGGCTGGCAGAGTTTGCTGGAGAATTTTGCTCCAGGTGCTTGCAGTGTGACCCTGAAAGTCAAGAAGGGAATTGCCAATTGGGTGTTTGACAAGCGCCGTTTATCACTTGTGCGAGATGGCACATGAGACATTACTTAAGGAAAAAGAATTGTAAATCTGAATGACCTGTGGGACTTGGTCAATGTATACAAGCTGTAGGTTTCTTGCTGCAGAAGGAAATTAATCAAAACCAATAATTTGGACATGATCTTTTGTATCTTGACAGATTATATATTCACATTCTTGAGACAGACTGGTGGTTTTTTGGTAGATTGGGAGGAAGCAAACAGGGTTGCTGGTTTTATTTCTGCTTTTACTATTACAATAATTTTTAAAGGATTGCTACCTAGGATCTTATTTCTAAGTCTAATAATGCTTGGATTCACCAGCCCTTTCCCAGTGTCTAATGAAGAGAATGTATGACGTCCTGGGAACTGCATGAATATGAAGGTGAAACCTAATTATTTTTGATTCAAAACCTGATTGGTTTTCTTTTCCCCCTCACTAGGGATGAGAATAACAATATACATGTATATTCTTCAGTCTGTGGCCTAGAAATTCTTTATTGTGTAATTCTGAAATCTGATAGTAGTTTGTTCCCACACACATAGAGGACACTTGAAAGGAAAGTTGTACCAAACAGCAAGAAAGAGCAGTTGCATTATTTTTTTTTTTTTAGTGATTTAATGTGGAACATCCCAACAACCTGACTTCAGTAGTATGATGTAGTCTGTTTGTAGTAATGCTACGCATGAGTCACAAGAGCCCGTAAAAGGATAACAATTAAAATTCCGTATGAAAAAGGCAGTTAAAAGTATTAATTCTTAATCTGTGGGAACTTCATATATTTTACTGAAATAGCAATTTTGGAGCACTGTCCTCCTCACCCTCAGCCCCCATTGTCTTTCATGGGCCTGGCAATGTTTGGTTAGAAAAGATTGGCTTTGTCTGTGGCCTTGGCCATGTCCCCTCAGCCAGCCCAGCGCGGGCAGCACCCCCTGGGCACTGGGGTTTGGAGCTGCCACATCTGTTTGGCTGTTTGCGATCAACAACTGCAAGGCAAACATGGGCTCTGCAAACCAAAGGAAAGACCAGATGTTTTAAATAATCCCTTAAATGCTAAAGTTTATTCTTATGATGTATACAGATTCAGGACATTAAATATGTTGATAATCTCATTCCAAAAAATCCCTTTGCTCATCTCTAGGGATTTGACCAGCATGTCAAATGCCATGTTTGGAAGACATATATCATGCCTTTTTATACAGCTGCAAATAAGACATGCTGCATTACATTCTCCAAAATTAATTCTGAATAAGGTCTCTCAGCCTTAGCCCTGCTTTTCCTTTCCTCCTGCAATATGTGGCTGTAATAACTCACAGGGTTTATTCAGTCAGCCTTTTAAATACTGTGTGTGTCCCTTTTCATCATTCATAACATGAGATGATGAAAAGCACTGCAACTAATTTTATGCAACACAATGAAATTAAAAGCTTTTGGTATTACTGTACTGCAGGTATAAATCTAACTAAATGTGGTGTTGGAGAGAGATGGACTATATAGGTAAGTGTTGGAATAATTTAAGGTTATTTGGCATTTTCTATGGATGTCTTTTCTAGTTTCTTCACAAATACCATAAGTAATTGTGTGGTTAATAAAGTCTTAAAGTGTCTGAGCTTGCAGTTTTCTACTGCCTTTATTCATTTGCTAAGAAAAAGTAAAGCTAATGGAAAACAATCCATTTCAGTGAAACTGTAGATTTGCTTACGCATCATAGCAAAATGTTAATTCGTGTAATATTTTAGTGTCACATTAATTTATGTTAGGTGAAGTATTTCAACTTACGCACTGATAAACTTCAGAGAACTGGACAAAATACTAGATTTATATTCTTATATTTCAATTTTATTCATCAAATTCTAGATGTCTTTTATAATCTGGATATTATCAAAAATGTTGCTTGAGGTCTGAAGGTCTGCTTTGTGCTTACACAGAAACATTTACATCAGTTATGACATATAAGTAGCTTTTCCCACCTCCTTTATGCATTATCATTTATGTACTCTGGTATTTACTTCTCCCAAATACATACCTTGCAACATAACAGCCTTGCTATTTCTGCTGTTCATAATATGAGAAATTACCTTCTCTTTGGTATTTCTTATTGCACTTCAAACGAATCTTCATTCATTTTTATAGAATTGGACTTACTCTCCTGAGTCTATTTTTGCATGTATCTTTTGTTCAGCTCATGCTGTAAGAGGTTTTTCTGCCACCAAGCAACATTTGGAAGACATGAAGAAGAATTCATGAACAGGCTAGGGGCCTTTTCATGCTTAGTGTTTTGCAGCAGCAGACAATGTTGATTTTCTTTTCTTGTTGCCTCATTACGTTGCCTCTTTCATCTTGGAACTGCAGTTACTTAAAAGTGTGTGCTCCTAATCTATTTAAGTTGTCCTGAACTTTATCGCTCTCACTTTGTATTTACGACTATTTTCCCTCCCCTTAACCAGCATTTAGTGTTATCATCAGCTAAACTGGCATCATGTTTCTTCAAGGTTGTTTAGCATTAAAAGAAAATCTTTTCCTCAATTAGCTCGGTGATTTTCCCCTCACAGCCTGCCCCCCTTCTTCCCCCGCTTTGTCTGCTCTTATTAAAAGCACTGCTGAGATATGGAGCATCAACTCCTCTCCCAGCACCTGCTTCGGTGCGTTTCCTGCCTGTATGGGAAACCCAGGGACTGAGGTGCTCGCAGGCCTCCTGGGCCAGCATCAAGGGCCCTGTGGAGGAGTAATGTGTGTGCCCTGCACTCAGCAACAGCCCAGGAACCATCTGCAGCAGCCCTGAAACCTCAGCCTGTGCCAGCGAGAAAACACTCTCTGGCTTCTCTACCCACCTCTAGTCAGAGCTCCCTAAATTCAGCTGAGGATAAAGCTCTGTTTCTTTTGTATGTCCAAGATGATATTTTCTCTTTGCTTTGGATGTTAAAAAGTTTTGAATCAAGGTTGGTAGTTCTGGCTGGGCTCCAGCAAACAGGCACAGTGCAGTGTTTCCTCCACACTTCTGCACGTGCAGGATTTTGTTGTGCTGCTGCCAGTATTGCAAGGGTTGGCTCTGCAGCCCAATGTGCAGCAAGGAGACTTTTTTAGCACTTGTTTATCTCCTAGCATTTTCCTTTTCCCCTCTATCGCTCTATCTCATTCAATTTCACCCAACATTTGCCCCTTTCTTATTGCTGGCGAGTAATTCATGTAGTTATGCATCTTTGCAATGATGAAACTTTCTGAGCAATCTCTTCTCCGCAACAGAAAACTTTAAAAACTTTCCTGATATTAAATGCTCAACCAAGTGCACAGTTATCTCTCTTGAGCTGTGCTAACAAAATAGAACATTTTTTTGGGCAGAGAGTGCAGAGAATTTTCTTTTTAGGTTACTGGTTATTTCAGGACATGATGGATGCAAAACATAAGAAATCTCATTTTACCAGGATAACGCATTTTAATTACAATTATAATCTTAAGTTAGTGTTCCAAAAAGTGCCATAGTTCAAGATGCAGAACCTTTGATTGAGTACTCCAGAAAAAGCAGAGTAAAGCATCTTGACAGAAAGTTGTAGGAAATTCTTCGTCCTACTCTTCACATTTATTTTCTCTTTCTAATTTTATTTTTATGCATATGACATATATTTATTTCAGACATTATTCAGTTAAGAAATAAAACTTGCAAAGTGTAGTTGGTGGTTTTCTTCCCTCTAAGTATTTTGAGAGGTTGTCCTCCAATCAGCTTCTGTAAAGACTCTCTAGACAGCATCACATTTCTTAGTCAGCTCTGGTACTCTCAACCGAAAAATCAAGGCACTTCTTAGTATCTTATCACTTTCAGATGAAGGACTTTATAGGAAAATACCAGGCTGACTGATCTGCATTAATTTTCTGCATTAATGAGCTCTCTTAAACTGCTAAGCTTTCTTTTATATGCCTTACACTACTTGTTTTCAGAAAAGGAGCACCAGAGTTTTCACAGTAGTACTGGTACCTCAGTTCTAAACTGACTTGTGCAACGTGAATTTTGATGGCTCTTGTAAAAGAGATATCAGCAATTAGTTTGGGGGAAAAGGCTATATCTGGTACTTCTGAAAATCAGAGTCTGAAATGAACCTAATGTGTCAGATTGGGTAGTTGAGGATTAAATAACTCATTCTTCAAATTAATATAACTTCACCATTTGCTGTGTTTCTCATGATTGTGCTTTTCATATCACGACCTGTTGTAAGACTGCCAGTAGTATATGTTGTCTAGAATGGATGAACAAAATTATTCTTACAGCATTGTTAGGATCAGCCAAGGCTACCTGGCAGTATATTATTTCCTTGTGCTTTTGCAGGAAAGAGACAGGATTCATGGCCAAGGTCAGGAGAAAGACAATAGGAGTGTGTCATACTTATTTGAGACCTACTGGCAAGCAATAAGTGAATCCAGAGCAGTACTCTGCCTGTTGGCTCCTTTATAGGGAATCTGGATTTTGAGTACATAAAGTCACTAGTGCTGAAAATTGTGATATAGTAGGTACAACATTATCTTTTACCTTCACAGTCATGAGTTTACCTCTGAGTGCCAGTGATGTTATTTTAGGGCCCCGGCCCAGCCAAAAGCAAGAATGACTTTATCAGCATATCAGCACTGCAGGAACTGCCTGACTGCCAATGTCTCTGGTGCCGAGTTCCATGTTGAATAACAACATTGTTCAGTAAGAGCTGTTTCCTTGAGGCTTAGTTACAGAAGTGTTTGGAACATGGTGCTTTCTCTATTAGCATTTTTGGAGTGAATACTCTTCATTGTATCTTATGCAATTTATCGCTGGAGTTGACTTTTCCTTCTCCAATTCACTGTAGAATGAGCCAGGAGAATTAAGCATGTAAAATTTAAAACAAATATATGTAGAACTACTTATCTAAATAAATATTGTCACCCCATTCATCGTTGATATGCCCTGAATACAACAGGACCCCTTTTATCTTTAAATATATTTCAGGAATCAGTTTGAAGACACTTTACAACAATTCCATTTTATTTGGCCTGAGACTTTATTTCTTGCATCTGGCAAATGGGCTGCCTGAGGAGGGGCTGTTCCTCCTCCCTACAGAGGAACTTCAGCTGTACAGGGCAGTAAGATCCTTGCCCAAGACCTAATCAATAAACTATTCATAAGTGGTCTTAACAATTGTGCCAATGCATCCAAGAAAGCAGAACTGCCAAAAAGTCTGTGTGCCATTTCTAGGCATCAAGACAAAGTAATAGAAGTTAAGAGCTAAATATTTGCTGGGTATAAAGCCATGGCTTCAGACTTTTGTAGTCAAGTGTGAGGACTTTGACCTGTCATATAGACAAGCTGGCCTGGTTGGTGCTTACATATCACTCCAAATGGAGGCAGTTACCTGTGCTTCAGTACCCCAACTGTTTACTCAGGTTTGTGTCAGATTATAAAATAGATCCATCCTCCTGCTATGCCCTTTGGTTCTCTGCTAGGCTGAGTGTGTATCTCTGGGACTGGAAAAGGTCTGATGTGTGTGCTCTGCAAGGTAAGAACATCACTGACACATTGCATATTTTTTAGCCCATGAATTATATTGTGATCAAAATGTGTGGTATGAAATGTATATTTTAGTAATTTGCAGTTTTTTTCCAATAGGCAGCTAATGAGGGCATGGGGGAACTTTGTGGTTTTACATGGATAACAAAACACTAAAAAAACCCCAAACCCTAAATGTGTCAGTCAATGGAATTCATGCATAAAGATTGGGATCACAGGTTGATATTTCAATTTATACCATGAATTACTTTAACATTCATGCACTATATACATTGAAGTGTTTGTGGGTGGTCCTGGGTTGTTTCACGTGAAGATGATGAGAAAAAAGTGTGACTAAAGCAAGTCACTGGTACTGCTCCCAACACGCCAGGCCAGTCAGTGAGGCTGTTGTTGCAACTTTAAAATAGCCAGGAATTACCTAGAAGTCCTTGAGCAGTGGACAGAGATCAGTTCCAAGCCTAAGCTCATCTTTTTTATCTGATGTTCCTGGAGTGTCTTGAACTTAGAGCAGGATCAGAATTCCTTGTTTATAACCCAGCTCACGTTAGTTTATTTTCAGCAACAGGTTTGGTTTTTTTTCTGACCAGACCTTGAGACTCACTGAACAATTCAATGTGATAAACCTGTTCATGATGCTCACTCCACTCCTGGGTAAATGAAGTCTATGGGACCAGGAAGGATACCTTTTTTAACAAAATGATATTGAAATCTGAGAGGTACATTCAAGCACTAAAGTGGCATTTTTTTCCCCTTTTGTAATAAAAACGACTTTGCTTCAGAAGCAATGGCTATTTTTGAATGACTAAAGATTACAGCTTGCTAAAAAAAGTCTTTTTTGATAGTCAATGGAGAGAATGATTCTTATTTTACTCTAGTCTGTAAAACACTGTACAAATAAAAACTCAGCAGCTTGCCAATGTGCTGTACCTTACCTACACAATGCCTGTGATTTTGTTTATATATCTTTCTGTAGCTTTCATTTAGCTGAGGAAAATCCTCTGTCCTCATGTTTTTTACAGAACAAGTCGTGTCTGCTAACTGCTGTTGGACAGATTTCTGGTTTAGCCCGAGGTTCTTTTTAAAATAAAAAGCATTTCTTTGTTTGGCAAACTGGGACACAAGCAAAGGAGTGCTTGAAGGTAGAAGTAGGACTTTGGGTTTTCCCAATGATTAGCTGGGGGTCAAAAGCACCTAAAGCACCATAAAAACCAATCCATTATTCTTATTTTAGAAGCCTATGATGCACTCTCACTGGGTGGTGCATGAAACCCTCATGACTGACTCCTATTTTAATAGGGGAAATGGGCCTGCATTTAGTTCAGTGGAATTCACCAAAATGGCATCTAGGAGAACACTGAGTAAGGTGAACCAACTGCCATCAACAAGTGCTTGGGAAATTCAAACAATATTTTACAACAAGAGATAATTAATTATGACTTAATTAGAAACCACACAGGTAGTCAAATGTGCATATATATGGCAACAATGATTCTGTGAACATTCATTGGAATTCCTCTTTAAATTACTTGAATTTTGTACTGATAGACATGCAGGAACTCTGAGACTATTTCTCTAGGTGTGCAGGATTTTCAGGCAACCGTTGTACTGACACCCTTAAGAGAAACATTTCACATCTCTTACTGCTCACTGCATAAAAACGTTGCTCTTGTTTTTGAAAGCATTTATGTAACAGTTTTGTTGGCAGGCAGGTAACATCCACTGTACACAAGGACTGTCTTTACTTTAGACCTTGAAAAATAGTGTATGCTAATTCTGGAGCAATTCATTTCATCCCAAGTTTGATACATCTTTAAAGTTTAATTTTCCTCTTTCAAGTCAGCTTGGGAGAAGCATGTAACTGCAGTTGCTTCAATACTTCACTGAGCATCAGATGGAAAAGAGAAGGAACACAGATCTGAGAACATTAAACTAATGTTTGACACTTCCAATAGATGTGTGTAAAATCTAAAGAATGTACAGCAAAAGACCACTATCGTGCTAAAGCAGGAACATAAAAATATACAAGTCTATCTGAGTTCTGTTGATAACCGAGCTTGAGGAATGTGCATTATGTCACGAGCACTGACAGCTTTAACCAGACAGGAAAACGCAAGCACCTTTTCTCTGATAACAGTTGGTGCATTGATAGTCTTTACTGACCTTATCTGAAGAATAATAAATGCTTCAGTTCCTCAGTTTGTCCTTATTACATTTCTTGGTAGATTTTTTATTTCATTTGCCTTTTTAGTGTCAGATTCCTCAGATAATCGAGAAAAAAAAAAATCCAACCTTTCGACCTGCGCTAAAGGGATGACTGGGAAAGCTGGCAGCAAGACACCTCCTAAGTGCTCTGTGGATTAAGAATGGCCAGATATTGTAGGAGACCTTGGGAAGCGGTGACTGTGTCAGCAGCAATGTCAGAGGGGTGCAGAGCAGTTACCCCTGGCAAGGTAAAACCCCGCTGCGCAAGAGATGCCACAGAAACTGAAGTGTACAAATCCCAGGGTTATACATATGGACAGGTGGATACTCTTCCCTAATACCCCCCTCTAGCACAAACCCCAGGTGGTTCCTGGCCAGAACACACTATTTTGTGCAGTCAGAAGCAGCAGTAGAGGGATGCAGGAAACAAACTTTCTAGAAATCCCAAGATAATGTGGGAAATATAATGAACGAAATAAATGTGAGCGGTTGTGCTACATAGAGCACCTTCAAGTTGGCTGGACTGTTCAATTATTGATCAGGAAGAAAAATCTCACCAAAAATGTCAGACCAAAAGCCTTTTGCTTTCTCTAGTCCTAATGTGTTGAGGTTTTTAGGTCAAATTCCAAAGGACACTGTGACAATCATGTTGTCTTCATGAAAACCAAACACTGGTAATTTCACCACCTTTACAGCATATAAAATAGTCAGGGACTGGATAATCTCCACAGTACGTACTTCTGATTTTTTTTTTTTAAAAATTGATCTTCTCCAAGAAATAAACAAAAATACTTTCATGTAATTTTAAAAATGGTACTTATTATTTAACACCATCCTTTGAATCAATTGCATAAAAGATCACAACATAAAACAAATAGAGATATTAAAACACATCATGGGCTCTTCCTGTGTTAGCCTAATTCAGTTTCTTTGTTTACAAAATAAACATCAATATAAATATTTAATACAGTAGCTGCAGTAAGAAAAAGGACAAACTATTATTACTGTGAGAATGCTGAGCACAGTGGAAACTATCTTTTAAATTACAAGTTTCTCTTAGCTTGAGCTAGAGCCTTTTTCATAAAGGAAAAAGTCATAGTACATTAATGGCAAATATCCATCAGGAAATAAGTCTAAAAGCAACTCAGGAAGTATATTGCTCTGAGAAAGATGGCTTTGCATTTGTGCCATGTTTATAATAAGCTCAATTCCAATATCTTGAAAATAACAGTAAATATTTAACACAAGGAATATTTCATAAGATTGCAATAAATGTTTAATACAATGTAACTTTGCAGTACTTCAAAAACGTATTGCTACAAATATTTATCTAGAAATTTAATTAAATACATGTATAATCCATGAAATAAACTACCTCAGCTTTGATTCAGCAAGCTGCTTTGCAGACATGCAGAGGTATGTCCCCGTGCAGCTGTTCCCTGTGCCAGAGCCAAGGACTGTGTGTTTGAACTCCCAACCCTTGCCCTGGCTGCAGATTCATCAGTGTCAGGACTATCCCTCTCTTCCAACTGCTCCTACACAAATTCACTTACTAACAAACTCAGTGTCTGACTGACCCAGTGTTCTACAGACTTAGGACTGCAACCTTTGCCTGATATTCCTCGGAGTTAGCTGATCCCTTCTCCTCGCACAGCCAACCCAAATGGAATCATAATTGCATTAGCCTCGGGAGATGTCCTCCTTCTGGATTGTTTCCAGTATCCTGAATATCCAGCCTTCCTTTCCAAGGCTTCACTACTTGAGAAAGAAAATACACATCCTTTCTTCTGCTGGTACAGTAGTAAATTTAATTCAGTTCCTGCACTGGAAAGAATAGAGGGTACATTGAATTCAGGGAAGGGCAACTACAAATGCTGGCAGGCCAGTGTCGGGAGGAGTTTCTGGCTGAAAATCACTCTTTGGCTTTGCCTGGAACATGTGGCAAGAGCACATAGCCCCTTGTGGTGTTCAGTAATGTAAAATTTCTGTCTTGTGCTCCTCTTCAGTACACCCTTGCATCCAAAGGTCACCTGAGCTCACCTGTTTTCCCCAGACTGCACTTCCTAGAAGTCATCAGTCAGCCTTATAGTTACTCATTTTGTCTGAAATGTCATTGTCTTTAAAACCACAGGCAAGGGATTATTTTTGCACAGTTAGATTTCTTGTGGCCTAAAACACCTATAAAAACTTCCGGAGTACTTTCCAGTGGTGCAGTGTAGCTGCAGGTCTGGAGTGAGATGCTGGTAGGGCACCACTCTATGCCACATGGGCCAGTGCAGCTTGCATTAAAAGCAGTTATTTAGTGGCCAGTTAAAGCAAACCACTCTGTACCTGAGCATCGGGACAATAAGATAACGATTCAGATAATTCTTGATTTAATGCCGTAGAGGAAATATATATCTGGAAATAACATGTTAGCAAAGCTATGAACATTTCCTTCTTTTTGTAAGTCATAGTGCAGTAGTCTGTGATCTCTTTGACCTATATTGGAATGATTGCCAGCATAAAAAAAGTTGGTTGTCTGGGAGAGGGGAAGTGAGGAAAAATAATACAGGGAAGAAATTATCTGCAGTTTGAGTCCATTTGCTACTTTCTGTTTTGGAATCCATAACTTCATTTCCTGATTCTATTTATGTGGAACTGGTTATAAAAACAAGTAAAGAATCAAAATATTGGTGTTTTATGTTTTCATAAAATACAGCTAAGCCCAGTTTTTTAAATCCCCTTTCTCTTATGTTAGTGTCCGCAAAACTTATTTATCCTTTTGCTCTTTTTAATGCCGAAAAGACACTCTGATTGAACAGCTAAAAATATAGAACTTTTCTGCATTTGACAGAATGTCAAATGTGACTCTATAATTTTTTTGCACTGAATTGCTGCTAGTCAGAGTAGAAATAGGCCCTCAGATGAAATAGAATTGACTGCTTTCCGTGGGGTTTGGATAAATCTTCAGAACTGCACATATGGAAATACATGTCCATAAAATATGTAATGAGAACAAGAATGGAACTGTATCAAGGAAGAGCATCTGCATGTTTTGTGGTTGGTTAGAAGGGGTGACCCTTGCTTTCTTTTTCTTCAGCTGAATGTAACTGGGCACGTTAGGGAGGTAATGGGATACCAGAGCCAAGCGTCAAGTTCTAGCATTTGACCTACAATTCACGTGGCCTGAAAACAGGCACAAAATCAAGGAATAGTTTTCAATCTTTGTGGCTTAACATGACAAAATTACGTTATGTTCCTACTGAAATAAATTGGATTTGTAGGGCTGATTTTAGCAGGATGTTAGGGACTTGCATGGTCCCTGGACAGAACCTAACCTGCCCCAGCAATTCCTTGCATGAACAGCCTCCCTCTGTTACTCAGGCTCCTGCTTGCTGTCCTTCCTAATCCACACTGAAAGACACCTAGCCCATAAAGTTCCCCTTCAACTGATGACTATTTTCAAGCAGGCCATCCTGAAAGGACCATCCTCTATAATTGCTTTTTAATCTGCACCATTTATCAGTTGCCCACTTGAACAATCATCAGCAAATACATGCTACAAGTAAAGGCATTTCTGAGGCTGTATTTTGATGGTGTTGAATAGGGAGCCTGTAAAAAACCCCTACCTCTGGGATGTGCTTAGAAAAGAATCGAGTATTAAGACAGACAGAGGGACACTGTACGGATAAAAAAGATTTGGATCACAGCTTGATAAACCTGAAGGCTTCTCAGGTTGAAGAACTTTAAAAAAAATGCTGTTGCTGTAGTTTGGGCCATTAGTTATTCCATGCTGGGCTCTGTATTCTTTGTGTGTGGAATACTTTGATAGAAACATTCCTTTCTTCTGAACTGTGCACTGTTTGTCATAACAGCATGGGATGTTGTGAAAGTTAAAAATGACACTGTCAGATTAATCATTTTTAAAAGGATCCTTTTACTCATTGTATAAAAGGATAACCTTTGAAAATGCAAAGATGAAGGCAAATAAGTGGCTTTGTAGAAGACAAAATTGGTTACGTTTTTTCAAATTACTCAGTGATCTGTTGTTGTTCGTGTCTTGTAGTTTAGAATTTCTGCTCCTCAGCAGACTTTGTGTCCTCCAGCCTGGCTCAGTTGTTGTAGTGGAATCTTACAATAGATTGACCTGCATATCCACCCCTTCCAAGTGCACTTTGCAGAGTTGATCTGTGTGTTCTCTCTGCTTCTTATGAGTTAGACTGGCATTTTCCAAACTACAGTGCATTGTGAAAAGGCATGAAAGCAAATCATCATCATCTCTGCACTATCAAGCCAATGTTTGAAACAAATTGCAGTTTGGAGTGTTCTTCATTGTTCTGAAGATTATGAAAGGAACATTTGTAAGGAAAATATTTTCTCTAAACAATAAAGTAATGGCCTATGCCCATTTCACTCATGGGGAGTAGGGAATTTGTCTTTACTTCCTTGTGCTCCTGTTTAGGTGGGTGGCAATCTCACTCCTAACAAATACAGGGAAATGATACAAAACAAGAATATTTCCATCCAGGTTACTTTCTGGAGAAGCTGGCTTTATCTGGGCATTGTTCAGAAACCTGGGGAGAGCCCTGCATGCTCCATTCACAGTACAAGCTTGAGGAAAATCTGCATGGGGCACTCCAAAGAGGGGATAAACGTGGACGATTTGTCATGAACCTCTTCTCAAGGTTAACACCCATTTTAAAAATGTCATCAAGTCTTCCTATAAAGAGCAAAGGTGGAACTGGTTG
Source organism: Ptilonorhynchus violaceus (assembly GCA_013397565.1). NCBI lineage: Eukaryota > Metazoa > Chordata > Aves > Passeriformes > Ptilonorhynchidae > Ptilonorhynchus > Ptilonorhynchus violaceus. The sequence continues at coordinate 3,776,380 of VZRJ01008268.1, forward strand.
GAGGCAGTGAGTGTTTAACTGATCCAGTCTGCTGTTCACAGGCCCACACGTATGCAATGCTAAGCCCGTGATTCACACATAGGAATTCACCCTGCATTCTTTCCCCCCTCCCATCCCGGGATCTGTCGCACTGGGAGGAGAGCCCTGGACCCTTCCACCCGTAACACCGGGGCTCTGCGGGAGAGCCGTGGGACTGCTCTGCAGCTGGGGCCGTGCCACACTTGCTGGCAGAAGCCCAGCGAGGCAGGACAGAGCCCACCAGCTGGCTGGGACTGTGATTGCTCCCCTGGGTGGGACCTCGCATCCTAGAGATGTGCCTGACAGTGGGATAGGTCATTGTGCCGACACCGGCAGCGGGAAAGGAGGCGCTCAAAGGACCCGCAGAAGAGGCCGCAGCTGTAGATAAACACACAGACACGCTCCGCGTCAGCAGGAACCGCTCGTGGCCAAGCACTCCTGGCATTTCGGTTCGCTGCGGTGAGACGGCTGAAGAGGTGCCAGAGCCTCTGGAAAATCAGGGCTGCATTGTGAGGGCTGAGCACTCGTGCGAAGGCAGCCTGCAGAACCGCTGCAGATGGCCTGGCCCCCGCTGCCAGGCACAGACCTCAGCACCGAGGGCAGCGAGAGGGACCGCGCTGGGGGCCGTGCGGATGGGAGGCAGACGGGAGCTGGCAAAGGATGCGCTGTCAGGTGCAGCAGCTGTCCCTGCAGGCACGTTTGCCGTGTCAGGACGTGGCTCTCTCTCTGATCCAAGCACTGAACTCTACTTATATTTGCAATGTGTTGATTATCATGGTCAATCTTGTGTTTTTATTTGAGAGTTGTTTGTTTCTGTTGCTTGAAATTGTGCCAGCTGCTGGCTGAGGAGATGAACTAAAAACTCAGAATTAACCACAGCCACCTGAGAATATTAGAAATTCCCAAAGAGAGAACTCAACTGTAATCTTGACTCTCTTATTCACTAAGAAACAATCTACCTGATCCCAAAATTTTCTAGGTTAATGAAGACATATTCTTCTCCTCCTTTTTTTTCTTTTGAGACAATTTGTTGATCACCTCAGCCTTTTCTACCCCCTGCACGGACCCTTAGAGAAATGCTGTGGTATTTCAAATCTTATTAAAGCAAACCTGAGCCCTTTTTAGGAAAAAACCTCAAAAAATAGTTAAGCTTATGACATGGTACAAATATATAGTTATCGTCACTCAAGTAACCTTGATTCTGAACCTAAATGGAAAATGGAAACAAAAATTGGGTCACTTCAGCTTCCTGCTCCCTCAAGAACAAATCATTCCAGCAGGTAGGGAGAACATAGATGGAAGAGAGATCGATATCTTATCCTAAAGGTTTGCAAATATGGATGCAGGTGAGCTATTGGAACAATGTCATTGCACACTGTGGGTATCCTTTGTGGAGAGTGAAAAACCACGGTCTGGGAAACAAGTTTCAATAATAAAGGAGACAAATAATATTTATTATTGCTGTAGAAACACATGCAAGTGCACTGCCTTGCCACAGAACTTGCTAGAGACAGGAGAAGGGGTGACTGAGAGCCTGTAAGAACAGTGGGGCTGGAGTGGTCTAGCTGCACGTTACCTAAGCCATACTCCTCTATCCCTCCTCCAGCTCTGGAACACAGAGAAAACAGATCCTGGACACACTCACACCTGAATATCAACACTACTGAGCCAACATGGTCTGTGGTTTTGGCTAAAACACCCATAGTTCAAATGCTCTTATAACACAGAAAGGGTATTTTTCAATAATTTAATGTACAAGAATTTAAGTTCAGAAAGGACACCAAGAGGATTGAAGTGGTGGAATTTGGAAGAGAAAATTGGCAGAAATTAAGCTGAAGGTCTTAATTAGGACTGCTATACTGTGATCTTTTCAATATTCAACTAGGTAAAAAGAAAGAAACTTTGAAGATTCAAATGATAAATTTCAAGGAATCTGATTTTTTTTTTTTTTATTATATGAATGAATTTAAGAGTATATGTTAAGCTTCCACAGGATCATGCTGGTAAGTATTAGGTGACCCCATGTCACCCAGCATCTTCATTGCTGTAGTGGACACACTCCATGGCAGGTGGTGGTTTCAGAGGGAAAGGCTTTGAGGGAAAGGTCCCAGTTCCAGAGTAAGCTGAAGGAAGGATAAATTTCATATTGGAGCTCAGCACATTCCAGTGCAGGGTGCTCTGTTGACATGTTCATTTCTGGGGTGTGTCCTAAGGAGATGGACCCCTGTATTTTATACAGTGGTGTCCACATAAGAGGAGATTCTGGTCCCTGGAGCTTGGAGAAGATTCTGGGAAGGGATCAGAAAGGAAAGGATTAATTTTGCCAAACAGTATGTGCTATTTTTGATCAGTGAGCTCTACTAACAGCAGTGAATGTGCTCTAGTAAGTGGTAATCTACGTAGCTGAAGCAGGGGTGCTATATTTAGTGATATCAGATTAAAAACATTGAAAAGCCTAAAATAATAATTTTGCCAAAAATGACCTTCTGACCTTTCTGGTTGGTTTTCCTATAAAGCAGACATTAAAACCAGACCCTATCTGCCATTTTTTTCAGGTAATATTTTGCTTAACTTTCACATGGCAGTCTCTTCTAATATAAAAAGATGCTTTTTTTAAACCTTGATGTAAATAATATGTTTCTTCTGTCCTGAAATTAACTCCTCAAACTCCAAATGCAAAGGCAGAGTGGGATTTTACGGCTGATGGGTGAGATTACCTAGTACCAGAACTGAAATAACTACTGTGTCACCTACTTTTTTGCAAGAAGAGACCCTTAATGTGATAAGTTGTGTCATTCAAGAGTCACATGTATTTCATTGCCTAAATTTTTGGAAAACTGTTTTAACCTTACCTTGTGTTACCCTTCAGCAGCAGTTAATCATTGAGCAGGATCATTAGAGCAGGATCATGGCTCTTTGGAAGCAGAAAAGAGGCATTGTTCCTGATTGCAGCTCTAATGATTCAAAGGGTGCAATCTCATAATTAGGTATGTCTTTAAAAGTTATTTACTTTGCCTGACTTCACAGAATTCAAGGAAGTGCAGTTAACCTGGGTAAGTTTTTGCATGTGCTGATGGACTGCTTTAAAATTCTACCCAACCTGTCCCCATCTCATGTCCTTGTGACTTGAGCATAATTAAACTTTGGAAAAATTTAGACTCCCTTCTGCACTGACATCTGATGGTTATCACCCAGGCATAACCTTCATTTTCAGCAGGCGACCTGGGCTGAACAAACACAGAGAGCTTACATATTTTACAAACCCACAGTTTATACAGAGATTATTTTATGTTTAGATATCACTCTCGAGCAACTGGGACAAAGCCAGCTGCAGATCTGTATAAACAACAGATTTTGTACATTAGATAGTTCTTTAAGGATCTGCTATAGTATGAAGCATAGTGAAAATCTAGCAGTTGAAATCTAGCTCCACCCAACAGAATTTTTTGAAATTTTTTTTTGCCAAGAAAAGCAATAGGGTGGCATTTAGACCAAGAAAATACTGAAAGCGAACCAGATATGTGTACTGTTCTGAACAAGGAGTTGCTAGTGCTTTAAATGACTGCCAGATGTCAAATAGCAAAATGCCTCTCCTTCCACAAAAGAATAGTTGACTAATAATTCACTTTAGAAGGCTGAGAGTCCAGATCTCTGCCAGAGATGTATTAAAGCTGTAACATTTGATATGGGCTAGGGGAGAAGATACAAATATGGATGTAATAGAGTTTACCCTATAATCAAAGGAGGAAGAAGAAAAGTCTTTGCATTTTTGGATACTGGACCTCCATAAAACAAGAATTAAGAACAAATGCCAAGAGCAACTTTCCTTTCTTCTACCAAAGAAGCAGCACTAACTTATGACATTGGTTAAAGATTCATGGTCAGCCTGAGAGAATATATTTCCCTGTAATAAATTCTCATATTGCAAGAGGAGTCATGGCTGAACAAAATGTGATGCACTTCTACACACACATGCAGACACCTATGTCCCATTTGTGTGACAGTAAGTGAAAATTCCATCTGTTTAAGTGTTTTTAATTTCTACATTTTAATGAGCTTTTTGTCATATACAGAAATTAAATCCAGTTTAGTGCATGTCTCCTATATAATCAAAACTTGCCATGTTTATGAATTGAGATTTTTGAAAATCCTTTCCTCACACTTGATGTATTACCACAGGTTCAGCTAAAGAAAATCATGCTGCACTATTTATTAGTGTAGGTGGAAGAAATCCATGCAGCAGTGGACAAGGAAAGCACTTCAACTGTGTGACTTGTTTACATTTCAAAAGGCTTTTGAGAGGTATAATAACAAGAGACTGGAGAAAAAGAGGAGTGAGGAAGTCAAAGTACAGTAATTCATCAAAAGACCACGTGAGACAAAAAATGCGAGTAGTAAGACTAAAAGGTGAACTTTTATACTGGAAATCACAAAGTTTTGTGCTAGGACTAGAGCTGATCTGGAAAAGGAGGATAGACAGAAAAGTGACAGAATCTGTTGCTTCTGTGAAAGGCAAGGAGAAAGTTTTGGAGAGAGTTGGAGAAGGCTGGTGTTATACTAATGTCAAATCCCACTGGTTTTTCTACTGGAGTCAGTTTACATCCAAAAGAAGTTAATGTGTTAAATCCATCGAATGGTTCCATGACAAGTTTAATGATTTCTGCCATTGAACTGTGGTTACTGCTGAAGGAAAGAGTAAGAGGTTTTATTAAATGTCTTAACACTGCTTATAAAAATTGAGTATCAGCCTGCATTAGGCTTTGATTAAAGTATGCTGTATACATTCCCTAGCACTGTGTGCTGGTATTAGTCATTTCAGTTAATTGTGAAAATGCATTGGACATACGAGGTTAGGTTATATCTTCTAGTTGGCAAATATCTATATGTATTTTATGCCTACTTTTGAACAAGAGAGAAGATTGAGATAGATTTTTTTTTTTAATGATAAATACCACTTTTCTTGACCCTCGTGGTTCAACTATTTGCTGAGCTTGAAGAGCAAAATAGATTTGTTTCTTTTCTTGCTCACTGTAACACCTTAGTGGCCCTTCAGCCACTTTTGCAGAATTGTGTCCTGCAGTCGTTTATGGATGCTACTTCTGGACCCTTCAGAAACATATCTAGTTCTGTGATGAGTTCTGCTTAAATTGCCCAAAATCATTTCACAAAGAAATCTTTCAATTAAGCACTAAAAGCAGGGGACAACATTAAACCTATGCCCACTGCAAGCCCCTCTCATTTGTAAGACAGAAGGCTTTGCTGAGGAACTGAATGCTTAAAAATGACTGCTGAAATATTTGTCAAAGTCCAGGCTTTAAAATGTTGCCCAGCTTTATTTATTATTAGAGAGTGATGCTTTATGCTCTCTGCAAGCAGCAATTTGTGGGCAACTTAGAGGACTGTGATTCTTGTGTGAGAAAGTGGGAGTGAAGAGGAATTGAAACCCCTTCAGCCCCTGCATAAAAGGCCAGGGAAAATATGGTCCTTTAAGATTACATTATTCGTACAGTGTCAGACAGACAAACACACGCTACAAACACTCAAAAACTGCTGAAGTTTAGTGTTATTCTGTTCCAACAAGCCTGTAAATTAAACTGAACGTAAAATAACTGAAATGGTAGTGATGCATGTAGGAGGAGTTGATCTCTGTTGTGGTGTGCTGTGAAAGAAGTTATTTTGGCTGAAAAGAGCTACAACCTGGAGGAATGAGATATGTATAAACCCAAGATTACTGTGATTTTTATAGGCGACAATCGTATTACACTGACCTGGTGAGGCAAGTGAGGCTTGAGGCTGTGGAGGATAACTGTATGGTGCCACAAATTACACTCTTACTTGTACCTTTTTTCAGCATCTGGTTTCTATTCCTCCTTCTCTTGCACTTCTACTGTGTAGTTTTGGGGGTTTTTTTCATGCTCTCAGCACTGTACTCACAAGGCACAGTAATACATTCTACCAGCACAGTAATTAAACCAAAAAAAGATTATTTTAAGCTTGGTTACACCCTGCCTTTTAATGCTTCCTGTAATTTTTTTTTTTCTTTCCATTTCATGCTAATAAAATTTTGTTCAGGTTTTGGAGTTCATACAGGGGAATTCAAGGTGTGTATACAGCCAAAGCCAGGAGAAGCCTGAGGAGCAAAGCGGCTGATTTGTCAGGAGAGAGCTGGACAGGGACTCTGCTGAGCTGTGACTTGGCTCTAGCCCCTGTCTTATAAGGGTTTGAACAGCCATGTGGAGCTCATCTGCAGCAGTGGCTGTGCATTTGCCCAGCAGCTCGCCCAGCTCCACCCAGCCTGGCTGTGTCTCAGTGGGTTCTGCAGAGTCCCTCACCCACGGTCACACTGGGAGCTCCTCCCCAAGACCCACTGGGCTGACTGTGCCCTCGTCAGGTTTGGTTGGTTCTTTCACACATATCTCATTTTTTTTAACACTGTAGTTTCTGAAGAAAACTAGTTTTTTGTTTTCCTCTGTGCTTTGTTTTGGTTTCCGTGCGTGTGTATGTGATGGGGAGGAGGGGGAAGTGGCTGATTCCATTGACTTGTTTTAACACAACTCATCCCTATTTTAGTGATGCTTTTAGCTTGGACTAACCTGTAAGATGTCCATAAGACATGGCTCTGCTTGGAATAGCACTTCAGCAATGTGATTCAAACATAACACACCCAAAGACTACCCAGGAAATGTTTTAGCAGCTGCATTTAATTTGCAGTGCTGGTCACAAAGGTGTCTGTTCGTGTTTGAGCCCATAGTGTGGCAGAACTGACAGTTGTGGAGTACTCCCACCTTCCAGAATCCTCCTCTTTTATTTTTATTTGTTTTTCTCCAGAGTCAAATCTCTTTTGAATTGCTAAAAGCCAGTCTTGTTTCCTGCAGTACTCAGTCTTCAAGCAAATTATTTTTTCATCAATCCAGATTCTATTTTGTTCTCTCTCTCACCGAAAACCATTCGACAATAACACGTCAGCACTAAGATACCTTCAGGAAGGTCAGTGAAAATAAGAATGGAAAAAAATAAATAAACCATGTGATTTGAAAAGATGTATCTGAAATACACTTGCATACTCTTTTTGTTGGCATAGTTGCCCACTCCCTGAAGAGTTTTGCTATGTCCAGGAGTTCAGAAGACAGATATGCAAAATAAATGCGATTATTATACTAGCAACTATTCATGGTAATTCGCAACAGTTTCCTACTAAACCTTTAATATTTTACAGACACTTTTGGCCGTGTGGATAGAGCACAAGACTGCAGTTTAAGAGCTCTGGTTTAATTCTTATTTCTGTCAGAAGCTTCTTATGGTGTTGTGGGGAAAATCTTTTCCTCCCTCAGTGCCTCAGATCTTAAAGTGTTCATAACAAGGCTTTCCTTTTTTTCCATTCCTTGTCTTTATTGTCTATTTATACTGTAAGGTCTTACTGGAAGACACCATTCTCCAACTGGGTGTTAGTATTTTTCCAGTCTCAGAGTGGGGTCTCAGCAAAAATACACATAAGTAGAGATTTATATACTATAGCAAATATTTATTTATTATAATAGAATAGAAACTCTATTGTTTCTATATTGTGCATGGAAAGCAAATATAAATGCATAGAGATTTTTGAGTGATGCTTACTTTCACAATAACTAATATAAATAATTCAAAATTTTGAAGTGTCACAACTTAGATTATGTCTGTGTATTATTAAAATACTGATAGTAAGATGTTTTTACACATATATCAGTAAAAGCAAGCTATGTTGTGCAGAGCGACATTTAAATTCACATAAATCAATTTATGCTTATGGTTCCGTGTCCCTGGTCCTTTTAAATTAACTTCTTAATGTATATTTGCATCCTGTCAGTATATGGATTCAACTGGAGAGCTATTTTCAATAATTACAGTTAATTTCCCAGGAATCAGATGTTGGTGTACATGAAAGATCATTCCTGACTGGTTTTCAGCTGCCTTGAGAGTTTTAGTTATTACAAGTTAATTGAAGCAGAAAAGTTGAGGATAAAAGTTGGCTTATCAGATTGAATTCTGTTAAAGTGACTGATTGTTGTGTAAGGAAAGGCAACAATAGCTGAGGCTGTACTATCATCACCTGCTTATTTTTAAGGACTGGATCAAAGAGGCAAAGAGGATGTTTGGTTCCTCATGGGTGCCTGAAGTCAAATCCTGGCTCCGCAATCTTTTGGTAACAAATTGCACACTGGAGTCGCCGCCTGAGCAGCACTGGTGCAGCCTGGGGCAGCTGATGCTGTCAGTTTAACACTGAGCTCTGTTCCTTTTCCCGTAAAGAGACCCTTGGTGGGATGATCTTTCTGTCTTGGGTTAAGCAGGTGGGGCACATGTGAAGCTGTCAGGTTTCCCCTGCCTTGGTGTTCAGTGCTGCTTCGTGCACCCAGAAATTGTGTGAGGTAGGTGCAGAATCAGCCGGTAAACCACCTCTCTAACCTGCCCCTATGAAAGGCTCCCTTCCTCTTCACATTTGAATGATACAAAAGAAAACATCAAAATAATTAAATACTTTCTGATTTTTTTTTTTTTGGTTATGTTTCTTTTTCCTTTTTGTTTTATTAACAAGTTAGAAAAAGGAGGGCAGATGGAAAATCTTCGAGCATTATTAGGTGAATGGGGAAGATATTTCTCTTAAAAAAAGCTCCTTGAGGAAAGAATCTTTCTCTCAAAAACCTTCTATTAAATATACATTTCTATGTGGGAATTTTCATTTTAAGGTGGTGAAGGCAACAACTGTTTCTCAATATTAAAATTATGTTGACACAATTTTTTTGCTTGACTGAATTTTAAGGCTGATGTGATCATCCATGCTGCCCAGGGGATTTGACTGCTCAGATCCCATTAGAAAAATCTCAATCTTCATCCCAATATTGACTGGAGAAACCATTATATTAAATTCTATTATAGGTTGTTATCTAACATGCTCAGTGTTGAGTGACAAGAGGAAAATGATAATGTGTTCACCTAGGGACTGTAAGACAAATGTTTCATGTGTTCTGTGGACTTCTGTTAGATAACATTATGGTCATATTATATTAAATAGGCACATCCTGCTTTTTATACTGGAAAAAGAATTTGAATTATTGGCACAGGCAGATTCTTAAAAGGCTCATCATGGTTTTTCAGCTTGATTTTTGAGATGAGTGCATTTTCTCGACAGATTTCTAGAATTGCTAAACTTCACAGAGCTCACATTTGACATTGCATCAAGTAAATATTCTCTGTGTGTTAAAAATAATATTCTCTGTTCCTTTAATGCAGACGTGTCTAAATATATTCATGACTTGGCACAACAGGGTTCCATTTAAACCTTCAAACTGAGCCCTGGTGATCACCATGCTGGGGGTCCTTGGCCACGAGCGTTCAGAGCCTGTCACCTCAAAGTCTGTGCCACAGCCACTTCTGTCTGGCCCATGAGCAGAGCCCTCTGTCCTGGACTGCAAGATGCCCTTAGCCTTGGGCAGCAGATTTCTTCTGCTTAGTGAAGTGCTTAACATTCCCTACCTTTAACATTTCAGGCAGGCCAGGGATGGAAATGCTGCTGGTTTTCTTGTTTTCATAGCTGACCTTTTTGGGGTATCTTTGAAAACAGCGTATTTCCTATAAATGGGGTGTTTCTTTGGGTGTGACACATTATTACTTCCTTATCTCAATGAGGTTCAGGGGGTTTCTTCTGAAATTGAGAGCAAAATTGTAACAGGTCTTGTAACAGGAAAGCAACTGATTGCTCTGAAAAAGAATTGATATGAGGGCGTATCAAGACGATCAGTAGGATCTCAAACTATAAAAAATAATGCTATATTCTACTAAATTCTGTGAAGCTGGGAAGACTTGGAATGATTTGTCTCTTTTTCTATTTGTCTTGGATGCTAAAAGAGAGTAGAAATATAGTATGAAAAGCTTCACAAGTGATGAAGCCTTCTGAACTGTCAGATTTCTATAATAAAATGTAACTCAAGATGAAGTTTTTCAGTACAACTGTCATTTTCAAATACCAATACGTTCTCTGTGGTTATGTTTTCATAGACCTGTATTTCATCTCTTCTAAGTACAGATCCTTCCCCTCAACTAACAAAGGTGACTCCAGTGAAAATATTTTAAGTGTGCTTCCACCTCCTCCCCTTAATTATATGATTCAAACTGAAAATAAAGAGGGCTTTCAAAGGCTTATTTTTTAATAAACAGTCTCAAAGGAACAAAGAACCATGAACTTACTCATAAGGTACAGTAGCTTCATGGCTGAGAGCAGAAGAGCACAAAGATTCACATTCCCTTGTTGCTTCAGTAGCTCTTTTCAAGATGTTTCCCATTTGACCTTTGCCACAAAGATGAGGTCTGTCCAGAATCTTTGAAAAAAGTAAAGGAAGGTCATGCAGAGATGTCTTAATATGAGCTTTGCACAAAGCTCTTTTCATATCTACCTAAAAGCAGTGGACTATAGCAAATAAGTTGTGGACAGGAGCACTCAGGCCCCCATGGCCCGAAGGGACACCGTTTAGAGTGACCTTTTAACATCCTTTGTCAGTAATCTGCATAGATGAAGTCAATTGTCTAAAAGGTCTGTCCTTGTCTGGCAAACAAAGGGTAGTCAATGTCTCAGTAGTCACATTCCTCTGTAGAAATGATGCAAATCAATTGCTCTAAATTTTTCTTTCTTATTTTCTGAGATTCTAGAGGCTATTTTAGGGAAGCAGGGGAGTTGCTAATGTTTAACAGTTCTGAAAGATTCAATTGAAATCTATTTCATACTGACAATCAGTAAGGAAAACTAAACCTAGCTACTGAATTGTGCTGATCTCTTGAAGTGTTTTTCCTCGTATGTATGATTCTGGTTGAAACTTTCTCTAAAAACAAGTATAAGAAAATAAAAAGTCCCACTACAGTCAAATATTGGAGCTGTGTTCCTCTTTGAGCCAGGCTTGATGAAAGTATAAGATGAACAAACTGAAGTGGTGTCTGAGCTGCAAATTGGTTCTTACCAAGAATTTTCTTGTTAGTTTCTTAAAAATTTTCTTGCCTTTTACTTTTAAATTATATGAAAATAGCACCCATTCTAAATAGTTTTTCAAATACTGGTGTTTTTTGGACAAAGTAAACTGTGGAAAGGTTGCAGTTCCTGCCCGCAGGGTAATTGTATCTTCACTATGTGATCAAATTATCAAGTTTAACTGAAAGGAAGGTAAGAAGCTGCCCAGCCTGACAAAATGTCAGCTTAGTTGGAATCGAGGACGTGGGGGAGCATTCAAACGGGCAAAGCTGATTAGGGTTAGCAAACTACAGGGTAGAGGAGGCTATAAAAGGTAAGATCTCTAATTAGCTGTTTGAGCCAGTGCTTCAGACAAACTTTAGAGGTGGACTTGTGAACTGCCTAAGAAAGGTTCTCAATAGGGGTTTTATTGTGGATTGGGAGAGTGGTGAGGAAACAAAGGAGGGGGAGCAATGAAGAATGGCAGTTTTGGGGCACCTCCATCTTTCTGCTGTCATGCGTCATGCAGTCAGGTAAGAGAAAATTTTGGATTACAGTACTTGACTTTATTTAAACTCTGTCCAAGAAAAAACCCAGAATCCAGTGTGCAAAGGACTGGAATAGCAATAGGAAAGTTCTAAAAGTTGCTACCAGATTTAGAGAAAAAGGGGATTAATTCCACTAACAAGCACTGGTGAAGCTGCACCTCAAATACTTTGTTCAGATTTTGGCATCTCACTACAAGAAAAGCTTTGAGAGTCTGGAGGGTGTCCAGAGAAGGGAATGGAGGTAGGGAAGGCTCTGGAGCACAAATCTGATGAAGCCAGCTGAGGGAGCTGGGGGTGTTTAGCCTGGAGAAAAGGAGGCTCAGGGGGGAACTGATCACTCTCTACAAACACCTGAGGGGGTGGCCGGGTGGGGGTTGGACCCTTCTTCCAGGTAACAAGAGACAGGACAAGAGGAAATGGCTTCAAGTTGTACCAGGGGAGGTTCAGATTGGATATCAGGGAAAATTTCTTCACAAAAAGGGTTATCAAACATTGGAACAGGTTGTCCAGGGAAATGGTGGAGTCTCAGTCTCTGGAGGTATTTAAAAGACTTATAGATGTGGTGCTTAGGGATATGGTTTAGTGGTGGACTTGGCAGTGTTGGGTCTATGGCTGGACTTCATGATTTTAAAAATATCTTCCAACCTAAATGATTCCATGATTCTATCATTCTGTGATTGTTTGCCTGTGGAAGATTTACAAGAAAGACTTTGTCATGCTCATTCTGTAAGGAGCCATGTGATTATTTTGGTTAAACCAAAGACAGCCTGAATTCTGAATACTTGGCCAATGCTACAAACACATTGTTTTCCATATGCCAGTGTATAGTCACAGTCTCCTCGTGAAAATTCTGTAAGCATTACCTCCTGAATTAAGTTCTATGTTGGTGATTCATTCATCATTATTATTGATTGCTGTGGCTTTGAAATGGCAATATTTAGGCTCATGTCTACTACTGCTAAGAAATTAATGCCATACATTATATAAATGTATGTGTACAAAGCTCCAAATGATTCTAAAGCACATCTGCCACAAGTACCTTGTATTCCTTGGTAACCAGCAGCGTCCATCATTGAGTTGTGCCATGAATTTCAGTGGCAGCACAGCTGGGTCTTCCTGTTAAAATCTAAGGTAGATTGATGAATGAGTTCAGCAGTAGACTAGCTATTCAACATCACAGAATAATGAGAAATATAACTTTTCTGGGGGTAGCAGCAAGTTTAAATGCTGGAAAGTAGCTGATTCTAGAGATGTTGTATAAAATCTAGGCTTCATAGGAAAAGAGGAAATTGTGTCTGGACAAGCCAAACTTTGCCCAGTCAGTGGTTTTGAAATAGGAAAATTAGACATTGTCTAGGAAGACAGTGCAGATGAAATTCCAAAACAGACACCTGTGTTCCTTAGTTATATTCATGTTAAACCCATGTGTATGCTTTATATTTCTACAATTAACTGAATCTACCAGGGATTGCAGCATCCCTGTGTTCTGAGGAAGACAGATCCCAGTCTGATGTGTTCTTCTTGGACATCTCCCTAATTTGAAACAGAACCACTACAACCCCATAAAGTTTTTGAAAATAGTTGAGGTCTGACCAAAAACATTTGGTGGTTTATACAAAATTCATTTATTTCCTCTTCCTTTTTTCTGTGGAAAAGTTCTGGCTCCCTGGTTTATGGAAAGGAAAATATGTTGAAAACAAGTGGTTTTCTTGGTGCTGCCTAGTGATAACTGTTTAATATCAAACTTTCCATTAAGACATAGCAAATTCCCAACTCTTAATCCTTGCCACCAGAAAAGTGGAATATCCCAGAATTAGCAGTAATATTTATAGTCTTTCAAGTCTTCTTTGTGTGATTCATTTTTATTTTTGCAATATTGAACAGAATACTACTGAAAAGAAACCCTAATTGTATGTTTTTAAAGACACTAACTGAATACATTATTACTGGTTTTGCAAAGAACAAAAATAATTGCACACTTACAACACACTACTGCTTTATTTTGAATATTTTCTATGAAATATTTGGAAAGCTTTGCTTGTTTTGTAAGGCATCCATGAGGCAGAACTCTAAACCTTAGTTGTGGTTATAATCGATGCCAACTGAATCTCCCAATAACATTGTAGTGTTTTTGTTTTTCTGTCCTTTATCTACATAAAAACACACCAACATCCACTTATGAAAGCTCAAATTTTTGGTAAGCAACTCATCTAAAATCTTGAGGGAATAAAAAAAAATTGCTACATAAAAAAAACCCTCATGAAAACCTCGTATCTGAGTCTTTAAAGATCAGAGTTCCTGTCAGTAATGTCAATAAACTGATCTGGTTTTTTACTTCATTTGTTGTTGCTTTAGGCAAAAAAGCTACTATTATGAAGACACCATGCTTTAATTAGTCTAACTCAAAGAAGGAATGCAACAATGGTGGAATTGGTGATAGAAATTAAGTCAGAAAAGGATGAAGAGCAAAATAAAAGAGAACAGCTGCTGTTGAAAATACCTTGCAATTTTAGTAAATACAAATATCAAATATCTCCCTGAAGCTGAAGAATTTGGTAAACTAAATGTGAAGAGTTAGAAAGATTGGGAATTACTTTAAAGGTCCATGAAACACTTGAAGGCAACAAGCCAGCATCCAACCAAAAGAAGGTTGTGATCTGGCACTCCTGATGCCCGTTCCTCAAAACAGAAAGCATTTTCAGTGGGTCTGTTCTTCTAGCAGACAAAACAATTATTTTTGGGTGCTACCTTTTTCACACAAGTCATCTCTGGCTGACCTCCGTGTAGCTTTTCAGTCAGGAGACTGAGCGTCCCAAACTGAGCTCCTCTCTGGCTAATCCAAGTGGCTTTAACACTGCAGTAGCCTCTTAAAAGACTCTTCCTTTGCCAGCTCATCCACACAAATTCGCTTTTGTGCTGATATGTTGTGAGTTATGAGCAGAAAGTGACACACGTGTTTGTGTGTTCTAAATAAAAGCCTTTTGTGGATGGTTCATGACATAAATGATCTTTCTGTTTGATTAGGGGCTGGGGGAGCAGAGCCCATGTTTGAAAGAGCAGGAGCTTTTCCACAGGTCACTGACTCTGTGTGTTTGCAAGCGAGCAAGTCTGGTGCAGTGTGTGTATCCAAGAGAGGAGGGCACATGGTGACAAAGGTAGTCCTACTGGAGTTCTTCCTGGTGTTTCAGCGTGATCTTGGTTTTATGCAGACATTTCTAGTTGGATTATGTGAGCAGCTGTAAGAGATAATGACATGAGAAGCCTTCCCGCCACTGTCACAGGCAGGCTGCAAGTGCGGTTCAGCCCTTCCTCTGGAAAAGGATCTGGCCCAATATGCATCCCGAATATTGCAACAAAACACCCACTGAAAGAAGAGAGGGGAGAGAATCTGTGCCAAGAAGGTATTTCCAAGTATGGGAGGCTCATTTTGCAGAGCCTAATGAGGGCTGAGAAACCGTGCTTCTGGGATCTGTCCAGATTCCGTGAATAAGCCACCGAGAGACTGATGAAAGCTAATAATAGTCTCAAATTCCTCACTTAAACTTGTGTTCATCATAGGCTTACAGTCGTTAGGAGAGAAGCAGGCTCTGCTCTGCAGTGGTGTCCCAACCTCAGCCGCTGTTGCTGTTGGCCACTGTGTGTCATTAAAAGTGGGGTTTTTTACAAACATGGCCCTTTTTGTTAAAATACTTTTTCCTCTGACATTTTTTATGAAGGCATGTTTGAAAAATCACTTTATGGAAAAATTTTCCTTTCTCTGCAAAGCCTTTCTGGTGGTCAGTTTGCTAAATTAGCCCCATCCTAATTTATAAAAGACAATTTCGCAGTATGGGAAAGAACAGGGTATTGGCATTGCCTGGGATAGCTGAGGGAAGGTGCAAATGTGCCAGGGATTCTGTTGCTTAGAACTAAAAGTCACAGTGACTGTAGCTGATCCATATCAGAGTTTTTATCAGAAAAGCCCTCTCTGAAGACATAACTCTTATTCATGTCAGGTAAACCCCCATATTCATCCAGGGAATTAAGTGTTGCTGTCACATGTCTTGGCTATTAGGTTCTGACAGTTTTTTGGCACATGCTTTACCCTAACGGGATTGATCCCGCACAGCTTGTGAATGGGGACCTTGTGACTTGAAAGGGATGGAGGATCATTTCAAAGAGTCTGTAATATGAACTACCAGGGTGCTAAGTCCTTGTCAACTAGTTGTGGTTGGCTTAGATTTTTCAAAATTACTTGGATACCTTGAAGAGCCCTCAGTATCCCCAGCCCTTAATATTCCTATCACTCATTTCCTCCCACCTTAGCACAGAATATCAGGAATCAGTTCTAAAAGTGCAAATACATACAAGCTGCAAAAATGAGAATTATTTCCAAAATACTCGGCTCTTGGAAGCAAAATTTGAGAGGAAGAAAGAAAAGAAAAGGAAAAATAACTGGGTGGAAAGCCTGTAAATAGGTAGGGTTTTTTATCCTGTGTGCAGTAGGCACACATCATTTATGAACTTACCTACAGAATAGCTCTGTGCTGACTTGACAATGACTCCAGTTCAGGTGGAATCAGTAAGTGGTTCATGGCAAGTTAGTGCAAATTATTCTTTTTGACTGCAAGTTGCTTAAGTCTGCTGTATGGTAAGAGGCCAATGATGAGGCAGTACATGACTTTTGTAAAAGGGTTTTCTTTCAAAAATCCCAACTAAGTCGTTTATTAAGAGGGAAATAGCAATTTTTGCAAAAGTTTTGACACCGAAGGGATCATCTATTTACCATGTTCAGCTCTCTTTTGTGATTACATAGGATTATAGCTTTCTCAACATTACCAAGAAAAATCAGAAAATAAATATGTGAGTGCTATCCAAGGGATAACAGCACACCTCTTGCTCCAGGGTTTGTGCAGTACACCGGTAATTCATACATATACCAGCGCTGGCATGACATTAGGATGGTCATTAACACTGCCGTCTCAGTTTTTTACTTCTCTATTGAAAAACTAATTCAAGACTATAAGAACCCTACTAGGCTCATAATTTGAAGTTTTGTATTCTTATTAAGGTTTTCTTCCAAAGCTAAGCTTCCCAAAGCCCTTCTTGACAGGTTGGGGTGGGGGGGGCAGGTTTTTTTCCATTATGTATCTTTATTTTTAAATTCCCACATTCTTGCTCTTTACCCTTTTTCATCTTCATGCTTTTATTTCACCAGCACCTTTTAATTCCTCATCTTCTATTCACTGTGTGCCCAGGTATGGACATGGCCTTCCTTGCAGCTCACCTGGTGTGATCTCAGAGTTCTCCCAAGGATTGTGCAAGAGAGATGCAGAGGGTTTGACAGGTATTTACTGAGCCTGTGCAGAAGCTGCAGCCACAGGTCACTGCTTCAGGGCTGGCAGGAAAACAGAAAGAAGCTGGGAAGAGTTAATTCCTATTTCATCCATAAGTATTGGAAAACTAATGTGGGTGGCCTGTGGTTTGGGTGGAGTTCAGGTCATGTTTCCTCACCTTTCCTGCTACTCCTGTCTGTTCTGTGCTTCTTAAACCTGTCTGACAATCGTCCTTCCCAGCTGTTTCCTCAAATTGGGAAACACTATTAGCCAACAAATGCACTGCTGTTAGTCCTCCTGCAATACCCTTATCAGTGGAGGCGAGCATCTTGCAGTGATAGGTGGCCATTAGTCACAAAGGTCTGCTTTTATGGAAATTGGTGTCTGCGCCTGGTGTTGCGCAGCTGAGCTGACGTAAATGGCACAGTTCAGTTTTCAGAATGAGAACTTGGGCAACACTGAGTGAAGCAACGTTTAATCCATTGAAATGCTTGGGCCTATCTCTTTATAATGCACTTTACCATGTTGGAGGGAGGCCTTATCCATGTAAGCTGCCACTGGTTCTGTCGGACACAGGGGAAGCTCCTGGCCCCTTCTCAGAGAAGCCGCTCCTGTAGCTCTCCCTCTACCAAAACCTTGCCGTGCAAACCCAATACGTCGTGGTATCTTCCAAATGGGCTGCCATCAATGCTCGCTTCAAAATAAGCTATTTCCTCCTGATTCAGTTCTACAGAGCAGATATTCGCAGCAGTTTAACCAGGTTTAATTTTAACTGAAGATCACTGGAATGTGAGAAGAAAAAAAAATTTCTTTTTCCCAGTTAAATTAGCATAGAAGTGCTTTGAGAAGAAAGACAGGAAATAGCACAAGAAATTTGCTTGTGGCTTTCATACCTGAATGATCTATAAGACCCTGAGGATCACAGCTGACTTGGAGCTGTAGAAATGGCCGTGGTTCAATGCTGGTACTGCCTTAGAGCAAAGCGTGTGGAAAGGATTTAGTTTCCCCTTGACCTCAGATGAGCTCCATTTGCGTACATCTGGTCACTGGGACTTCACATGCAGAACCACATTTGTTAGTAGAGTTGCATATATTTTCTCATAAAAGAGATGAAGGATGCATTGCAGCCTGAATCTTCCATAGAGTTTGACTTTTAAGTGGCAGGTGGTGAGGGTAGGAGTGGAATGTGAGCGTGCAAACCACTGGGAGCTTGCAGGTCCCTTCAGGATGTGTTGAAGGTGGCTGAATGGTACCACCTTGGGATGCACTTCTACATGCACTCCCCTCCTTGTGGAAGAAATATTTCTATAGAATCTGCAGTCTCCTGTTTTCAGCTAACTCCACAACTTGGACCATTTTAATGAATGAATTTGGAAACATCTCCAGGCTGCATAAAGAATTCCTGATTCCTCATTCCTACCTGGGGAAGGGAAAATTTGATGGCTGTACTTATATTTTTTACTGTTTCAATAGAAAACTTTGCTGTCTCTCATTTAATATATTCACATTGAATTTACTTCCTGCCCTTTAATGATGGGCTGCTCACTTCCCGGGACTTATTATTTCAGAAGGTTTCATTTAAGAAAGTTCTTTCTGTAAATTAATTAATCTGTACTGCAGATTTATTCTTCAGCATGTCCACATTTGATATATACAGCATTTAAGTTTGTATTCACTTAGCAAAGCATTTACTCCATTATCATGTAATCATTTCCAGTCCAAATACAGAATCTAGAGATTAATGTACTATAAATTTCTCCTCGCAGAAGTTTTATTGCTATATTAGTTATTAAGTTATGTGTTCATTGATCTTACAAAATAGGAACGATAGATAAGAGATTTGTTTATGTTGTAAGTTAAAGTGAGTCTTTTATAGTTGGTTCAGACTGAAAGGCACACACACTATCTTTACAGTTGGTCAAATGTTGCCAATCAAATTTAGAAAATTCAGGAAGAGTTTTGACATGGTTTTATGAGCTGCCATTATCAAAAATGTTTTTCCTTTTTCTT
Organism: Ptilonorhynchus violaceus; assembly: GCA_013397565.1. Classification (NCBI taxonomy): domain Eukaryota; kingdom Metazoa; phylum Chordata; class Aves; order Passeriformes; family Ptilonorhynchidae; genus Ptilonorhynchus; species Ptilonorhynchus violaceus. The sequence continues at coordinate 3,795,240 of VZRJ01008268.1, forward strand.
TTATTTGCTGGGAAGGTGATAATTTTTTTTTTTTTTAGGACCACTAAAGTATGATTTGGAAAATGTGGAAAAAAACATTGTATGTCTCCAACTTTTTTTCCTAGCTCACCAGAAGAAAATATAGTCTCACACTTCCTGTGCTTTTTCTGTTCAAAGTGTCCTAAACTCCCTCATGTCAAGGAGACTAAGCAAAAAACAATAGCTAAGGCAACCCTTACCTCCTAAAGAAGCTTGATCACCTCCATGTGGAGCTGGTCAGTAGCTCAAAATGGAACATAAGTACTTAACAGCAGCTTAAGACAGGGCACAAGGGTATTTTAGGATTCACTAAGTCATAACTTCCCTGTAACTGAAAAATCCATAGGGTCACTATTTTCCCTATGAGGCAGAATGTTCTTAACTGAGTCCCACTGGTATCTGCTCCATTTAAGTTCTGTGATGTATTTGTTGTACTCATCTGGGGAAAGTTGCTGAAATCTTAGTCTTGAAGGCTCAGAGTTTATAGGGGAGAAAAGAAATTATTTCCTATATTATTTTGTCTTGATATCCAAACTTTCTTTCCTGTTTCAGCAATGTGATCTAAGACTGTAAGAAGAAATGTGTCATATATTAATCTCTAGATTTCACATTTACACATTATAGGATAGATAACAGTACCTAGTTATTTGTTGGACAAAACCCACGTTGTGTATATCAGATTACACATATCAGGCAACAGTAGCACCAAAGGTTGTGCCTACATCTGTTTACCCAAACAGATACTGGCAGTGCCTGTATAGGTAATACTAAAAGGTATTTTGCATGGTTGATCTTTTCCCTTCTCTGCATTCTCTAATCTTAGGCAAGATACTACTATGTATCACTAATCCCCATTAAAAACAAGACAAAACAGCAGCAACAACAAAGCCCTAAGCAAATCTTTTGAGGCACATTGGTATATTTTATATGGTAAAATGTGCATCATCTGTATTAAGATTTATTATACAAGATACATTGAGGTATAATATAAATATTTTGTGGGAGATCCATGCAGTTTTCATTGTCCAAACTAAATTTCCAGCCCCTTAAAATGCAACTTAAGCACAAGCATGTTGGGTTAGTCGGGAAGAGAAAATTCATATTCTCTGTTTCACTTCCTGAATGTCATTCCCATCCCTTTTTTCGTCAGTTATTAAAATGCACAAAGCCGCTTCTGCCAGCCCACTTATCCCCTGCCACATTGAATCAGCGTATCCACAACGAGTGTTTCCTCTGCACTTGGAGCTGTCACAGATGGACTGGAAGAGCTGCTTTCTGGTGATTCAGTGCAGCAGGGGACACATGCTCCAATGACAGCAACGGTGCACAATTAACAGAGGCTAAAAGAGCACAAAGGAAATTGTAGAGCGGAGAGAAAAGCTGCAGAACCCTTAGCTGTAACTCACTCAGGGCTTTCCAATTCTCTTTGCAATAAGGCAAAAAGGCAAGTTAATAAAGCACTGAATATTTTTGTAAGGCAAACTACTGGCCTATTTTTATATACACTTATGAAATATCAATGGACTAAAGCTGACTTCCATATGAAAAATGTTCTTAGAGAGAATTCGTGGAACTCAAATGATGAATTGTCTTGGTTTTGCCATTCTTTGGTAAAGATTTACCTCAGTTTCCTTGATCATTTTAATACCTTAAAAAAGAAAAATGTTCCCAAGGGACCTTTACTGAGAAGGAGGTTTTATTGCGAGTCCCCGTGTACTGCCACGCTAGTCAATAGTTGTGACTGATTGCTGTAACTAATCCATAGGACTGAAGCATGGAGAGTTCTTCAAAACTTTGTTCAGCGTCTCCCGGGAGGGGAGCAACCCTTCCACTTGGATATGATGGCTGAGCTTTGCTCGGTGCTGTGCCTCCATAATTCTATCTGCATGAAAATCACCACATCATCTCGTGTGACGCTGCCCCCTCCTCAGCCCTGCAAGCATCGCTGTACCAGCCACGCGCTTCCCTGGTAAAATAAATAGCTCTAATGATCTCCCCAGCAGTCTCTGCAGACTCCTTGGAACTCTTCTCCCTTTTCAAGGTCACAACTCTGCTTGAGGTTGATAAATTCATGAATTAATAATACGAAGCACTTTTCATCCAGGAATGTCAAAGGTGAGAAACCACAGTTAGTCCCATTTTTATCAAGGAGGAAATTGAGCTGTGGAAGTGACATGTACGAAATGATTTTGGAAGCCAATGGTAGATCCAGGAAAAGAACATAATTCTGTGCACTCAGCTTGCACTGTAGCCATTGCATCACACTGCTTCATGGCACCCTTTGTGCAACTGCACAGTCTTATTAAAGTTGAGATTGAAGTTCCACAAGAGTCAGGAAATTAAACTCTGCCACAGTGGTCATTGTACATTTTTATTGGACATGGCCTATACATTACCAAGTGATCATCCTTTTTACAAAGGGTCACTGTCAGGAAACCTTATACTAGTAAGTGATGCATATTTCTTAGTCTTATTTGTATAATACCATAACTGCAAACAAAACCCCATATATTTTATTATTCTAATTTTTGTGACTGTACTAATCAGGGCCACACTATTACTTTGCGTTTTAAAAAATTACTTTAGCAAATGCCTACAATACAAATAAATGTCTTAAACACTTTTCTGGGATAGTCCAAAGATGATTCATACACCTTGGAGCTCTCATGGAACATGAGACAAGTAATGGTGAAGTACCCATGGTGAAGACCATCGCCTTCTGGAAGCGATCTCTTGTTATACTTAGCTTTGACATTCCTCACAAAAATGTTTTATTCAGCAAGGATGTTCTGTCTGTTCCTACCAGCTTCATTTCCCCAAAGGATCTCTTGACTGTCTATTATAATTCTTGTTTCACTCAAGAATTATAATAGACACTTTCTTGAAATGAGTACTTCTAACTTTCAGAACACTTTCTTGAAATGAGTACTTCTAACAAGCACCTCTATTCATGTAAGCACTCCAGAAAATCCTCTAGATGGTTAAGAGGAGATGCTGAAGAAACACTCAGCACCGTCAGAGGAAAGCTTTTATCTCCCAGAAAATTCTGGGAGTTACTCTTGAAAAACACTGAATGCTCTGCCAGGCATGTCAGCTACTATTTAGCCATTTAACAAGTGAAGTAGCTTCAGGTACAGTCTTGTGCAGAATATACAGATTGTCCATTAACCTGGGGGCTGAGTCAGGCAGGCTGCTTGTTTGACAGGCTCTGGACAGGTCAGTTTTATTGTTTAAATCCTGAAATTGCTTCTAGAAACAAACTGTAATGTTGTCTTGCATTTATAAAAACTGGTTTAAGCTTAAATTAAGCTTTACTTTTTTGCACAGTTTCTTATTGCAAAAGGTAACCATTATGTAATACATTTTACAATAGCAGTGGTCCTACCTATACTGATTTTATTAATATGATTTTTTCCCCCTAATCTTGATCTCTTTTTTCTTTTAATTTGAGCAATATTTTCACTGAAATACTTCTATATTATTGTCTCTGCTACCTCAGACTGTACCATTTGTATATTTGTTTAGAAAGAGAACTTAACAGAGGAAGGAAAGAAGTGTAAGCAGCACACCATAATGGTCATATAGTGGCTGGTGAAGAGTAGCAGAAATATGGCCTTGAGGAATGAAAGATGTTGTTTACCTGTGTAGCCAGTGCAGCACATTCACTGGAACTTCTCCACAGCAAGCCACCAGCGTACTCAGACCCTGAGTTTTGCACACTCTGAGCCTGTATGTAGGAGAACTGGGTCAGCTTTGATTTTGCAGAAGCTTTTTCAGTCCATACCACTTGTCAGCCCCTGGAGGACAGGCCTTGTCATTTGCTCAGGGTGGCACTTGCTGCCTTTTCTTGTTTACATGTTTTGTCATTTAGAATTTTTACTACTCTGTACATTTAAATCACAATTTTTTCTACATAGGAATACTTACCTTGGTATTAACAATTTCCCTTTTTCCTCTCCCTGCTTCTAAGGACAGATGCATCTAATTTCCTGTTAAAGATACAAATAATATAGTTCAGTAATGCGGCAAATTCCTTCGTTAAAAAATAGTACGACTACCACTAGAGGGCTTGAATAAGGACCCAAATCTTACCTCTGTTACACCTTTCCAATCTGGGTAATTTCATGTAAAACGTAGTTGTCCATTTTCCTTCAAATTTGAAAGACAGGCTGACAGCTTTTTTTAACTTCAAATTAAATAGAATTTCCTCTTAATAAATCACCTAGGTGATTTGCTTCTTCAAAGTTCAGTTTAAAAAGAGACAGAAATTTTCCGAGATAGTGCTTGGAAAATGAAATCTTGTCTTAATTGTGAGGACCAACCATTACTCTTTAAAATCGTTTTGCAGCCTGGTCCTTTAAATGCCTTTAAGGTGGCTGTGTTTAAGGACAGAAACTCTTGGTGTGGCCCCTGGCAGTGCTGAGCCGAGGGGACCCAGGGGCCGGGGTGCTCATGTGCCCCCGACTCCACCACGGCTCAAGCACTAATCCAAAGCCACAAAATTTCTCCGGGGTCTAATGACTAAAATTCATTTAATAATACTTAGCACTTACCGCTTTGGGTACATCTTCAAAGAGCTGAACTAATAGCAGCTAATTTAATCTTCAAACAGGCGGAGTGAGGAGCATTATCACCGCCGTGTGACTGGGGGCCGGAGCAGAGGAACGGCGCTGCAGAGAAACGCGAACCGGCGCCTCTTCCCAGCTGCTCTGTGCCTGACGAACAGCAAGGGTTTCCAGGGGATTTAATCCTTGTGGGTGTTTCAGGGTGGCTGCTGACTCTTCCCAAATCCTAAATAGCTATTGTTTTAAAATCTAAAGGTAAAATCAAGGTTACAAAAGGGAGCGGGGCGGGGGGAGAGTGGGAAAGAAAACGAAAAAAGGAAAAAAAATTGTGCTTCTTGTGGGCCTGGAAACACATTCCCTGTTATAGGAGATGTAGAAGCTGTCAAGGAGAGGAGAGATTTCTGTTCCCTCTCCCCAGAGAATGGGTTCTCAGGGCCCCATTTCCCCCCATGTACATTATTTGAAAGGCGGAATGCAGCACGTTCAGCGGTCTGTGCTCAGCTCTGCGGGGAGTGGGGTGGGGGGCGCAGTGCAGCCCCTGTGGCCCTTTATAGCCGCATCTTTGGGGTGCTTTTGGGTGGAAGAGCCACCATGGCACAAGTGCCTGGGCACGATGGAGGCAGAGACCACGACCCCCCGGCAGCACAGCCCGCAGGGGCTTTCCCCACGACAGCAAAGGGGTGCCCAGCCCCGCTGAGTCCCACGGAACCTGTGCCCAGCCCATCTGCCAGGCTCCCCTGTCACAGGGCACTGCTGCCCTTTCTGGTGCTGCCCAGCCCAACCTGGCACCTCCCCAAGCCACAGGTACCAAGAGAGGCACCAAGTGAGCATTCCCTCTTCATTCCCTCCTCCTTCTATGGGAATATCCCATAGGCAAAACATAGCACCGTAAAATGGGAAGATTCCAGACAATACATAAAGGAATAAACAGGGACTTAGGAAGGCAATGTATAAGCTAAAAGAACAATGTATTTGCTTTTAAAAAAAAGGTGGGTGCTGGCTGAAGGCTTATTTGATTCAATGAAGCCATTGGCAGGTAAAGACTATCAAAAATCTAGAGATCTGGGTTCACAGGAAGGGGGGTTCAGGAATTTCTAGAGCCTGTATTCAGACTTCTCTGAAGTCTGCAGTAGGTATGAATTAATAGTCAGATGCAAATTTAGCAAACTCAAGGCTTTTGCCCAGGTTTAAGTACACATCCATTACCATCACCTTCAGAGAGAGAGTTAGTGAATAATTGGTTTTCTGCCATTGCAAATCCAAAACCAAGCAGAGAAGTGCATAATTCTGTAAGAACAGACTTATGTGTGTATATATCTCTATATTTATATGCATAAAATTAACACTAGTTTTAAGCACACAATCTAGTTTAAAACCAATAACACCTGGTTTTGCAAAACCACACCTCTACATATTAATATGTTTAAGTGTTACTTTCTACAGGACCTGCAGAAAAAGGTTAGGTCAAGTGAGATGGTTTGTTTAAGGATTCTAGCATTTTTACATATTTCACTTTTTAGCAAAACTGTAGGGCATTTGGAAGAAAAAAATATTTTGAATTAGAGAATTAGAACTTCTTGCTTTAGGAATGACAAAAGATTTTTTTTAGGTTTTATTAACTTTACTGTTAATATTATTATTCAAATATCTGGTTTTTTTTTTTTTTCTTTTCTTAATGAGTAGCTTATTGCCTAGCTTTTTATACAGAAGAGAGCAACTATATTTCACTACAGTGCTGGGCAATTTGCCATATTGTTCATACTCCAACACCTTGGCTCCAGCCCCCAGTGCTCCCTGGCAATGACTGGTCCAGTGGAGCAACGATCCCTCCTGTCAGCCAAGTCAGGATTTCTGCAATGTGTGTTAGTTGTCTCTTCTGTGCATCTCCTGCCACTGTTTCCTTGCACTTCAGAGCACCAGGAGAGTGAGATCCAGAGTGGTTACAGGATTCCACAGCTTAGGGCATATGATAATGAAAAGCACAAATCTCCTTTATCTCTTCCTCTTGCATATCTCTTCCATGATGATTCCACTGCATGAACAGTCCCTGTGATGCACAAAGTGCTGCACACCACCACAACAGTACATTTTCTTTTTAGGTTGGCTCATTTTCATGGCCCTGCTCTTGTCATGGATCCAACTCAGGTGAAAATGAAAAATGATATAATACAGCATTAGCCATAGCTTTGGAAAACAGGTACAGGGAAGAAATTCTGGGTGCCTTAGGCGGGTAAGCAGTAATAGGTTACCAGCCTAAGGCATTAACTCAAAGAGCAGTGATAGTCCTTTCTATGTCTGCAAAAAAAAAATCTTGGACGAGGAAGAGGTGTAACGTGATCACAGAGCGCTCAGAAACATATTCATTGCCCTGCTTTGTCTTTGTAAATCTTTCCAATGTTCAGCAGGACAGCTGTGCTGTAGCTGCTAGCTATTAGGGCTGCACACTGCTTTTCAGATTTACAGCTGTGTGCTTGTCATTTCCAGATGCAGTTTTACTAAGACAGTCACTCAGGAAACGTTGTGAGAAGCAGCAGGTTTCCAGTAAAACATGCCCATAAACACCACGGTTGCTGGCAAAATAAGACTTACACCCAGATGCTTTAGGAGAAAAACAGTCTATTCTTTGTTCACTTTTACCCTGAGGGTTCAGCTCAGATCCATAAATATGTACAATGGAGCAGCCCATCCAGCTCGGCTGGTGGACAGGACACGCAATTCCCCGTCTCAGGCGCTTCTGCTGTTTCTGCTGCATGGATCTGTGCAAGGATTCTATCTGAGGCAAATAAATCAGAAAGCTGTTTCAATCACAGCTCAAAGCATGGGCTATGTGGTTATTTTTGTTCTCAGTTCAGCTGTGGCTAGTTGAAAACTGGACTTCAGCTGAGAAATTCAAGAATCCAGAGAGCAAAATGCACGAAACTCCTGCTGTTTCTGATTTATCCCAACAATACCCATTTCCAGTTCCTCCAGACTCTGGAAACACCAGAGTGCAGCGCAAAAATTGCAAAGATTTAATTGGCACCTGACACAGGATAAGCAAGGTGGGGACCACAGGCACTGCTGTCCTACTGCTGCCAGATGAAAGCACTACCAGACTCGGGGATTCCTGGGAGCAGCAGCTCTTCCTTATGTTCAGTGGGCTCCACAGGCTTGTGGTGGTGTTTGTAGGAACAGGGCAAAACTTTGGTTTGCCAGAGTGGGACCGCAAATGCAATAGTCCATAACAGGTACTGAAGTTGGGAGCTTCTTCTACAACTCCTGTTTCTCAGTGTGATTATTGCCCGTATCAGTAAAGCTCTAAATACCAGAGCCAGCCAGGATATTTTTTTTTCTCTCTTTGTCCTTACTGGGTCTCATCTGTTCACTTCTTTATATATTAGGAAAAATATACTTAAGGTTCATTCCCAGCTGAGATTTCCTACAATCTTTCGTATGCTGCATTTTACACATTCAGATTATAACTGTGACTGGTAACAACAGATCACATGACAGTTTTTTTCTTGTTTATTTCTCCCAGCTTTTCTTCTTAAGTGAAAGAACTTTCTGAATCAGTTTCCACTTTAGTGGCAAGCAGTACGGCGTGGAAGACTAGGAACTGTAGGTATCTGTGTTGATATTTGCCCCCTGGTAATAAGGGGAAGGGTATAGAGTCTACCTAAACTCAGATGGGACCCAGGTGCCCACCAAGCTGCTCTATCACTCTCCTGCTCAGCTGGATAGTGGAGAAAAAATATGACAAAATGCTTCTGGGCTGAGATAAGGACAGGGAGAGATCCCTCACCAGTCACCATCAGGGGCAAAACAGACTCAACTCAGGGAAAAAATCACTTGAATTTATTACCAATCTAATCAGAGTAGGATAATTAAAAATACCTCAATTCTTATGACACCTTCCCCTCAACTCTCCTTCCTTCCCAGCTTAACTTTAATCCCCATTTTCTCTGCGTCCTCCCTGGCAGTGGTGCAGGGGATGGGAATGAAGGTTTCAGTTCTCCCTCACGGGGAGGACTCCTCACACTCTTCCCCTGCTCCAGCATGGGGTCTCTCCCGTGGGAGAGAGTTCTCCATGAACTTCTCCAACAAGAGTCCATCCCCTAGGCTGCAGTTCTTCACGAACTGCTGCACTGTGGGTCCCTTCCATGGGCTGCAGTCCATTAGGAATAGACTGTGCGTCCCCCACAGGGTCAGAAGTCCTGCCAGCAAAACTGATCCAGAGTGGTCATCCCATGGGGTCACAGCCTATTAGGTCATCCCCCTGCTCCAGTGTGGGGTCCTCCATGGGCTGCAGGTGGATCTCTGCTCCCCATGGACCTCCGTGGGCTGCAGGGCACAGCTGCCTCACCATGGGCAGCACCAGGGGAGTCTCTGCTCCAGTGCCTGGAGCACCTCCTCCCCCTTCTCCGCTGACCTGGGTGTCTGCAGGGCTTTTGCCCTCCCATATCCTCACTCCTCTCCCCAGATAAGTTGCTCAGGTTTTTCCACCTTCCTTAATACATTATCCCAGAGGTGCTGCTGCTGTTGCTGATGGGCTCAGCCTTGGCCAGCAGTGGCTCTGCCTGGGAGCTGGCTGGCATTGGTTCTGTTGGACACAAAGGAAGCTTCTGGTGGCTTCTCAGGGAAGAGGCTCCTGTAGCAACCTCGCTCCCCAAACCTCGCCATGCAAACCCGATACGATGGCGTAGCACAAACAGAGCACTTTATCTTTCCCTCTCATCTCTCTGAAGGAGCAGGGCATTTATTTTTCTGGCAAGTGTTGTGTTTTCTTTTCAGCCTGTGTACCCCCTCTGTAGCATAGAAATCATTTCCTCATAGCTGTTTTTACAGTGCAGGGTAAAAGTTGATGTATTCATTACCAAGGCTCCCCAGGCATTTTTTTGTGCAATTTATAGAGATGTACGGAACGAAAGATCTCCGCTGCCAGCTTGTCAGCCCGAGCACGGGACTGCGCTGTCCTGCTCGGCCAGTGCGGCGTCTCGTGACTCCTGCCTGCTCTCCAGTGGCTTTGGGAAACAGCAAAGGGGCCTCGAGAGCCAAAACAACAGCGACAAATTGAAATGTAGAAGCGGGACCTGGGGACAGCTCCTGCCCCTGCGCACAGGGTGCAGAGTGATCCGTCCCCCTCGGGACCCTCGCTCGTTTTGGAGAACGCTTCGTTTCAAAAGACACACAAGGCAAAGAAGCAGCTCCTTCTCTTGGCTGGGAGCTCATTAAAATGTGGAAGATGGCACTAGCGACATATCGATAATGCTGTAATGCACAAATTTTGCACCTACTACATGTTGACCAGAGCTGACACTTCTTGTAGGAGAAAAAAATGTATTACCCTGAGGATTAAAAGGAAGAAAATGTTGGCATAAACTGCTTAGAATTGTAAGCTGAGAAGGTTATTCCCAGCCACTGTCAGATTTTCCTGAAGAATGAGGAGCTTCATCACAAATTAAAATCTCTATTGCTTTAGTAGCTTTGTTTGTGATCTGGCTTCTTTCACCCTTTCTTCATGGAAATGCTCCCCCTATGAATGTTTTTACTTCTTTCCCACTTTATTTTTTCAGGTGTTCCTTGAGATTGGCAAGACAGTGCATAAAATACTAAACTCTAGAAATTTCAAAATGAGATTTTTTTTGCAGTCTATAATAGAAAAATATTTATTTATGCATTTTAATAAAAATTTTGTGAGGTTTTATGTTTGTCTTCCTCATTTCTTTGTGTCTTTCCATTTTTTTGTCACTGGGCACTAAATGTCAGACTAGCCAGGCTTCATAGCATTTCCATCTCAGTTTTAGATTTCAATTGTACCTTTTTTTTCCTTTCCTTTTCTTTTTCTTTTGTCTTATTAATAAATGTAAGTCTGAGCCTGTGATATTCTTAGAATATTTATTTATTTGTGGAAGTTTTCATTCCTTTATATAGCTTCCACAGCTATAAATGAAGAACTTTCCATGTAGTCTCACACCGTTTTATGTCGTGTCTCTTCTCCTGTTACTGTTCAAGAGCATTCCTTGACCTGCTAACACTTCTTGCTCTCTGTACCAACTCCCAATTTTCTCGCAGGCAGCGTGACCTAGCACAGCTTTGGCGATGAGATCCTGCACAGGAGCAGCTGTGTGCTCAGCTCTGGATGTCCCTGTGAGTTAATCCAGCCCCAGGTTCCCTGGGTTTCTCTTACCTGGCTTGTACTGCTTCAGTAGAGGCAAACCACATCCTGAGACACGTGCAGTGGAGAAAAAGACAAAAAAATGGAATTAATGGAAAAAGGTAATTAATGCAAACAAGAGGAAGAATTGCCTTCTTGCACAGAGAGGGATGTTTCATTCAATTAGCAGAGAGTGCATTCAGGTCAAAGCTAAAGATAGTAGGATAAATGTTTACTCTGAGTGAGTGTGAACAGCAGGAAAAGGTATTAGTGAAAATTCTCTGGAACCACCTTTCAAGGTAGATCCAGTTCCGAACTTCTGTACATACCCCAGAGTTAGATGAGACGGGGTCAACAGGAAGTCTTTTGAATAATTAATTGAGGTATATGCTTAAAGTTGATTAGGCTGTTACAGCTCAGTGAAAGAAAGCTGATTCTTTGCCTCTTGTTTGCTGTTTTCAGGGATTGTGTTGATTACATCACGCAGGCAGGGAAGGGTGAAGCACAGTGGTTAGGTCACCTTAATGAGGGCAAATAAAATGTGTTTCTTCCAAAGAGGTGGAGAGCCTTTTTAATTAGACATTTGTGGAAGACTATTACTTTTTTATACGTTATTTTTATTGTGGTTGTTTTCCCAGGAATCTCCATTTAACAGAGGGATGATTTATGTGGTGTGTTCTGGTTTCGTGCATGGAGGCAGACGTTCTTATTTTTTTTAACTTTTTCTCAGGAGCAAGGAGTATATATAACATATATAGTATTTATGCCTGCTCTTTTAGATACACTATTTTTGTCACTCAAAAATAATAGAAATCGTGATCTTTTCATATGCACCATTTCCTACAAAGTGCATGAATCTTGACTTCTGGGGGATCCATTTGGTTGTGCTTTGTAGTTTCATATGTCTGCACTCTGCAGTAAAGAGGTCTATAAAAATTCCTTTATCATTACTTTAATACATGAACCTTTTTCATAGAAAAAGGTCTAAACCAAAAAAGTCTCCAAGACAGTGGCAGCCTACTGACTCCATGCATCCACTGTATTTTGAAAGCAAATTAGAAAATTTGGGAGTTTTCTAAAGGTTCTTTCACATCTTGGGTTTTCTGAGTGAAATAATCTAGACTAGAGTGGGAAAGGAACCTGAAGGGGCTGTGTGAGACCAAATGCTTGATCACCGAAATTGCAGACACCTGACCAGCTTCTGGAAGGAGCAACTTCCCAAACATGTTCCCTGAGGGATGTATGTGGACGTTTGAAAAGAGAGGAATAAGAAACAAGCAAGCACACAGTTACCTCTGCATTTGACATGATTTAATAAGAAAAAACTTGTGGTTTAAATGTTACTTCATCAGAACTCAGTGTTTGGATGCTAGGAGGATGTTTGGATGAGACAGTCGGAGTTTCCATTCCAGCTTCTGGGGTTGGATTTCTAAACCTTTTCTTTCAAAGCAGAACTGCCATGGAGGAGCTAATGCCCTTATTTAATATAATAACTCTGTGATTAATATATCCTGTCAGTGTGTGGGAAACCTGAATTCAATTTCCTCGTCTGCCTGAGGGATTTGAACTCCAGACCACACAAAGTGACCTGATCAGCAAGCTACAGCACTTTGTGGGTGAAGAAGACTCTCTTTATACTTTCTAAGATGCCCGAGCAACATGCAAAGCCAAGTCTGAAGGAGGCTGATTGCTCTGTTATGTGTTGTTTGGTGTTCAGCAAACACAGAGCACTGAACACAGCTTTTCCTGTTCTGAGCAGTGCCTTGGCTATCCCAGGTGCCTGTTCTAGCCCTGTGCTTGAGGACTGTGAGCCATTTTCTGAGAATTTGGGCTCTGCAGATCCAGCACAGGAATGTGTTCCCAGTCACCAGTCCCACACAAGCAAGTCTGTCAAGCTTCTCCCCACTCTCTGAAAATGTCCGGAAGCTTTATGGAGCAGGACATCCCAAACACCCAGCAGAGCAATACAACCGTGGGTGCAATCAGGCAAGCTTTGAGCAAATTTGGTGTGGGCACAAGAATCCACCCACAGCTTTTTGTAGGTTCAAGGCAAGAGCCCCTCTCCCTTCAAAAGCTGAAGGAAAGGCTGAAGTTTCTTGATCAGATTAGAGAGTTTGCAGGGCAATACTATGCTTGGCTGATTGCATTGGGTATGGTTGCCTACTCTTCCAGCTCCCTGTTATACTGTTACATTTTATTGGCCGCTTAGTTATTTTCATTCCCAGTGCCACTACAGCTCTGAAACCAATTGTGGACGTGTGTAGGTCAAGGGGAAGGAAAATTAAGGGTCATCTTAAGTTTATACAGTGGTGCTTTTTCATTTTCTATAAAACTAACTACATTTAGGCTCCCTGTCGGGTAAGCTTTTTTCCCCTTGTCTGTTATTTTCGAAGAAGGGAGTGCATATGACAGTCTGAGAATAGCACCAGCCTGAACACAGATGGTAGGGATTACACCACACTGAGCCTTGACCTTCAAAAGCTCGCCGTTCCTTTTCAAGGTTTCTCTTCTTTGACAGGTGTACTGGCTTTTGTCAATTACTTTCATTAATGCATTTTTTTCATTATGATCAATTACCTGTGGTTTAGATCGTGCCTCAGAACTACAGCAAAGCAGGTTCCAAATTGAAAAGCTGAAACTGTTTTCCGTGTTTTTCCCCTTTCTGTTGCCCCAAAGTACTCTGAAGCATTCAAAGATTGAACTCATAATGGAGAAACATCACCCAGTTTCTACTCATTTCCATTAAGCACTTGGTCTGTGAGATTCTGGCTGGAGCACAAGGTAAAGGCTAAACCTCACAGAGCAGGTTTGTAGGGGACTGTATTTAAAAGATGCTATTTTCTGAGATGTTAAAAATTAATAAAAAATTAAATATGGGAATAGAAGTTAAACACTGATTTTATAATGTGGAAAGAAACTTTTCACAGGCCAGAGAGAGCCATTCCTGTAATGTATTGGTGCTATAGTGTAAATATCAGGTGAAAATCAGCTGTTTCAGGCCAAGGTAATTGAACTTCAAGATATGCACTGCTACAGATGAAAACAGGATTTAGCCTTTTCCTCATTAGAGATACTGGGAAGCGGGTCAGAAATCCAAATGCTTGTTGCCAAACTCATGACTTGAACAGCCAGAGCCATGGCAGTCTGCAGAACTGGGCTGCTGACGTAAGAACAGATTCTCTTGGGGGTTTGGTTCTCCTCTGCTGTTTTGGGGCTAGTTGAAAACGCCATAGATAGTTTTCCTTAATCAGAGTGATGTCTGTGACTGTAAGAATGGTGGGAATCTTTGGCCAGTCAATAGGTAACCGCATGTTTCTCCCACTCTTCAGCATCTCACCAAAAAAGGTCTGGTTTGAATTTATTTCCAGCAGACGTTCAAATTTCTCTGGTAACAATCTATTTGTCCTAAACCCGAAACTATCTTTTCAGAACACATGCAATGAGGAATCAGACCTTACCTGCCAGTTTTATGTCAGTAAGGCAAAATGAGACCCTCCATCCCCTCGGGTCTTTCCTGTGGCCTCCTGGCTCTCTGAGGCTGGAACGAGGGGCAGGAAGGCTGGGCTGGGTTGGACCTCCCTGTGCAGTTTGCCCTGATGCACAGGAGAGCATCAGGGCTGGAAAAAGACACACATGGTTTGGCCCGGGTCCTCTTGCCCAAACGCCTGGCGGTGGATGGGTTCTCAAGGGCAAGAAGGATGAAGGGAGGAAGGATTGAAATGTTTTTCTGGCTCAGTGCCTCCTTTCACACAGTGCTGAAACCGGAGGGACGATCCAGTCCCAAACCAAACCTTAAAAGGTGCTAACACATAGGACAGCCAGAGGGATAGAAACTGCTCATGGCACACAAGGGAGATAAGCAATTAATGCTCATTAATGTTAATAAGAGTTACTGTGTAAATCCTCTGTTTCCTGGACCAAGTAAAAGAAAGTCTAAAACCATAATAAATCTGTCTCAAATTTAGTAATATTTATTCCAACTACAGTATAATCACTAGAATAACATTGTGGTGCTGTAAAACATGTTGAAATATAGTGTTACATCATCACTGCTATTTGTTACTATAATTTTATCCAGTAAATTATGGTGCAATCCATGGTTTGGGATTAAAATGACAGATTTAATATGGCATTTTTAGTCTGCATAATGCTCATGGTTCAGGACAATAAGAGTTTTGATCTAAGGTAAATAGGTGATAAAAAAAGCCACATGAGATTTGCTTTCATTTTAAAACTTCATTAAAAAAGGATTTATCATTATCACTGAATATGAGGGGGAAAATATCAAAATCTGAAATGCTCCATAAATTGACTCAATTTTTACCACATGAGTTATAAATTTAAAGCTAGTTAACAAAGAAATGGTACTAATTTCTTGTAAAAATCTCAATCTCTTACAAAATGAGCTATTCACTTTGAAAACTAAAAGCTGAAGACAATTACAGAGTAGGGGTTTTTTTTGTTTCAGTACTGAAATGAAAATGATTTTCAGACTCTTGAATGAGATTTTTGCCTTGGATTCCAGTAAGTGTGGCTTAGATCTCTCATGAGTACTCTGCAGTGAATAATGGAGGAACTAAGCCAAATATGTGCAAGATTCTGGGCTTTTATTTGTTTTTTTGTTGTTGTTGTTGTTTTTTGGGTTTTTTTTGTTTTTTTTTACAAATAATATAAGAGTAGGAACATACAATTCATTCTAGAAATTGTGGTATCTAGAAATAATTTGCTGAGGTGGAATCTTCCTAAAATGGAACGCAATACCTCCGCTGTGTGTTATCTGCAGCTTTAGCAGATGCTTCAGCAGTAACACAAAGTATTTATTTTAAACTAAAAGATTTTGGAAAAGAGGTCATTATATTAATTTCTTCTATATATACCATCCCTTAGAAAAGGTGCTGGAACATTGAGACCCTGGAAATAATTTCATCACTGGAGTGGTGCATCTTAAGCTGCACAAAGCCTAATTTGCATCCTTCCTTTACGTGACAATGACTCCAGAGAGAGTTGGCCTTTGTTTGTGTGAGGTGCTTGTGGACACTCAGGGAAACCTGGCCAGTGGCTGCTCGGGTTAGAGCAGACAACAAAATGCTCTAGTCCACAGGGTGGCTGAGGAATGGGTCTGGGAGTAGCAAGTGAGAGTTCCTCACATGGACCCTGGGTATTCATGGGTTATTGTTCCATTCCTCAGCAGAAAAGCCTCCGTCAAAACACTCTAGCAAGAAATTGCAGTAATACAACGATACAAATGGAAGATAGTCCCTTAATAAACATTTAATTTTTATTTCACATTTCTTGTCAGTGAATTCTCATAAAACTAGTACTATTATAGGGGTTAAAAAATTATCTGAGATAGCTAATCTTTCTGTTGTGCTTATGAAATTATCTCATTATTAATGATACTCTGTAGAAAAAAACCTCACAGAACATGAAAAAATAAAATGTAAAAAAGACCAAATGCTCTGTCTAAATGATGTAAGATCACCTATCAGAAATATTACTATTCACTGCTGAAAGTGTACCTAATTTGAAAATGTGTTTCACATACTGCCCCCCTCCAAAACTGTTCATGAAAAGTTTCCAGCAGAATATTTTTTTCTTCATTTTATTAAAAGCCTGGCACTTGTTTCTTCAGGTTTTTTTTTCAATGAAAAACATTCTATATCACTAGATATGATTATATTCTGAAATCACCTTTTTTCCTTGCTAATTTGAGCTTACATTTGGAAAACCCTTTGGGCATTTGTTGTCACCATATGAGAAATGTGGAGAAAAGTGAGAAGGACAGAACAGACTTCAGTGGGCTTCCTCAAATGTTTGCTTATTGCTAAGCCTGTGCTAAATTTATGCTGAAATGTGCCTGAGATTAATTCCAGCAGAAAAGTGAAAAATCACCAATTACAAATGTGTAATAAATCATGTTCTTCATTGGATCACTCTTGTTGAGATGACCACAAGTATCTCTGAAAGGTACGTTCCACAAGAATTTGTGTGAATAAAATTTGCTACTGGAGAGCAATGAACTCAGGTCCAAAATGGAAATTCATTGAAAACTTAGGTTCAGCTCATATTTATAAGCACTCAACAAGAATGTATAGATTTTAAGATCTGCCTAAACATGCTACTGCTGTGAGAAATTATCCCAAAACTTGGTGCACGCTTTGCTCTTTAACTCAATGCTTTGTTCTTTAATTGGAAAGCTCTTAAACATATAATATGTCAAATTAAAGTAAAATAATCTGTTATTTTTCATATTAATGACATAATTACATTGCACCACTATAAAATTGCTTCCAGTCTAATTATGTCTAGGCAGAGATTACTGGTAATTAATATAACAAATAATTTTGACTACAACTAGCAATAATTGCTTTCTCGAAGACTTTTCTAAAACCTTTAAGTAATTTTGTGACTTCTACATACAGTATTGCAATAATTCTTTAGCAGTTAGCAATTAATTACTTAAAAAAATCAGTAATTAATTGTCACATTGAATTACACGTTTGGAACAGGACGAGAATGGGGGATACATTTGTTTTGGGAAGTGTTGGTGAATGGTTCCTTTGGTCGCTGGGTGTGTGTGAGGAAGTTTAGGGTGTACACACGTGTACTGGTGGTGTTGGGCAGCTGTGAGCAGGAACATCATCCAAAGGGAAAGTGGGCCAAGAAAATGCTGGTTCACTTAAAAGATGATCAGTGCTGTGAAATTATTTGGGCACCTCTGATATTCTGCATTATCTCAGGGCATGGCACATTAAAATACAGTTCTGTGACTGTCCGTCATTTAAAAGCCCATCTAGTACCATGCTTTATACCCATCTTATCAGTATCTTATCTTTTTTAAAAGATACATGATCTAAAATTTAAAAGTAAAATTTAATTTCCTCTCCTTACCAAATACTATGCCTCGGTGCCAGGCTCATGTTTCAAGATCCATTTCACTAAGGAATCATTTTCATCTTCTGTACTTTGTGAGGCCTCTTTATGTCAGATATTTATACATGTTTTATGTTTTTGCCTGACCTTATCTACCCACTAAGGCTGAGGTACGATTGCTGCTGCTGCCGCTCGTGTCTATCCATTCCCCAAAGTCTTTGTGACCCATTAATCAAGGTGGGAAAAATTTCATGACACTGAGAAAGAAGGATCCTTAAAGGAATGGGCAAAAGTAAATTAGGTAAAATAAATTAATTTCAAAAATCATAAATCTCTCTCTGAAATGAAATTTCTGGTGCTCTGTAATAGATGTACAACACAATAGCATGAGTTGATACAACTTCTCTAACAAAGCACCACAAGACTTTTTCTCCAGCATGTCAGCTGGGAATCATCCAGAGATGTTTATAAAGTGAACTAAAACCTGTTTTTTAATTTCTTTTTCTCTAAAATTTAGATTTTATGGTTTTATAGCACCACTGAGTTTATTGGACATGGGGATATTTCACAAAACCTATATTTTGCGACCTTAACACGACTTTGGGATCCTAAACTTAAGCCATTATGTAGATTGGTATTGTTAATGTTATTACTAAGCTAAACAAAATCTAAAATGGACCTCAAGTTTCTCCACAAACACTAGAATTAGGATATCAAAGTGTTCTTTTCCAAACATCCTACAATTTTTGAGCAAAATACCCTGGATTTACCAGAATAAAACTCATAATCCTCTTTCACGATGTTGTTCTATTAATGCACTAAGCCAAAAATATCCTCTACATACTAAAATATTCTGAATCCCAGCCTAAAGGTTTAACATGGAGATACTGTTTCAGATCTTATTCCTGTGGAAGCTGGGTCCAAGTTATAATAGGTATGATTCCAGAAAGTGTTCCTCAAGCTGTTACTTGCAGGCTTGGGTTTAAGAAAAATCTTCCCGGGGAATTTATTATTGCATTGCTCATAAAACAACATCCCATAGTTTTATTTCACTAGCTTGTGACATACGAAAATCAGACAAGGATTAGCTGACTGTAATGCCAAATAGATGAGAACAATCCCTTTGTACCTGACAGCAAATTGCAAACAGCGGCTCTGATTCTATGAGCTGTGCAGTTCATATTTCAGAAGCGCTGAAATATTCAACAGCTTATTAAGAGTTGATGCTTATTGTTTCCTCTGATAGAAAATGCAGCGTTCCTCCAAATATTTGAAGTTACATCCAGGGGTTTGCATTCTGAAAAGAGAAATCTTGGGAATTTTGAAGTGGACTTATTCAATTAATAAGCTTCAGTGATGAACTAATGAAAGCTCTACAGTCCTCACAGGCATGCATACACCAGCATTCATACACACACCATCTTTGTGCAATCTATATTTTAGCACTCAGTACAGGAATATTTGTTATTTTGTCTGCATAGTAATGTTTGGAAGAAACTCTTAAAAACTTTATAGCACATTTTACTTGTGGCTTGTGCAAAAGGCTTTTGCACAGGGTGAAAAACATCATACAAGTTAAGTAAAGGTAATACAATTAAATCAGTTGCAATGATTTACAGGATAATCTAATAAGCTAGAAGTCATATATCTTATATGTAAAGGTAATAAATACTGAAATTGTGATGAGAAGCAGCCTCAATTCTAGCATTGGCTCATAGTCAGAGCTGAACAAAAGTAATGTCTGTTCCCTCCAAAAAGGAAAGATATTTCAGAAAGAGAGAAATAATATTAATTTTGATTTGTTCTTCTTTTTTAATTTTTTTAAAAAGGGGTGTTGCTTTACCAGAAAAAGAACAGGAAAGAGGGGGCTTGTTTTTTGTGAATACCAGCGCAAGGTATGTAAAAATCTAAGCTATATGTAAAGATTTAATAGAGAATTATGCAAATATGTGGAGGACTCTACTACGTTTTTGAAGATGTCATATGGCTGCCTCTGCACCAGGCTTTGCAGGGAACCCATGCAAAAAATGTGCAAAGACAGGAACATTTTATTTCTGTTCACACTATGAAAATGTAGTGGAGTTGAACCCTTCAGGAAAGAGTCCTGACAGCTCCCAGGACCACACTCCAAGCAGTGCAGCGCTGCTGAACACAGCTGATAAGCCACATCACAAGCCTACCTGGCAATACTGCTTTTCTGGGGAGATTCTGCTTCGTGTACATTTGCTATCTTACAACACCTGCACCTTGTGCTACTGTGCTGCCATTTGTGCTCAGGTGAAAAGAGGGAATTTGTTTTTCAGGGAGGAAAGGTGTTCACTGTATTTGCAGCCAGAGACTGGGCTGTAAATCCATCCACGACTACAGATGAGTTTTGTCCCAGTGTGAATATGAGAAAGCTATGAAATGCCCACATAATTAGATGCACAAACAATGTATATAGGGGAACTTTTCTTAATACAGGCATTCACTTATTCATAAGTTCCACTGGACAGGACCGCAGAAACATTTGAATGATTTTTTAATTAAGCAATGCATTACTACAGTACCTTTTCTTCTTTTGCTTCATGTATTTTGCTAAAAACTATTTAAGGACTGGTGTAGAAAGAGAAATGCAAAGTTAGAAGCTGAAATGAAGCCAAGGTGTGCTTACAGGCCTAACTGTCATATGGAGAATACCAGGCATCTGTTGCCATGAGCTGTTGGGTATTCATTGTGTTTATTTTATTTTTAATGCCACAGTACAGAAGTGCAGCTTCATTTTATAATAAATCAGAAAATTTGTTCACGCAGTTTAAATGTGAGTATCGCAAAGGATGATCTGCTGTGTTCTTCCCAACTCCCAGATGGTTACATTCGTGGATAGGTGGATATTTCTTCCTTCTGTGTCTGAAGAGGAGAATTATATAAGAAATCTGTCCTCTGTTTTAAGAATTTGGTTAAGGTTCCCAACTTTCAGTAAAGGAAGGAGTTCTCCCACCCCCAAAAAAATATCACTTGAGGGAATATTGTGTTCTCTGCATCCTGCTAGATCCATTATCATTAGTTAGAGCAGGTAAGCAGATGTGCAGGTTGCAGAAATGCAGGAGAAAATTTGTAAAGGGACACACAGACTGGAATACACCATTCTTATTAATTTGCACACGTTAGGCTTGTCCAAACGCATTAGGTGGAATTGTCTCCCTTCCCCAGGATCTCTGAAGCATAGTGGAGTAGACCATCAGGTCAGGAGAAGAGGGAATTGCCCCAGCAGCTGTCATCGAGCAAACGACTCAGCTGAAAGGTTTGCAAAGGCCTCTTGCCTTTCCTAATGGCCCTCTGCAAAGTGCAGCCCTCAGCTCCACGCCAGGATTGCTGCTCCTGGGTCAGCTGCAAGCTTTGCTTGGGTGTGATTAAACTTTTGCGTTGAGCAGTGGCTAAACATCAGGCCAGGCTCCTTGGCTGTTGTATTTCTGTTCAGCACAACCACGAATATTCTGAATGGCTGCTGAGCTGACACCAGGCAGTCCACAGCACAGTGTAAAAGATCATTCTTTTGGGCAAATCAAGAACGGTTATAATGCAGTTTTTGGGTTCGGTCTGACTTTGTACTTGTGTCAAAGCAATTAAATTTAGGCCAACTGTGGTGTTTAAAAAAGGATCACATCTGTGTAACCACAATAAATTCAATGGCAAGACAACTTGCAATCAAGCCTTAGGGGTAGAGAAAGGGTTCTCATATGCCTTCAGGTACTAATTAGAAAACAGAGGCATCAATATAAATTTTGAGAATGGAATGTCAGAAACACCTTAGAACCATACAATGAAGGAATTATTTAGTCAGATGAGGCTGTTTTGACATTAGAAATGTAATTTCTAATTGACTTTAGAAATTACAGTTTTTCTGCGTTCAGGACAACCTGTTCCTAGTGACCAAAGCCCTCTGTAAGTATTTCCTTTGGGTATCCTGACAGAGTTGTCCCTTGATCCATGTCAGTCTTTTGAATTAGATCTATTCCAGCTATTATATAGGCCAACATTTCAATGTTCTAAAGATCTTGAATGAACTGGTGCACAAGTGAAGCACTACAGGGATGTTGGATAATGCCTGGGAATGAAAACCCCGAGGTAAATAATCACAGCCTATGGAAGGTAGGTCCAGTACACCAAACCACTGGGAAAAGGGATTGCTTAAAGAAATTGGAAAATCGGCTCAACACAAAGCAGCAATTTATTAATTTGTATTAACATTACCAGCTTCAGCAGCATAACTCGTTATCTAGGCTGGTGCAAGTAATTAAGAGAGAAGTCCTGAATGTATATAATTCACTTGACAGGGTTATTCTTTCAGAGAGATGCACCCAGCCTGTAAGGTTTAGGTGCTGTGAGCTCCATAGTTGGATTTGTACCTTTTTTTCCTTACATTGTCCCCCCCAGTCCCCAGTCCCCAGTCTTTGCTTGCTTTGTTTTGCTGCTGTTTCCCTTTCTTTTGGAGGTTCAGAGGCTGAGTAATGTCTGTGTGTTTTCTCATTGAAGACTAACAAGATACAGATGATTCCCTACCATGGCTATCTTCATGCTTTTTATTTGTTTGTTTCTCATCAAAACCCCCCACAATTATCTATCTGGATCACAGACTGTTTATCAACTGTAACATCTCTGTATCAGGAGTACCTCAAACTTTTTAGATATGGCACCTGTTTAATTTCATAAACACACAACCGAGAAGGGTTTGTTTTCAGTCTGGCAACCTTCTGTTGTCCCAAAATCAGTAGGGACTTCTGTTTCAAAACACATGTAACACACTACTATTTTGTAGTTTCTTCCTTCAGGGCTTTTATCAAATGTTTCACAACGTTTGGTATTTCTCCTCAAGTCCCATTTCCTGGGGTAATGTGATTATGTGAGACTCTTGGGTGTCATTTAAGAAAAATTAATTTCTTTTTCTTTTAGCTTAACAGAGAAGTGTAAAAACATGACCCAAGCGCATTCTAAAAGCTGGAAAGCCAAAGGCAATTAAAAAGAACTCGAAGTTTATTATTTAAAAAATAAGGTTCTTTAAATGCAGTATTTATGATTTTTGGAAGGACAAGACCATGTTTTCCAACACCTGGGACAATCAGTTCGACATGGTTGTTACATGGACATGGCTGGGGAGTCTCACAGTGTATATATGCAGAAATAGATTTTGGATTAACAGATGGTGTCCTTTCATGTTTGTCTGTTTTCTTGGCTTCCTGTATAAAAAATCAGTTATTTCTGTTTGTTGAGGGAAATGATGCAATGGCTTTGCAATTGTAAAATTAAAATCCCTATAAGCAATGCTGAGCTTTTTACAGTATTAGCAAACTCTTTCTAAATTCTGAGATCCTAAGCTGGCAGGCAATAAATCAAAATTAGCAATTAAATTAACATAATTTTTTAAAGTTTCTTTAAATTCATAGGGGAAATAATAATGAGTATTCACTAATAACTTTTCATATTCCTACTTTATCTGTCCTTGAAAGGGCATCTGCTTTTTCAAGGCAGATAAGGCCTACCTACAGACTTTTCCTCACCTATGCATAATAAATACAATGAAAGTAGGATGAAAATAGCCTTCTCCTGAGTCCTGTGGATTACTTTAGTAACAGATATTTTGGATTGAATCTGGAGGCAGTGTCCTCAAATAAGTGCAGATATCAGATTGATATAGCCAGGATGCAATAATTAATTTTAGGGGGGGAAAAAAAAAAAGGAAGATCATCTCAATTCCTTTGTAAAGTGCCAAAGCATCAATTCAAATTATTTGTGGTTAAGGTCACTATCTTTATTTCAGTAATGTATGAAAGTAGCCAAATATTCAGTTTCATAAGCATGTCAAAGTGCAGGCTTCACTCCTAACTTAAACCATCATGGCCATCTGCAATAAAAATCACTCTCGCTTTGCTTTGCAGAACCATTGTTAAGCTTGTAGACTAAACATTCAGCCACTGCAAGCAGTCAGCAGCTTTATTACTTCTCCTGCCCCTGCAGAGGCATCCTGGATTCAATTTGTCTAAGTACATCAAAGTATTTTAATTTTGAAGTACCCCAAGCATTTTGGAAAGTTTAAAGGCTATTTGTCTTCTGAAATGTTTGAATGTAAACTAAAATGAAAATCGTCTTGATGATTTTTTTCCAGTTTAAATGACTGTCACATTCCTGTTCTGAAAAGCCCCTGAAGCTCCAATATACAGTTTCCCCTGCCTTTTTTTTCCCCCAAGTAATTATAAGTGAGCCAGTTTTAAGTTACGTGGTCAGATTTGCTTCCTTCATTCTGAGAGTCCTCTCTTTCTGTAGAGTTCAATGAATTAAACACTTACTAATGCCATCAATTTGTCTCAGCTTCTCTTCAAGCTTTTTTTTTTTTTCCTTTCTTTAACACTAGATTGCAAATAAATACACGGTCAATTGATCCATCAGGATAAGATTGCACGTAGCTAATTCTGGGCTAAAAATGACAGGAACATCTGAACTGGCTGAACAGTATTTAGCAAGCACAAAACTCAGTGAAATATGGGTATCCGGCCAAAGCAGTCACAAAATAATTTTATTTGAGAATACATTAAGTACTTTAAAATATTTGAAAAACCGTACAGCTAAATATTTGGTATTATGGCAGTTAATTCACTGACATTTTTACTTGGTTTTTTTTAAGTTTCAAAACTTGTATGAAATACGTCCATATGCATAACCAAAAATTTATTTTTGTCATTATGTGTCATTATGCCTGGACAGGCTTCCTGATAGCACCTTTGGCCATTCAAAACTCCTCTAAAGTCATAAAATTCTCATGATTACAGACATAAGTTTTTGCAACCAAGTGCACAATTAAGATATTATAAATATATATGCATTCCACTTATAAAATCATTGGGCTGGAAAGGCCTTTTGAGTTCAGGTCAGTTCATTCCCATGCCCAAGACAGAATCAGGTGAGCCCAACATCACAAAAGAGACTTTGGCACGATCAGAAGGCCACCACTAAACTTGCCTGCCCGAGTGAGTTCCTCTCTTTAAAGTGGAATTTTTTTCTCCTAACCTGGATTCTTCTGAAATGTAAGCTCTGTTATTTTTAGTTCTATTAATTAACAACATACATAACAAGTTATAAGCTTCATTTTTGCAGTATCTTTCTTTATTCTTGAAGACCATTCTTACATTTCCTGCCATCCCTTTCTTCTATATTTCCAATTCCCTACTTGACCAGTCATTATTACCAGGTCATGTGTTACAGTACTTTGTTTGAAGTCACCATTCTCCTCTGGATGTCAGTTTTCAGACTCTCTCCACCCTGTCTGAAGCTCCAGGGGAAGGACACAGGGATACCTCTGCAGACTGCACAGTCTGACTTGTGCTTGGTGCTCTTTGTCTTATAAGGGATGCCAGAGCAGTATGGATAATTCTGCAGCCTACAGTCATTTAAACAATTGGAAATACCTAAATATGTCAGTCCTAATTACAGACAAAGTACCTGATTCATTTGGAAATCCACACTTCTGTCTTGTGTGCCTTAGAATGAAAAGGTCTGTAAACATGAAATCCCACTGGTGTAATTTTTGTTGTTGTTGTTGTTGCTGCTGTTGTTGTTTTAAGACA
Organism: Ptilonorhynchus violaceus; assembly: GCA_013397565.1. NCBI lineage: Eukaryota > Metazoa > Chordata > Aves > Passeriformes > Ptilonorhynchidae > Ptilonorhynchus > Ptilonorhynchus violaceus. Next base: position 3,820,427 of record VZRJ01008268.1, read on the forward strand.
ACAACAGGAAAAGGACTGGCTGTTTAAAATTGTTGTGCCATTTTCCCTCCCAGGCTGGTAACCTGTATGGCTTCATACTCTTTCAGTCCCACAATATTAGTTACCACAAACTTACAGACTTGTGAGAAGAAAAATGTAGCACAATAAGTTAAAGGATGTTTAAATATAGCCCTTATTTTATAACGCGGGCACTATACTCCCATTTTCAAACTGCCAATGAACCACTGGGAATTTTCTTTTTCTTGCTGATCCTCTTTAAGACCTCTATGAATGGCAGAGAAAACAACTTCACTGTAATAAAAACAGGGGTTTGTTTTCCTTTTTTAAAATTGAGGCATTGGGTAAAATAAAGGTCATCGCAACAACCTTTGAAAGAACAGAAAGAGTAATTTTCCCCCTTTTGCTTTTTTACTGGTTTTCAATGCAATGTGAAAAATCATTTTTAAGTTTGCCCATCTGTTTTACATAAAACCTTAGCTGACCTTACACAAAGTGAAACAAATGCACAAAAAGCTTTGCTCTTGGGCTCTTGCCAGTAAGACAGAGCAAAAAGAAAAGAATATGTAAAGTTAGATCCTGCTCTGGTGTAAATTAGCCCAGTTCCAGTGGGGACTTAGGTTGATTTATACCAGCAGAGGCCGAGGCTTGTATTTCTTATAAAATCCAGACTTGTTAGACCCAGCCCTGCTACCACTGAAATCACCTGGAGCTTTGCTATGGATTTTTGCAGGAGAAGGATCCTCAGTGAAGGAGCCACGTTTGGTGCAGATCAACAGGACACATCCAGCCATGCAGTGGATGTGTTATGCAGCAACTTGAGGAGAAAGGTTGCAGCATAAATAACTGAGATTTTGGAAGGTGTGAAGCGAGGCTTGAGCTGCATCCTGACTTTGTACAGCTGCTGTCCCTGCTGAGCTTGAGCACATCTCTAGGCTAAGGAGATGCTCTGACACCAGACTTGAGGCAAAGAGATGCTCATGTTCCGTGGTGAGGCTCCTGCCCTGCTGCCTGTCTGGTGTTGGCCTGACCTGGCCATGCAGTGTCATCACATGGACCACAAGTGAGTCCTGAGGCAGGGAGCGTGTGCCGAGCATGGAATCAGGCGGGCACACCGGGAGAAAAATACCATCTTTGAATCCTCACCCTTCCTACCCTGCACTTCAATAACACCTCTGTTAATGTGTCTGAGGGGGAACCACGGCCATTATATCAACACTCTAATCTAATATGATTAATGAGTATAAAGTAAGGTTCAAGCTTTTAATTAAAAAGGCAATCATAAGTTACTGAACAGTGAAGGTCTAGCGAAGTTTCTCAGAAGTAGGTTATTTAATAGAATGAGATGCCCCAAAGAGGCAATGGGCCAAAAATCTCTCCTGAGTCATATTTTGTATTCAGGTACTGACTTTGATTTATAGCAGAGAGCAGAACTGGATCTATACAGAAATGAGCACATATATATGTGTATTACAGTGTGCACATATGGTGATGCCTAAATTTAAAGATTGCCTAAACTTTCCATTAATAGCCACTTTTTCCTCTTGCTTGTTAAATTGCCATACTTCTTAGAATGGAAATGCTTTGTAGGATAACTGCCCATGTTTAAAATTTTCTTGTGTTATGTTGTTTTGACAAGGTCAAAACAAGAAATGTTGTTTTGACAAGGTCAGAAAAAGACTTTAGGAAAGACTCTCTACAGGCTCTAGACTTCTAAGTGAGTTTCAACATTTGGATTGAAAGCGGTAGCTGTGTACTTATCAGAGATCTGCCTCTTTTTCTTATTGAAAATAGTCCAAATTTGACCATGTCATGGATTTCAGTTCACCCTAGTCGAATAAAGACTTGACAGAGGTTGACGTATTCTGTAATTTTATCATTTTATGTTTCAATTAACTTAAAACGAAATTTACAGTATAGCTTATTTCATACATTTTTCTCTTGCTTGTGAACAGAGTATCCTCTGTCTACCTTTGCCATGATGAAATAAGATGGAATATTTGCAATGAATGGCTGGGGTTTTTTTAGAAAAAAAGAAAATTACTTTAATCATCTACATTCTCAAACATAATTAATATACTATAAGGCATATGAATAAAATTGTTTTACCTGAATGAATAGTCCATCAAATACAATGTCTTGTTGACCAAGAAATGTGACCAAACAGACAAACAATAATTGTAATTGGACCTCTAGAGAAACTCAATTTTGGAGCAATTAGTAGTTGCCTTCTCAGTGAACCTGCAGGTTTTGAATTCTTACCCATTTCTGTCTAAAATAACTATACTAACCATGAAAAGGGAAAACCACTGACATCAAATGCCTTCCACTTTGTTTAGAATGATAAAACTCGTCTGTAAATGGATATCAACACTGAGTAGAATGGTTGGCTTTCTTTTTCTTTTGTGCAATTAAAGTGCTATTTAAAGTGGGGAAAAGTCACTAATTTCTATATTGAAAACATTGAAGCAATCAGAAAACAGTGGGCTGGAGGAGGAAAATTCATAGCAAGAGTTAAGAGTTGAAATCACTCACACTTAGGGCCATTTTTCACATAGGAACACACTGTCCCTGAAAGGCTTCTGTCAAACAAAGGAATTATTCACCTAGAAAAAAAGCCACATATGGTAGAAGCAATGAGGAGAGGAATATACATATATATATATATATATCTTTCTTAAATCCTTCCTATAAGGAAGGACAAAGTGCAACAGGTTTCTGTCACCTACCAGAGTGTGGGAGCTGCATCTGACCATTTCACATTCGCTCACCTTATTCAGCCAGAGAGTTTTGGTTCTTTTAGCAAAAGGAGCAAACATTTGAGATAAGAAATGGTTTGCAGAACCATAGAATGGTCAGCCTGTCTTTCTAACCTACCTGGGGCAGGTAACCCATGGACTGGGCCTTCTTCAGACACATCTAATGTCAGCAGGCTTCCAAAGGCATTCCGGCTTCTCTCCCAGATTAGAGGACGAGCCTGTGAAAGTGCCTGTAGCAATAGTTACAGGGCTGGCAGCAGCAACTCTGACACAGCCGGGAGAAGCTGCGTCTCCAAAGGACAAAGCTGTTCTGGGGTAGCTGCTGCCCCGCTGAGGGGCAGGGATTGTTGTCTCCTGCTAAATTTGTCCCCCGGTGTGCGCTGGGATTTATGGCTTGATCTGGCTTTTGTGTGAGCTGATGCAGCTCTGAGCAGATGATTCCCCAGGAAAGGATTCCTGCCGGGCTTTTCTGGCTGACTGCCAGGCCCTGCTCCTCTGGGTGTCTGTCTGTCTGAAATCTTTGGGAATGGCTCTTGCAACTCGGCTTCAGCAGCTTGTCCCAGATATTCCTGTTGTGCTCCGGAGTGGTTTGGGGTGAGAGGAGGCAGAAAACATAAAAAGCTGGCAGTTCTGGAACTGCTCTCTAGCAGCATTTAAGCATTTGATAGTACTTATTCAAGCCATTCTCTTCTATCTGTTCTTTTTTCCCCCACAAAAATAATAAATAACTGGAGTGATAAATTGTATTCCTGAATTAGTACACCAGACCTCCAAGTATGCTAAAGGTTTGGCTATAGCTTTTCAGAAAATACCATTTGGAGGATGTTTGTTCTCCTCTTGGCCCAATTCAGGTCCCTGCAAGAAACATTTGATTACCCTTTTTGAAAAGCATTTTGGTACTCTCTTGTGGTTTTTTTTTTTTTAAAGAAAGTTAAAGATCTAATCAAATAAATTTTATTTAACTTAAATGATGCACAAGCCACTCTGTCTCTGTAATGACAAAGGGAAACACCATACCCAGAGAAAATTTGTTGTATAATTTCTCTGTACCTCATCACCTCCACACTCTTTTACTTTGTTCCCAATTTACTAATGGGGTACAAGAACCACGACATGTTGCAATTTCACAGCCAATCTCAGCTTATTCAGCTGTAGTAAGTAAAATTCCTTTTTTTTCCTATTCAATCCTTATCCACCTGCTTGGAAAAAACATAGTTTAATACACCTTTAGCGGAATACCTGTAGGCTGTGTCGGTAGCCTGGCAGTTCTCAGGCGAAGGTAACTCACAAATTCAATCACTGGCTGAACTCAAAAGGTCTTTAAGGGTCATGTGCATATATAAAAATGTAAATAATGGCAATCGTTTTCCTATTATTTTTGTCCATCTTTATGATGGAGAGTTGAGATTTCTCCCTGAGTAGCTTTGATCTTAGCTACAAAATTTAAGTCTCTGGAATACAGACAACAAATAGCTGACTGCAGAAGTATGCAGATGAGTTGAATCCCTGTGGTTTCTACAGGTGTCCCTATGAGGCAGATGAGTCTGACTAAAGGTGAAAAAACAGAAAAAATAAAAAACCTAGTGTAAATGAAACAGATTCCTATTTGTTTAGCCAAGATTTGCTTAAATTGCAAGTTGCAGTGCTTTAAAAGCATGCTGAGATGGAGCAAGGTGCCGGTTTTTTAAGTGCTGTAGGGCATTCTTCCAGTCATTTGAGGAGAATGCACTATGTATTCTAAAACAGAATATTGTATCCATTCTTGTAATGCAGGTTCATTAAGCATCAGATTGATTTATTGTATTGTTTCCTTTATAAATTATTTTCATTATGTTTTATCACAGTACATGACTACTGCCCTAAGGGAATATGCAGGAATGAGCTGAATGGCAAGCGTAATAGACTGCTTTAATTAAAATAGTGTAATGCATATTTCAGCGCTATTAACAAAAACAAAATTGATTTTGTTTTCTGGGTAATTGAATATATTAAGGCCCAGGTGCTGTTTTTCTATTGTTTAACCCTCTGAGTTCAACTTCACTTGATGCTTTGAGCAGGAATTTCGGAAGAGGAATTTTCTCCTCTGCCAGTGACATTTCCTTCTTTCTTTCCTTTCCCTCATCTAGTGCATGTGTGCATACTGTTCCTGGGGAAGAAGAAGGCATAAACAGGAATGTCAACAGTGAAAACCCCTTTCCAGGGTCTTTGAGTGAGCTCCAGACAGTGAGGACACTGATCCACGACAGAGAAAAGCCCATTATTCCTCTGCACTTTTCAACCTGCTGTTTCGTGGAGACAGCAGTCACTCGCCACCATAATTCCATTAGTTAATGAACACTTCAGGAATTTGTCCATCATAAGAAAGACCCTTTAAAATTACAGTCAATCAATGACACCTACTCTTCTAAGTGGCTTCCTTTTCCCCTTTTTCTCTTGATTTATATTGGCTATGAGTCTTTTTTATTTCCTTTACCCTCCAGATACCAAAAGTTTACCTCGTAGCGAGAAGATGCTTTGTACCAGACGGTGACAGGCACGGGCAAAATCAGGTTAATGATTTCTGGGCAGGGAATTCAGATAACAGCACCCAACCAACCTAGAAAACGAACAGAGAACTGGGTTACATGACCCACCTGTCCTTGAAAAGAACCATTTTGCCTAAGGATTTTTGTCTGCCATATCCTGACTACCAGAACCTCCCTCACTCTCATCAGTGGAGTTTTCCCTGGAAACTGCTACTTTGCAATAAATATTGTACAGAGCAGGGTGTTTCTGATTCAGCTGTTATGGTTCCCTGGATTTTTATCACTCGTCAGGATGGCTTGTTGTGTCATCAGATCTGAGAGCTCTATTGCTGATAGTGGAGACACAGTGGATATGGAAGACCTTATCTCCCACCTTATGGGGTGAAAGATTGTGGTTTTCCAAGTAAATAGTAAAAGTCCCAGGGGCCGGTTCATTGTTTATAAAGCCTGCCCTATTTCCCAGGGATATGCAACTTGCTAAAAAGGAATGGTACTGTGAAATTAAGAAATAGTAACTGCAATTTTCAGCTGTTTCTTTTTAAAGGAAGAAAACAAACCTAACCAAAGACACTCCCACCATCCTGAAGCAGTATGAACTATGGTAATGTCTGTCTGGGATAGCTATAATTTAGGAATAAATCAAATGGCTGAACTGAAAGATAAGTCAGAAATTCAAAATAAAGGAAAGCCAGACTGCACAAAAAGAGTTACTGCTGCTCCATTTAGTTACTCTGGGGATACTCAGACAACACTAATCATTGTAGTAGTCTGAAGATGTTCCCTATAAATCCTATACCCTTTAAAATAAAATATGGGTGTCTTCTTTTCCCTATCAAAGATTTTCTGCTCGAACTCATTTACTCAACAAGAGCCTTTTACAAATGATGGTCCTGCTTTTACAACAGAAGAGTAGGCCATAATTAAACTGGTGAGTCATCACTCCACTGGGTTTCATAGGAAATCCCTTATTGCTTTAAAGCACCTGCTGTAGCTCTTCGACTCATTTCCCATAGAAGAGTTGCAGATACAGATTGATTCCAAATAGTTCCCATAAAAGAATAGACCAGTGAACTGGTTTTACATAAATTTCAGTCTTTATAGTTTCTCTTCCTCTGCAATTAATGAGATCTGGCTGAATCCCCAGTTGCTTCTGGGTCATGATTTATAAAGCACAAGTCCAGATTCAGACTTTTCGAAAATGATTTCCCACATTTTAATGTTATTAGCTCATTTCTTACAGAGCATCTCTCCATGTTTCTTCTTCTTGGAACTGGTCACCTTTAATCCGCTACAAGATGTTTTTAATTATTAAAAGGAATATGCTGAACTGTACTGAAAAGTGTTTAAATACTACAACATGACAAAATTACATGTACATGGGCTATTTCTCTATTTGGACAAATGGCTATTAACTATTTAACTTTTCAATATGCAAGATTGAATTTAATCAATACATTAGAACAATCTAAACCATAACATCCCAAGATCAACATATGATATACTACATATACTAGCATTAAATAGACAAAAACTATTGCTTGCTCATTTGCTATAAAAGTTTTCCAGAGAAAAGATATGTGCAAGCCAAGAGAAATCACAGCAATTAATTTAGATTCTGTAAATAGATTACATCAGAACAAAAGAGAAAAGGCATTCTGAAATATGCCCAGATATTGTAAAACATGTCAGAGTTTTAGAAACTATTTTAAAGTGCTGCTCTAAATAAACTATAATGATCAAATAAGTGTGATAATTTAGGCAGATAACAAATATTTCAGAATAAGGAAAATAGTATTTTCATAGATAAGAATATTAAAGAACCAGGATGTAGACAGTTTAGCTTTGGAAGAAGAAACAATCTTCATTATTCATGACTAAACACAGTTTGTATCCTCATTTAGACTGTGGTATTTTTGCTCAATACAAATGTTCTGTAATAAAAGAATAAGGCCCAAATTTTAAAGCAATTGCTTAGAAAATAACATAGTCATACTGTGCAAATAAATGCAAGTAAAAAAGGAATCAAAAGAGTTTCATGAAAAGAGGTAAGTTGAGAATTAATAAGAATCTAAACAGCAAGTAACAGCCAGGGCTAATGCACTACACTTACAAAATGCAGGGTTAAAGACAGGTTTTATTTAGAGTATAACATTTCACTGCAGTTTGGAAGTAAAATAGAAAGGGGTTTTTTTAAAGAAATAACATGAAAGAGTTTCACTCAAACATGTGGTCTGGGAGCTAAACTTCTGCACTTTTTTTAGGTGACTCATGTTTGTGAAGCACAAAAGATAATTCAGTTTGTTCAGAAACACACTCAAACCTTTCTGGGTCAAATCTTCACCTTTGTCAGGGAACATTCCCATTGAAGTCAACCTTTAGCACTTTCTCTTCTCAACCATCCAGCTCTGGTGTATTCTGTGAGGAAAAAAATCCTCAGATGTCTGTCTGCAGTGTGTTCTATGAACTGCTGCAGGGAGCGAGAATGGAAGCAGATTCCCTGAGCATGCCAGGTTGCTTTAGCAGGCTCACAGCTTCTACCACCACTGAAAAGAATCTCAGTTTGCTCAGAAGCAGCCAGACTTTAATGCTGTGCTTCACCAGAAGTCATATAGCAAAACTGCACATTTACCTTAGATTTTTTCAATTTGCAAGGGTACACTCTTGTCATTTACCTTTGTTTTTGCATTTTTATATGTCGGTCTTGAAAGCAGTTGTCCATTTGCAAAGTTCCTGTGGAGCAACCCCCTAGTCACAGTCACCAAGGGAGAACGTGGACAGTGGCCAACAGACAATATATTTTATCATGCATCTCTTCAAATCTTTGTGGTCTCTTTAGAGGTTAAAATCTTCAAGATTCAGGCAATCAGTGCCCAGCATAGTGGGTGTCACTCCTTTTGGAATCACCGTTATCACCATACATTACATTTTCATCACAAAGACCTGTAATCAAGGCTTAATAATGTAACCATTAAAGTTTCTTCTACTAGATGAGACATTTTCTACTACTCTGTGCCATTACTGAGCCTCATCCTGACTTTCTGTCCTTAGAAGTCAGCCAGCCTTGTTTCTCTCAAGTCAAAATGTCTGGCAAACAGAAACTCTCTGCTGCTCTCAGACAAGCCACTAATGTAACTTAATTTTCCATAAATAGCTTCTGCATCATCTAAGTTCAGCTATTTCTGTCTGCTAATACTGTCTGCACACACTGACTGGCTCATACAGAGCTTCTCTGAAGTCCAATCCACTCCAGCTAAATATGATTTTGAAGGCTGAGGTTTATGCAGCAGCTTTGGCTCTGAACCAGAGCTGGAACTGGACAGCTGGAACAAGAACTGATCTGGCAGCACAGTCGAATATAACTGCTGTGCAAACCCGTAAGATTTTTCTATATCAAATGCACACAGAACTGCAAAATAATCAAAATAAACCATCTTTCAGAGAACTGAATGAAAAAATACTGATTTTTTTAGTAGCCTTCTTGGTCAGTCAAGGGTGAAAATTCTTTTCCTCCCCCCTCTTTTTTTTTAAGGAGAGCAAATTCCAATCTTGTCTATACCATTATGGACCAGGGCCTCATGAAATTAGAGAATTAAAATGAATTTACCCAATGTTTTGGTAAAACAGTAAACCTCTGATCCTTAGTGTAATGGTTCTTACAGAGGAAATAAGGTCATAGCAAGATCCTAAGTACTTGTATTACATTTTACCAGTTTCAAATCTTAGGCAATGAGTCTAGAAAATACTTGGAGGATTCACCTCTAGGCTACAGTCAGGCCAACCCTATGGATGTGTGACATTTTCAGTGTTTCTGACGCATTTGTCTAACCTATTCTTAAAGCAATGGTGGTCTTATAACCCCCTTTTTGGTACAGATAAACATCTATTAGCCTTTCAGATTAAATATTTTCCCAGTCTGACCTGCATCTTGCACATTGAAGTGTTTGCTATTATTTTTATCTCATTCCCAGGACAGAGAAAAACAGGTTATTGCCAATCAAAAGGGCCTGCAGCAATATAAAGCAGTTCTAAATGCCCAGGTGAAACCAGTAAACGAAAGTATTTTGGATAAACAAAGTGGGAGACAGCCATGTGACACAGGTCTCCTTGTAGCCACATCAGGAACGTGAGGGATTCAGGGGACTCTCTGTGTGGATGGTGCTGTGACAAATACTGCCCTGAAGAGCAGAAACAGTCAGGGAAGAAATGATAATGTAACAACCATTTATTGAAATGATAATTATCATTCCAAAAATGATAATGTAAATCTGTTGACTCTGCATTATCTTGGCTATTGGTTATCTCACTGCTCTCAAGAAATACAGTCCAACATTTCAGCCAGGGCATTCTAACACATACAAAAAAAAGAAGTTATACAGCTTCAGGAATATGAACCATATGACCACATATTCCTCATGTGGTCTAGAAATTAATATGTAAATACATAATTAATTTAATTAACATTATTTGACTAAATAAATTTTTGGCTGCATAAGGTACAGAAAGAATTATTTATTTCTCCATACATTTAGAACAACACTGTTTTGTCTGATTGGGTTCTCAGAAAAAGCAATTTGTACTGTCCTTAATGCCCTACCAAAATTTCCAAAAAACCCTTTTTCCTTTCTTTTTTTGTTTTGCATATTATTCAATTTATATATTTATAATAATTTATATATTTTTTGGACTGTGGTGGAACAAGTAACTATTTCACAACTGAAGAAAAAGCAAAAAGTGTTTATTAATGGAAAGGTGTGTCTTAGCAGTGTGTTATCTAGAGGCTTGGAAAATGGATTCAATTTAAATGAAATGACAGAAAGCAAATCTGTCAACATACCTGTGCTCTAGTGCTTCTCTGAGTCATGAGACTCCCAAGTTATAAAGAAAAGTTACAGATGAGACACCAAGAAAAAAACCCCAAACAAGCAGTTCTTTAAAAGACACAAATTCAAATTTTACTTCTTGATAAATTATGATTAATTACAGGCAGATTATTACCCACCATAATAAAAGACAATTATCTCTATTGTGGCCAATCACAGGGAAGCAGCTCAGGGAGAGAATTATGCTTCAGGTTACACCCACTCCTTCTGCATCTAATGTACAAATATATGAAAACAATTGCACACTAATAACTTACTAAATATTACATTGAACACAATAATCCATAATCCAAGATAAGATACGAGGCATGTGAAGGAATTTGGTGAACCAGCAAGTACCTGTATCTGCAGCTAATGCCCATTTATCTGGAAGCCCCACACGACGTGACTTGATTCCCAAGAGCACTTGCTTTGTTTCCTCAATTCTCTCAGCTTGACCTTCAGCAGATTAACATGGCATCACTCTAAAAAACCTGAAGGAATATAAAGAGGGGTTGTTCTGTGTACATGAGAGTAAAATAATGTATAGTACATTGATTAAAAGTAATAGATTGTGCTCAAGGGTATTTACATGATGCTTTATCACTTCTTGCAAGGCTGGAACATTTATAGATTTTAATCCTTTTCTTTGGGACCATATGATTACAAAGAATATGAGTTTCATCTGTGATTAACCAGGTTTATGCTAATTCACCCCCAGTAACAGGTAAATTAGCCAGAAGTCATTAGAAGACAAAAGTCCCAGTCTTAGACCCTCTTACCCATGGACAGACCTCTCCGAGAAGTGAGAAAAACACAGTGGAAATTACATTCTTGAGCTGGGATGCTCCTCCTGGTTTCGGTTGGAAGTGGTTTTGTACTCATACAAATGAACACATTATTTCATTTCCAGCTTACCCACATCTTTCTGTGACTTCTGGTAGCAAATATGTCTCATGTTTATGTACCGGATTCTTATAAATGTACACATATATCATGTAAAATAGGAATAGTCTTCATAGGAATGGCATTAAACCAGAAAGGACCTCCTCACTAATGGGGTGCATTCAGGGCTGGCTGCTTAACTACAGAACATTACCTTGCATCCATTTTATCTCTTGTAAAGTCATTTAAGTACACACAGGTGCTTTACATGAATAGGATTGTAATGGGATTTTTTTTAAAAAAAGCACTCCCTATCAGAGGCGGGACAGGCAAACTCAAACATTCTGAAAAGCCTGTGTCTTTAGGGAGAGCTATTTTAACACACCAACGTGGACAGGTGATCTTCCTTACCCTCTCTTTGCGAAGTGTGTTGCTTTGGTTAAGACAGATGTGTAAACTTCCCATCAAATGAAATGGAGCCTGCCCTGTAGCCTATCAACAGGAGTCATATCCTGTCCTTTAATTAGAGAGGGGTGGTTTGCTCTGCTGTCTCACTGACATCTGCACAGGGCAGATGAGTCTAGAACTGTCTTCCTCAGAGCTCGGGTGGGTAAGTGTCAGGGTTCTACATGAAGAGAAACAAGCTTACCAGGACTGGGCATTTGAGAAGTGGATTTTTGTTCTCTGGAACAAACCTTTGTCAAATTTTCGTTCAGAGTACAGCAAAAACCATCTCAGCAACATGTATCTCTCCTGTACTCCCAGACACAGGAAGCTTCTCAATTTGAACAGCTTTGGAGGTGATGGCATATATTGTATACAAGTGATAATTAAATATACAAGATAATACAAGTGATTGTATACAAGTATTGTATACTAAGTGATAGTTCTGCTATTTTTGCACAACAGAAATCTCTTTGGCACGAAAAAGTTCATCTACATAAAGCTCAAATTAACAGACATCTTAATTCTTCAAGAACAAGATAACAAGGACTGCAGTTCTGGCTTAAAGAAGTCATGCAGCTGGATGGGAATTCTACCTCCCCCACTCCTCTGTGTATCTGAGAATAAGAGTAGGGAAATCATCCCTAAACCCCTGAGCTTTAAGACCAAGTTTTCAGTTTCTTGCTTGAATGACAATTGAATTACCATATAGGCTTATGGTAAGACTATAAACAGAGCATTTATTCTAAGCTGTAAAATAACTACTGAATCATTTTATGCAATGGTAGAAATTTAAAGGTGGTAAACTGTATTCCAAGCACATAAAACACAATTAGAGATGCAGATTAGCCTTGAGGAACGAGCTCAGCAAGAAACCAAATGAATCAACTTCAGACAAGTTTCACCAAGAGCTTTATGATATTCCAACTTCAGCAGTGCTGCTCTTCAGAACAGATAATTAAAGAATTAAGTCATGGTATCTATTTGCCAACTCACTCTGGCACTTCTTGGTCTGGTATCATGCTACTCCCATACCCATTTCTGTCCCAATATATCAGCTAATTTGGCTTTCACTTCTCCAGGGAAAATGAGGTGAATTAGTGATCCTGGAGTAGGGAAAACTGTAGCATATGCATTTTGCAGAAACTGTTTCTATGAGTTATTACAAGTAGTCATATCCTAAGCTGATATCTACGGTCTATGGTAAAACTGCAATGATTTGTTCCAAATTAGGGTTCTGGTCTTTACTTGTAAATGTCTCTCTTGCTCATGTGATCAGTCTGAGCTGCTGTGCAGGCTCAGGCACTGCTAAAAGGGAGAAAAGAAGATAGGAGATTACTGTGTTCACTTTCAAAATAGTGCAGAATAAAAGTGGAAGGAACCAACAACATTTTCATCCACGCCTGACATTTTTTTGCACACACATTCCATTTCAGCATAAGGAGGACCTGAATGAGCCAGCTCATCCATCTCTGGTCTTTCTTGCTGTTGTACTGGGAACAAAAATAAGGGACCAGAATGAGTGAAATTCAAAACAGGCAGGATGGAAGTTAGGTTGGCAAAAAAACCCCCAACCTCCAACAAACCTCAATAAGAGAGACATCACAAACTGAAACTTTAAATTCAATTTAACAATGAATTTAAGTAAGTGGCCATTGCCTGGAAGCGTAGATAACTATTCCCCCTGTGCTATCACTTCCAGTCAAGTCACCAAGATGCTACTGAACCAATGTATAAGCAGTTTTATTGGTAATAACCTTAGTGAAAATTGAATAGAAACATTATTTAAGTGAGTGGTCAGCAAGTGGGCATCAGTACCAATTAAAGGTACTTAACTCAGGTCTCTGTATTTTACCATCTTTTCTCATAAACCATCCAGAAACAACACTCCTGGAAAACTGTCCCCAGGCAGCCCCTGACTGGCACTTCAGCCTTTTCCAGTGGGTCAAGGATGCAGTGTGTAAGAGAGAGAAGGGTGGATGTGAGCACCAGCTTCCAGTATTGCTCTGACCCCACCAGGCGAGATGAACAATTTGTAGGAACTGTTGATAATAGGACAGCAAGGTCCTGAAGCTTGGGGCCATCTCCTTGTTTTTGAGCATTGTGAATAATAAGAACGTTAGGATGCAGGAGCAAAAAATTGTTTATAGTTTCAAACAGAGGGAATCTGGAATTTCCTTTCATGGAGCTGTATAAATTATCTTCTAAAAAAAAAAATCTTTCTTTAATAAGAACTTGGCATGCTCTAAGCCTGCCCTCACTGCTGTCTTGTAATGCTTTTTATCAGGAAGAGGTTGGTGAGGTTTTTTGGAGTTAAAACAAAGACATTCAAAGAAACCCAGAACAGAGCCTTTAACTCAGCAACAGCTTTGTCAGGAACAGTTTAATTCCCTAATTTTTCTGAGGTAATTGCTTGCTAAATGAGTCACCGCACCCCCAGGTCCCTCAGGTTACTGTGCATTGCTTAAGAGAGTCTGTATCTGTTTACAAATGTAATATAAATTACATAAGTGAAAATCAAAAATGTTATATGTGTAACGACTCATAAATATAATACCATTTTTTTCTCATTCAAGACTGAGGGGGAAAAGTGAAGTGTGCAGACAAATTATATTATGAATGGAGAAAATATTAGATGATGTGACAGTATTTCATTCTTTGAACTTCTGATTTTCTAGTTCAGAAGAAGAAGAAGACTCTTCTGCCTCCTCTCCACATTATATGGTAGTTTTTTTCTTCTTTATTACACATGGAAAACCCACTGTTAAAACTACTAAACTACTTAAGTTTAAAGCCAAGCAAAACCGAAATCTTGTGACATAGGAAAATAACAACTTTTTGACATTCATGTTTTAAATTAGGACATATAATTGAAAACTGAAAATGTTCCAAGGATTAAACAGAAAAAAAAATAGCAATTATTTCAATTTTAAATAGGATAGGAAGAAACGTATCTTCACACTAGCCTGAAATGGCTGCTATCACACACACATACACACACACAGTCCTGTCATTTCAGTTTAATATACATTTTTTTTCTATTTACTTTCACACAGCTTCCTGGAATTTAAGGTCAAGCCCTGATGCCTTTCTTCTTTTTTTTTTTTTTTAATAAATAGTACCTAAAAGGGAATAGATTTCATTGGTAAAACTGAAAATATTTGTAGAAAACTATTTTGTGCCCATTAGGGAAAAAAAAAAAAGACCAAAACAACCCAAAACTCCAGTAGTCAAAAAAAATTACTGCCTTGTGTTCAAATTATAACGATAGCTGTGTTCTCCACTCCACAGATTCTGCTCATGGGCATCCCAAAACAAAGCCAAGGTTACCCAGTCTGCCAGATGTACCAATGACAGCAATGACAGCAAAATTATACAGTTTCTAAGTGTCGAAATGAGCTCGGGCATATAATCAACAAACAATGAAAACAGTTGTGAATGAGACATTATTTTTCATAAACCAGCTAAATAATCTCCACATTCTCAGTCCTGGTCCTTGTGGACCTCGTGTCCTCCTCATGTATTTCCTACACTTAGAAAATTCCTTCAGAGCAAAACATAGGAAACAAAAGCACATCTTTTTATTGGATACATAGGGATTTGTTCCATGGATTAAGAAGAGGTATTGAGTTTATGGGACATTTTAATATTCTCTACTTTCATTTTAATTATCTCCCCATAGTTCTTGGCTAACTTTTTTTTTTTTCTCCACCCTGCTGCAAAGGCTAAGGGCTAAATATAAAACAGTAGTCTGAAGGAAGAAGAGATGATTAAATCATGTAACTGCTTCTCTTTCTTATACTGAACTTGGGCCAGTTGTTTCTAATCTTTACATGGGTTTGCTGCTCCTTATCAGATTTGAAAAGGTGTTTGTCAGATATTCTTCTGCCTCAAACTGCCTAATGAAAGCTACTCTCCACCCTGCTTCTATTATATCCTTGGATCATGGTTACAACAATCCTACTGTAACAGACAGAAGGAATTCTATGGTCCCTGTCTAATCACCTGAGGAAAACCAGTAGCTCAGTAAATTTTGGTCTTCTTTATTTACACTTCTTAAAGTCACGAAGACATATCGATAATGCTCCTGTGCACGGCTTATGTCCTAAAAGGCCTAAAGCCCCCAGGATGTGTCTGCAAGGAGGAGGGATAAACTTCACTTCTGATCTTACTTACTGCAAGACAGATTAGAGAAGGTCTCATATGAGATCTCAGATAGTCTCCTGACTCAGGCACGGAGTGAAAATCAAGTGTAGCGCTTGTGCTCAGTTGTCTGTCTGCAAACGGAGATGATGCATGGTGGGTTTTCACAAATAAAGTTCAAAACCACTGATACAAAGAAAGGTTTTTCACTGATTTCAGCCACCTCTGAACCACGTGGTCAAAGGGAAAAGAAAGAAAAAGAAAAAAAAATTAAATTAAATAACCTATGTCTTAAAGTTGCTTAAGATTATGGATGCCCACAGAGGCGGTTTTTTAGACCAGTGAAAAACCCATCTGAGTTTTTATGCATCTATTTCTTTCTTTCAGAAAATCTGAGCCTTTCTAGCCTAAGTGTCATGGGGTTGTATTAAGATTTAAATACCTAAAGAGTGCTGAAATGGGATCTAATCTCATAAATCACCCAGGCAATTCTGCAAACTTTACTTCTTGTTCCATTCACTGAGATGAGGTTCAGGCCTGGTTAGACAACTCCGGTGTTCTACATCCCACAGTTTTCTGTCAGCACCTGCCCATCATGGTACTGGTTCAAAGCTGCACAGATCCTTAGGGATAATTTCACCTGTTTAGCTCAACACTGTTTCCTGGTTTTTCTGCTTATGCTTGGGTTTTGAAATCTAATTTGCTGTATAGCACAAGCCTCATTGACTATGGTAGCACAAGCCTGGTATTTAAGTAAATTAGTTGATAATTACTTCTAATGTGCAGCAAAGTATTTATAGGAAATTTGGATTGTTTTCTTTATTCTTGATAAAATGTTATTCAAGTAATCTAGCTGGTATTAACTTTAATTAGGAGGATAATATTCAGAACTAATAAAATACATGAATAATAACATTTTTCTGTCATTAATAAAATGCTCATACTTTTGCATTTGTTTTTTGAACAGCTTTTCCTCCTTTAAAATGTGCTCTTAGGCTGCAATATAGTGCTACCTATTTGATTAATAACTGAGTATGTTAATTTTATTTAATTTCACCATTTTTGGACAGAATAGTCAGCTCCCTTATTCAGAAAAATGAGCTAATTTGAAAAAGCAAGAACTAATTTCAGACAAGTGCTTCCACAAGATGATTTCCGAGACTTGTGCATGCCCTATTTCCAGTGACTTAACAATCACATTAACTTTTCCATGGCTCCATTGCATTGCTGGACAGGCTGATAGAGTGATGTAGAGATGTTGTTCATCCAAACCATAATCCAGCTGAGCAGTAAAGTGTATGAATACCTTGAACATATCTGTACTTCACTAAAATCCATTCAGCTACTCACAGGTTCACCTCCATGTGTGCTTTGTTGGACAGAAGCCACAATTACCAATCTGCTGAAGTGGAGCTTAGTAAAATATATTGAGAGGAACCACCTCTGTGAACAAAAATAACAGTTTGGGAATGTGTTAACCATAAAATTACTAGAATTTAATTTTTGCTATCATTATAGAGAAAGGTATTAAAAAATCTCTCCACATTGGTCTGTGTAGTAATTCTCAGCTGACTCTTGAGACTTAATACATAACTCACCCCCATGGCCTTTCTAGTGATGCCTGTTCTCAGTCTTTTGGTCTTTCTTCATTTTAACACAATTCTCTCTGTTTTAACATAATCTAGGTCTACAATGTAGTGTGGCCTCTTCCTGCAACCTCTTAAAAGGTCTGTTGCTATTCACTCTCTCTGAAATGAGTCACAAATCTTGACACTTTCATTCATGAGAGTCATTGAAGTGACAACACAGCTTTTTTACTTGCTTACCTTGAGGAGGGACATGGTAAACCAAGATCTGCTGGTGCTTTATGGAATTTTTAATACAGTATCTCTTCTTTTCTGTAATTCTACAGAAGTCCCTTTACTCCTGGTGATAACTCATACCTACCATGCATGGAGCTGGTGCAGTGAGACAAAGAGCAGCATTAGCAGCAGCCATCCAATGTGCAACTACTTCACCATGAACTAAAGACAAGGGAGGAAATCTCTGAAGAAGAATGAAATTTAAATTGGTTTGGAAATTACTTATTCAAAACCACTATAATTTTGGTAAAATGCCAGTATTCTGGCTGATATTAGTTTAATATATTTTTAAGTGACCTGATGATTCTAAACTCAATATGCACTGAACATGTACTGTGTTTTTCTTTTCCTATGGTTCTGTTCCTCTCTGAGCTGACTTGTAACTTAAACAGACCTCTTGTATTTCACACAAGTATGCAGTAATATAAGTATGCAAGTCAAGCAACTTTAAAAGGGAAAATAGAAATTATTTTTATTACCCAAGAGTTGTACATTTTGGAGACTCTTCAGTTGTGCTCCTTCAGGGGACATAATGCACAGACTGAAGTCTATACTGAATGAGATACTAAATATTGGTTTAATTTGAGAGAGGATGGGAGAGAGTTCACAGAGAGTAGCTCCCATGATACTATTGCTGTTCTCCAGCACACAAACTGTAATGAAATTATTTTATTTCATAGAACTTAAGATACATATTTTAAACTAAACAATCATATCCTCCAACTAAGGGTATCTGCACTTGAGAAAGCACCGTGACTCCATCAAGACTGATAGGAATGTTACAACACTCTCCATTACATTTCTGAATGCATTTACATCTCAGCTTTTCTTTGTTTTGGGTGGCTGGGAAAGCATTAGAAATTTTCTCAGCTAACAAGATTCAGAAATAAGTATGTACTTTGTTTTGTCAGGAAGCGACAGCAGTGCCACTCTGCCTCTGGAGCCAGTGCTTTGTCTCTCACCTGTAGCCGTTCATTCCCACCGAGCACGACCATTGGAGCTGGGACAACTCTAAAGGTGTAGGTCACCTTTTGTGTCCGGGCAAGTGGAGGAAGTTATTTTCCTTCACGAGCTCCTGCTGTAGCTTCACGCTGCAGCAGTCAGAGAGCTGGTGACAAAGTCAGGAGCCCGTGTGACACCGGAGCTGCGGCTCCTGTCTGCCGCATGCCTGGGCAGACCCAGCCTCTGGAGGTCTGACTGCGCAGCCAAGCCAGGGTTTGCTCCACAGAGCCCCAACAGATGTGACACTGTCAACGAAATGTTATTTACAGACAGGGTAAATACGAAGAAGTAAAAGGGCCTCGAATGAACAGAAATCAGCTTCTCTCCCTTTCACTTCTTGTACTGGCTTTTATAATAAAATTGCCAGGTTTACAGATAAATTTTTTCTTTGTAGAGAAGCCTGGAAAATTCTGTTAGCAGAAGAGTGACCTCCCTTAGAGTTTATGAGATTGAAAAACCTAACATAAACTATACTTCACTCCACAATAGCTCATTATATTTCCATTTTATTTAATTTAAAGCCGTGTGGTTTATAATCAATGAAGTTCCTTCGCTGAAGAGAAGGAGGTTTTAGCTTCAGAACAAATACACAGCATTTTTTCATTTCCTTAATCTTTTGCTGTAGGTGGTCAGTTCCAACTGCTGCATTTGGCACTGGAAATTTGTCTCGTTTAAAGCCAAGTAAAACAGACAGAGAATAGCTAAATTGAAAAATTGAATTTAATATGTTAAGTATTATGCTGCAGTTTACATAATATCAGTGTTCCCTAGAGTTATACATTATTGTTGTAATGTTCTTTGACACAGATTGCTATGAACCAGAAGTGATTAAAGGGCAGGTAGGAACATTAGGTTTGCTCTTGGGGAAAAAATATTGAAACATGGTATAAAATTAATGTGGCTGAGGAAGATGCTACTACGGAGTGATGCAGTGACAGAGGCTCTATGTGCTTGGCAGAGTTGTGGCTGGTAGGGCCATAACTCACAACTTGAGACAACAATATTGGGATTACAAGTGGCTCCCTGCTCTTTCTTTACTAGTGACACGGACAACTACTTAATGTCCTTCGTAGGAAAAAGAAAGAAGTATTTAGGTAAGGACAATAGTTTTTAACGTAGTCACTTCTCAGGAATTTGAGAGTGCACAGTGACAGTATCCAGTATTCCGTAACATCTAGTTCAGCACACATCTCGGGTAATGTCCCAGACAAGGAGCAGTGCAGGCAGGGAGAGCAGCACAACACTCAGCTGGAAAAGCAACTATTTCCCTCTGGAAAAGACACCATCACCTTTCACTGCCCTGGCTGCTCTTTAGGACATGAACATCACTCAGTTTAGTGTTGGGTGGCAGCCTGTGGGCTTTCTTGCACTTGGTAAGCTCTGCAGAACATTGCACAGTTTGTCCCGTGCTGGGAGAGCTGCAAAATGGCTTTGGTAGAGCAAGCCCTGGGACACATTTTAATATCTTTGGATGGCCAAGCCTTTGCATGGAGAAAACAGCATCGATCCATTGACTGCAATGTAACCACAGTGCTCCCAGGAGCTGAGAACCCAGCCCAGATCTCCCACCTTTTCTGCTCTCTCTTTAACTGTCATACTCAGCTGTCTTTTAGCAAACAAGCTCTTTGGCTTAGGTATTCTAGCAGATGAGCTCTCACTGACCCATTCTCCTCTAAAAGAGGTGAATTTTGGAACTGGGTTTTTTGCTGCTACTTTGCTGCTTAGCAGTGACCCTATATCTAAAACATTAATGCCCAACTAAGGAAACTCCCCTCCAGAAAAAACTCACAACTGTCCTAGCTCACTGTAAAGGTCACAGCCTTGAGGGAATTCACTCCCCTTGAGCCTAGGCAACTATAAGCTTAACATAGATTTAATGGAGAAAGGGAAATTTGACCCTGGTCCTTTTTTTTAAGGAGAGCTTTGTGTGGTTCGTTCCTGGAGTTTGGATGTCTGCCTTACAGATCACAGTTACAAACTGTTTGGGTAGTTCATAAACTGGAAGAAAGTACAAGATGAATGAAAATAAGTGAATTTATCCAAATTTATTATGATTAACAAGTGTTACTTTTAACTCCAAATTTATGCCTCCAGAATCATGGCATAATATTCTATATTTATATTATCAGCTTCTCAAATATTAGAAACCAAGGGGGTGAGTCCACTTACTTTGAGTTCAAAGACAAGTTCAAGAAGCATTTGGACAATGCTTTCAGGCATATGGTGATTCTTGTGGTGTCCTGTGCAGGGCTGGGAGTTGGACTCTGTGATCTGATGGGTCCCTTCCAGCTCAGCACATTCTATGATTCTAGAAAACACTCTCATCATGAGAGTTCAATAAGAGGAAAACTGGGACTAAGTTTGCTATTTCTCCAGTACCATTAAAATGTTAAATGCTATAAAGCTTTTATATTTTTGACATCTAAGCAGAATAAGTAGATGAGCAAATAATTTTTTCAGTAAGCTTAGAAAAACGCTTGTCTTTTTAATATCTGAAAATGACAGCTTTGCAGTTCTGTTCTCATTTTATCCATCATTTCTAATTGCAGAGTAGAGTGCTACTTTCTCAACTGCATGTAACTTCTGTGGTCATTTATTCTACTGCAAAAAGGGTGGAAAAGACACTACTCAATGCTGTTTAATCCTTAAACTGCCTATATTGAATTCTTGCTTTTTGAAAGCTCCATGACTGCTATATTTCCTAATGGTTATAGTTAGAGAGGAGAGGGAAATTATGGCACTAGTTAAGACATCAAAACATGTGCAAGTTCATCATGCCTCTATTTTTCAGTACTCCCTGTGCTGAACAAATAGTGTTGTCCTCTTTCAGTAAAATTCTAACAAGAAGCCTGCACTGGAGTCTGTGGAAGTTATCATCCTGAAGAGAAACTTATATCTCCAGAAATCAGCAGGCTCTTGAAATATAGATAGAAACACCAGCTAGTACATGCAGAGCAGCGTTAAAAAGTCTCTTCTCTCCCCTGCCCAGAATCAAATGACTTTGGAATTAAAGCTTGAAAAATGATAAGTTGCAATGTTTAAGAAAAAAAGCACAGTTCAATGAAAGAAATAATGAAAATGCAGACAGATATTCAGAATAGCTTTACTAAACCAAATTCACATTAGCTGACGGTCTAGTCATATATAAATATTTATGACAGAAATTGTGTGGCTACGTAATGCAGGGCTGGAGCTGCAGAGAAGGAGATGTTCAGTTTTCTGTGTGGGACAGCACAGGTTTGCTCCTGCCATTCTGACTGTGCATCTCTCCAAAAGGGGGAACTATCTTATTGATGGCAGTAACTGACTGCAGCAAGAGTTAATTTACTGCCTTTTTTGGGTTTGATCACAAAGAACACTGACTATTTGGAATGACTGTTCCTCTTATCAAGGTTGACAATATACATTTGAAAGTGCTCGATCGCTATGCTTTGGTGTCATTTTTTGGTTTATTTCATACATTTTAAATTAGAAGTTTCTGCATCAGATTTAGGTGTACATTTTCTTGCTTCTGTTTCTTGACAACTGAGCTCACCAAGACTCCCACAGCCTTTTTTGCAGGGCTGCATCCCAGCCTCTTGTCCCCCAGTTTATAGGTACATCCAGGATTACACCATCCCTGGTGCAGAAACCAGCATAATCGTTCTCAGGAGAAACTGCTTTCCATAGTAATAAGTAAAGAGTTACATCAAATTAGGTTTCTTCGTTATTTTACACAAAATGAATTATGGTGAAAACATCTTCCCAAGCTGTAGGATAATAGAAAATGACACTTACTGTGAGAATTTTATATCACAGATCCCTGCAAGCTGAGCATACCTGTTAACTGTTGCTTCCAGATATTTATTGATGAACTGATGTTGTCTCAACGCTATCCTGACATTTGTAATTATTTTCTTCAAAGATAAACCACATCTTTCTTTGTTCAGCTTTTCTAAAAAAACACATAAAGCAAAGATATTTTTCTAATTTAGTCAATGGATATGTTATGATAATGTGTTTAAAATTCACTGTAAGTCATTTTGTTGATGTCAGTATTATGAGATACTCTATAAATTAAATTGTATTGTATTGTAAATCTGTCCAGTAGATCAATACATATTATAAAGTACCAAACTAATTTATTTCACCTTCCTTTTAAATGAAAACCTAAGTGGTCTGAGACTGCATTATTTATTTGAAAAAATTTTTAAAGAGAGAATTTCTTTTTTTTATTAAAAAGAAAAGAAGGGAATCAAGAAAGAGATATCTCGAAGATTAACAATAATTTACTCTTTCTAAAACCTTATAGGATGACAATTTTACAGAAGTATGTGAGGGAAGAAGGGAGATTGATACTATGGCACTTTGTATAGATATTCTTTGTGTCAGGTGCTAGATGTCCTTGTGTGTTAGTGCCGAGACACTGCCAACAGTTCAGGCCGGGAGCTGAAGCTGTAATGGAAAGATTGCACTACTTTTTCCTAGCCATGAACTGTGTCCCTATCTACACATATGCTCATCGTGCCTGACTTACAGCGCAGGCTGAGCTCACCCAGCTGTCCATCACTGGGCTCACAGCAGTGGCTGCAAGGTGCTCCAACTGATTGTTCAGCTACTTAAACAAGAGACTGATTTAACATTTGGTAAATTGAACATGTAGGATAGAACATCTGAACAACATGGATTGGTGTTACTTCTCTTTATACCCTCTTAGTTCTGAGAGAATTCACTGAGAACACCAAGAAACTTTAAATGTTTTGTACCAAAGTTTGATGTCCTGTTAACTTCAAGGTGAGAGGCTGGGGTGTCTTCTGGTGGAATGTGAACCCTCTTGCTGGTTAAACGTAGAATGCGTTTGTCACGTCAGTTCAGGCACAGTGACAATTCCATAGTGAAATAGCTGCCTGCAACCTTTTAACTACCACAGGTAAACCTTCCTGTGCTGCTAGCACAGTCACCTAGATTTACCAGACAAAATATTTATAAACCTATGAACCAGAGTTACTGTTTCAGACCAAAAGCTGCTGCTAGATTGGATCTCAGATTGGCATGCTACTGCTACAGCTTGCTGAAATGAAATAATTATGTTTGCGAGCTCTCTTTTTAAACAGCTCAATTTTCAGATCTCTCAGATTGGGTGCTTGCCCCAGAAGTAATTTGAAATTACCTAAACCATTTGCAATTTCTCTGTACTTTGGCAGCACTGTGATAAACATATGATTCTTGCTAAGTCATAGGATACAATGTTTATTCTGAGATGTCTTGCACTTTCCATTTCAGAAAATCAGATCATTGTTTGTTGGCATTTGAACTGAACACGGAGTACTAATTCATGCCAGGAGAGCCCTGAGTTTGGTTATTTAGAGGGCACCTGACTAGTTCTTACTTATATGCACACACGCTCAAAGCAAAGCACACAAAAAAATTTCACATTTAATCTCTTCCTGGAGTTGCAAGTGGGGGGGGGGAAATGGTTAGAGTCTTCACAGTCCTTCCTTAAGTGCACGAGTAACAGCAAATGAACTGTGAACAGTCAAGTATTCAGGTTACTGTATCTTGTTCTTTCAGCTTATTTTTATTTCCATGCTTATGAGCTAGGAATAATCTTTTCCTGTTCCTTCTCTTACACATTTATGTTGTTTCTCCTGGCTGTGCTTAATCTGTTATTTTTCTGCTGAAACATCTATGCTCACATCTGTCTTACTCTGTCGTATCTCCCCTCTTCCATTGCTGCAAGATCTCCATCTCTAGTTTCCCTAAATTTCAAAGTCCACTCTCCAAATCATTTAATTAAACCTGTGTTTAAAATATGTCCCTCAGCAATTTTGGCTTGATCAGCCTGACCCCTCTGAACCATCAATTACCCTTGTTTTATCAAACCAGGTTCAGGCTTCCTACCTTTATCTTAAGACATCTTAATTCTTTCTTTCTGCAGTATGTCTGTTTCAGTCTCCCAGACTGAGATTTATTAAAAGTATTTAGGCATTTTAAGATAAAAGAATGCGCCTGACTGAATATTCAAAAGCACCAACTACCTAATTCCCACTGTGAGTCACAGCCACTCATTCTCCTTGTCAGGATGATCCACAGTCCAGGCCTGTAGACTCCTTCCAGACCCTCACCCTGGGATCTCTCCTGTCCTGCTGTCAGGAGCCTACTTCCTTCCCCTTTGTCCTGAGGGAAACAAAATTCAGTGCCATCCAGTCTATGGAGGAAATTTGCAGCAATTTGGAACACTGCTCCACCATTTCCAACCCATTTTTTTAGGGTTTTCTAATTAGCCATAGCAAAACCGAAAAGGTGTAAATCATGAGCAGATTATAAAGCCATAGGTGCTACACACCAATGACGGCAATTCTAACAAGGACTGAGAGCTAAGTGGGGGAGCCTCTTATTTCATGTGTTTTTCTTTGGCTTTGAAAATCTTTTTGTTTCAATCTGGAATGAAAGCCGAGTGTGCCAAAGCTTTTGGCAAAAATGGGACTTTGGCCAAATGTTCATGTTTTGCTCAAGAAACTCAGGTTTTCTCATCTTTTACTCTCATCTTCCAGGAAGCCTATTCTAGAGTTTAGAAATAATCTTGTGAAAACTTCATCAAAGTCAATATTGTTGCCAAAATGTTCCAGTTTTGGCACAATTTCAGTTGGAGTAGAAAACATTTAATCCAAAAAATTCCGACTAGTTCCATAAATGTCATTACATTCATTAAGTACATATGTAACAGTAGCTCAATTAGGTATCTGTTTACACACATCAAGTCATCTGACATATTATGTCATCTGAAACATTATGAAGTCACATAGAGCTTAAGGGTTGGTTGAGTAACAGTGTCATAAATTTTACCAACCCTTGATCTTAACGTGATGCTCATTATAACACGTCTGTGAAAAAAACTAATTGAAACATCAGGAAATGGTCAGATCACAAATGAAAAACATTACCAAAAAAAAAAAAAGAAAGTATTTTAATTAACTTAGAATAATATATTAGTGTGACTTGCAAATTAAATTACTATCCAAGTCCTGACACACTTTTTAAATTTGAACCCATAACAAGATTATTTATCAAATGAATTAATTTTCTGTTGATAGTGACATTAACTGTTAAGTAACACATGAAGACCTACAAATAGTTTAATACAAAGGTTTAGGTCACCAGCATCCTGTACTCAAGAACAATTTCGATTAAAATAATTATACTGTACTCGTGGTAAAAATATATATAACCATTTTGAGGTTTTTGTACTTTAGCTGGTTTTTCTGCTGTCTCATGTAAAAGTAGTCAGTTCTTCTCAGTCTTTGTCTGGCCATGTGAAGAAATAATGGATGTTTTCCAGACAGTTACCATATTAAACCATGTTCATTTAAAATGTGACTAAAATGGTTTATCTGAAAAAAAGTCTGCATTTTAACTAGTTCACTGCAAAATTTAGTTTAGACTTAGGTAAACTTTTTAATTCTTACATGACAGAAATTCTTATCTCAAAAATATTCAGATTTGGAACATTCCATTTTGATTCTACTGGACAGGACCTCAGGATGAGTTAGAGGTACACAAATGAAAGCAGCTAGTACAGGGGATCCAGTGAAAAGGGACATTGTGTTCCTGTCCAGCCATCCTGGGCCAAGAGCCAGTGGCCCAGGACCATGTCCAGATGGCTTTTGAGTATCTCCAGGAATGGGGACTCCACAGCCTCTATGGGAAGCCTGTGCCAGTCATCCTCGGTTACTCTCACAGAAAGAGAGGTTCCAGCTGGAGCCTCCTGTGTTTTAGATTTTGTCCATTGCTTCTCATCCTGTCACTGGAAATGCTTGGAAGAGATCTCCCTAAACAGTCCCAGCTCTGTCAACATTTCTTCACTGGAGAGATGCTCCTGTTCCTTCATCATCTTTGTAGCCTTCATTAAAATCTCTCCAGGGTGTCCATATCCCTCTTGTACTGAGGAGCTCAGTACTGGACACATATGGTCTGGTCTGGTATGGAATGGCCTCACTAGTGTTGAGCAGAGGGGAAGGATCACCTCCTCCCTCAATCTGCTGGCAACACTCCTCCTAAAGCAGCCCAGGATACGTCAGCATTCCTGATTGCAAGGACAAGTTTCTGTCTCCTGGCCCACCAGGACCTCTGGGGCCTTTTCTGCAAAGCTGCTTTCCATCACGTGCCCCCCATCACATCCTGGTGCTTGGGAATGCTCCTTCCCAGGTGCAGAACTTGGCACCTCCCCTTGCTGAGCTTCATGAGGTTCCAGAGATCAGCGCATTTCTCCGCTGAGGTCTCTCTGGATGGCACCATGGCCGTCTGGTGGTATCAGCCATGTCCCCCCATTTTGTGTCCTCAGCACACTTGCTGGATCATTTTGCAGTTCTCCCTTTGTAGCAACTTAAACATTTATGCTACTTTTAGAACTTTTTCAAACCATGACCTAAAGCCTGAGGTCTGAAGCATAGTGTAGAAAGTCACTTCAGGCTGTGGAAACCTGTATCTGATATGTGGGTAAAGGAAAGACATAAAAGAGGTGCTGGAGAGCTTGCACTTACCATAGTTTTCAACAGTACAAGTACACCTTTATAAATACTGAAAAAAATGAAGTCACTTTTATATCACTCAACCACTTAACTATGAGCACTCAACAGTTTCATCTCAGATATTTATCCAAAATAGATGAATTACTCTCTTGGTTATGCAAAATAGGCTCAGGTTATACAAAATACGTGCAAAAGTCTCAGAAAAACATTTTCTTTGGTTAGAATTAGTATGTTTGTACTCCAGTTCTGGCTCAGGAGAGAAAAAAAGTAAGTGAACACTTAAAATAAATGTGCAGGGTTTGTTTAACAACACAAACTTTCTGTTTGGGTTTCGGTTTTGGTGAAACACTGGACTGACTAATTTTCATTGCTTAGGCATACACACACTGTGCATAAATATAGCAAACCTCAGATGTAAACACAGCGTGACTGCCAGCATAGAGATCTTAACAGACCTGCCAAGTCTTGAGCACTTTGCACAAAACCTGAGCAACCTTGCACGACTTTCCGCCGCTTCTGATACCTTCCACTCACATTGTTGGGAAGACACTGCCTTTCTCCTGCTCCAACTCTGTGCTGGGCACAGCTCCTCACATCAGCTATGCAGAGCTGGCTCTGTGGCTGCAGTCACCTGCTGAGCTCTAGTGACACTGGGAATCTCATGTGCTGGGTTGAAAGGGTGCACAGAGATAGCCAGAGATCTGTGTCACTCACACCACAGCTCCTGTCCCTGAGATGATGCACCAACAGCCCCCAAGAACTGTGCAGAATCCAACTTCATAGAGAAGTAATGATTAGCTAGAGCAAAAGAAAAAACTTTCTGAAGTATATTGTAAAATATGATATAATCCTCTGTCCCTCCATCAACCTAAATTAATCATGTGCTGTTTTGGTTCAAATCAAACTGGAACTAGAGCTCACAACATTTTGCAGAACAGTCTATGGTTGATGTAAATCGTGTCATGATTGACACAGAGAAAAGACCAAAGTCTGCAGAAATCATGCATAAATAAAAGAGAACGTTTGCCCTTTAGACCATTGCTGAAATGGTTTCCATTCCAACAGATTCTTTAAATAGTAGGAATATTTATTGTATGAGTCATCAAGAGTGTTTCTTGTGGGACACTTATGTAGAGACCTTAATATTAGTGGAGCTTTAGTAGCGTAAGGCTTGGCTTTAGGTTTAGGTCTTTACTTTGAGTCTGTCAGAATGTAAAGTGTAACTAAATAAGAATGATAAGCTTTACTTTCTCTTTTCCATTCATTTTGCATAAGCTTAAGAGAAACTAGGTGAGTCAGGCCCTTTGTGCAATGTATAACTTACATGATCTCCAATCAAAAATATTTTCGTGTAGAAACTTAGGTCAGCTGAGAACTTATTAATGCAATTTATGATGAAACATGGTAGAATTCCAGTTGTCCAGCCGAAAAAACATAATTTTATGATTTCTACACTGTTGCTGTACTGCAAGAGGTTTATCTATTAGTGAAAGCTCAGGTACATCTGAGCACATAATAAACCGAAAATAAATCACTCCACCCTTTCCAAAAGAACTAATCAAGCACTACGAGGAAGATGAATGTAAATAAAATATTGATTAAGAACTAAAAGGATTCTAATTATATTACTTTCAGAAATAATTTAATTTAACCTGAACAGACAACCGGGAACAGATACTTTTCTTTAGCATTTTTCGAATTACTAATTAAAACTTCCAGATTCAAGTTTAGTGCCTGGATTTTAAAGATAAATAATGTTTGATTCATTTCATTACGAATTTATCAAGGTTTATATAGTGCCAGAATGTAATATTGCATGTACATTCTTTTAAAAATAATCAGATAACATGGTTGTAGATAACATGGATGTTCTTTGTAATACACTGTGGGTATAAAGCAGTTTTTAATTAAGAAAATTTGAACACTGGAATGTGATTCTGGTTACGTCTGTCACGTGTTCCCATATAGATTTATATCTACATTGTTTATGGAATTGTTTGGAGACAACTGGTGTTTTGGTGAGATAAAAGCTGTTATAGTGAAGGGCCCCATTCCCACTGAGTGGCAATTTTACTATTTGTTGGAAGAGAGATGAACCCAGTTCTTTATTCTCTACCATAAAGACTTGATCCAAAACTCAGTGAAGTAAGTGGGAATTACTCATCACTCTATAATTTTGTATAATGCTTGGCTTTCAGTGCTGTTTCCTACTTTACACCACATTTTTTATTAGACTTCTGATTACTTACATACACACTGCCAAATGGAATGGGATTACAGTAACACAGATGCACAACATTTCAAAGATTTCTCTGAAGGAACTTTCACAGCTAGAAACTCTTTACAGAATCTCTATGCTATTGAATCAAACTTCTTCCACCCTCTGTGGATGTAAAGGGGAAGAAAGGTGTCAAATGAAAGCAGAAAGGATGCTATTGAGCTTCCTGTCCAGGCAGGAAAGAGAAAATAGCAGAAGAATAAACAGACCTCCACTGATATCCCCTAACACCAGATTTAAGAGCAGTAGCAGTGTCCTGTTTTTGCAGATGCTAGGGAGGGGAAAAGATGCAGAACTCCCCTGAAGAAAACTGTGGCACAGAGGACTCGTGTGCCCTTGGGCCAGTGCTTCCACTCTTATGCTGTTATGAGTAGGCAGTCACAGAGCTTCTGACATACCCTTTAACTTCTTTTCATATAAATTGTGCAATCCATGTGTATTCTGCAAGGGTCAGTTTCCCTGTGCAGTCCTTGCAAATTCTGAAGGAGTTTCAAGTAACTTTTCAAACAACTTGACAAGTAGATTGGGAAGTACTTAAAATGGGAAATTCAGAAAAAATAGACAGAAACCCTGTTAGAGCCTCTAATAACTTGCAGCACACTTTCATGTATTGCTAGATGCAAAGAAGGGAAACGCTGGGACTCCTGCAGTCTATGACAAGCTTTGGTCTGGGCTCACTTCCCTCGACACCAGGAACACACATCTGAGGAGATCAGAAACCAGGAACAATGGTGCTGCTTTTGCAACCCATGCGATCCTCCACACACAGCACTTCTGCTAGAGTAAGCCTTGAAAACGAAACTCCTTTGCTCTGTGTGGGCACCAAAGATGCAAATTTAGTGGGTCAGAGTCTGAAGGCTATCTCCTCAGCTGCCCTTTCTACAATTTAATGTTTCCTTTGCACTTTGAAGTGGCTCTACTTCAGATCCTCAGTGTAGAGACAGAAAGCTCTCTCGGGATGAAAGGTAATGAGAAACTAAAGATGGCAATGGCAGTCATAATGCTGGGAAGAACAAGGGAGTGAGAAGAGATGCACTAATGTTCACCATTAATCATTTTAGCTGAGACCTACATGGGAAATGCATGTGTATACTTTAACACATATGCACAAGTGTACAAAGACTGTGGAGACAGGCACAGCTCCCCGGCTGTTGTGCATGGAGCGCACACGAGGCTGCGACGCAAGCACAGCAGAGTGACGTTGAAACATGATGTGAAAGCTAAAGGGAGTGTTTGAACTGCTGTATTGCCTGTGATGTACGGAGAGGCAGAGCTGACATTTGCAAATGCAAGTTATGTATCTGCTGTTTTCATTTCTTGACCCTGTCTGTAAAACAATCCTTTCCCCATCCGGCACAGAGGAAGAAGAGACAGAACACTGACAGGTAACTGCACTGGCCTTTCTTTGGTGGGCCCCCATACAATCTATTGGCCTTTGCCTGCCCTCCTCCATCTAAGTTTTAAATAAATAAAACCTGGACTCATAATAATATATAAAATATTGCTTATGCTTCATTATGTGGAGTTTCATTAAGAAAAGTTTTATTCCTGCAAGTCTTATCCATTAATACAAAATGAATATTGATGTAAACTGGTCTTAGCCCAATTCAGTGTCTTGCTTTCAATTAAAACCAAAGCCAGTTGGGCACTCAAATATTTCCTTTGACCTGGACAACAGTGATAAAGTTTCCACCCTAATATTAAAAGATATTTGGTAATTTACAACTTTTTCCCCCCAAATATTTCACTTTCTCCACTGTAAGAATGGTAAAATTATGCCCTATCAGGTGTTGTGAGGATGAATAAATCTGAAATGCCAGATGTTTAGATCCTACAGTTAACCAGGCCACATGAGTAGGTCAGACAGATGGTGACTGCCATAAATGAAGACTGTAGTACTTCGAGGAGGGCTCAGCAGTAAAGGATAAAGTGCCATTCCCATTTTGCCCTTTGAACCTGATCATCTACAGCAGGGAGAAATTTCAGAGAAGCTTGAAACATATATTCCTTACTCAAACAAAAGAACTTCAAACATGACTATCATACCCCCAGGGACAACCTACAGCTAACACAGTCATACAGTGGATTTTTGTTCTGTCTGAATGGAAAATAACAGTGATCTAAATACTGGTATATTTTACTCTAAAGTAAGTGTGTTAGGGATCAAAAATGTGCCTCCAAAGAATAACAAAATAAACCTCCCTCAGTTTTATCAGTTAGAGTGCAAAGTTGATGGAAAATAATTTGTAAAAAAAACCCAATGTATTTCTCAATCTATTCTTTTTTTTTTGTAATTTTAAATAAACCTCACTTCTTATTTCATTCCTGATTCTGTACCTCCATTAACAGAGGATGATGAATATGTATGTTTGCAATTTCCTTTGAAATCTGCACAGAAAGCAGGACTGAACCCTAAATTCAGATAAATCACTGCAAAGACTCAGTGGCTGACAAGTGTGTCTTGCCTGAATGTGCCCAGTTGCTTGCACATGTGTCTGCTCATTCCTGTGCTTGACAAGGTATCATCTTAACAGCACAGGCACGACAGCCTTAAACTGTGACCCAGATGTGGGCTTTCCATTGAGGCATTTAATTTCAAGAGCTTCTTTTTAAGGTGAAGAGAGCATGGCTGCCAAAAGAAAAAGGAGGAAAAAAAATGTGCATGACATCAGTGGGGGATATATATATCCCATATTCCCTAAGATTTGTTGTAAGGCTTCAGTTCTTTACTGTGAGATGGGTGAATTCTACAAAGAAATTTGGATGAATCCTACAGGACAGACTTTTTACTAAAACCTTTTCTCTCTGCTATTTCTGCTGGTTGGCTGTTTTCTCTCTAAAAGTAGCTTAATGACTGCTTTAGTTGTGTCAAAGCAACAAAAGCAAATCAGACTCGTGAAGGGAAGCATAAGAAGCATTCAGGTGAGGATTTTATCTAAAAGTTGCTTTTTTCTGTGTGTTTTTTGCTTTTCTCTCTCTCAGCTCGGCCATATTGCTGAGGTGGCTTAAGCATAGGAAGAGACATTGCTGTCCAGTAGCCACCTAACCACAAGCTACCCCACCAGGCATTTTCATTCCCAATTCAGAGCCAAGGAGGCAAGAGGTACCTCTGTGAAAGCATCCAGCCTGCAAATTCTTTTCACTGGGACTGGGAGGAGTACAGCAGCCAAGTGTCTGCCTGGAAATACTCACAGCAGTGTTTCCCATACTTCCCATCTTTTTGTAGCTGAGCAATTTTTGAGAAAATTCTAATGTTTCCTGGTAAGGTGATGGGTAGGCACCCATGAGCAAGGTACTCACATACAGTTACACTGAACCGAGGATGTTTTTCCCTCAGAACAAAAAACCAAATGAGTATATAGAAATATAGATCTATATACTCATTATTTATGTCACCCAGCGAGTGAGCTGACTAGATTAAATATAGAGAAAATAGTAATCACACTTTCCTATTAACATGAGGTAATGCTTGCCTCTCTTCACATAGCCCTTCAAGAGTGAGAGGTGGGAGGAGACGACTCCATGGTGTCGTGGGATCGCCTGCGAGCTGGAACAATACTGCGCTCAGGGAGTGGTTGTGGGATAGTCACCGGGAACCTGTGATGGTAAATATTTAGGTTAGCACGTTCCTGCAGTGTCTGCAAAATCCTGGGGGTGGGATCTGTGTGGAGATGACCCTGAATGTAACTAAAATTACGTTGGTTGAAAGAGATGCAGCAAGATGGGCAAGGAGGATATAGATGTCATCGGGCCCTCTCGCCTGAAGCAATAATTGCTGAGGGCTTTGGAGATCAGAAAGATGCTGAAGATGTTGGGGCTGAAGAGTGCAGTGGATTCAAGGGTGATACCAGGCTGTGGTAATAAAGGAAAGTACCAGGGCATGATATTGGTGGGATGATACTGGGGAGAATAGTGGGGAAGAAAGGCAGGCAGTTCCTGGGCAGATAGGATTGCAGGCATGTGAAACCTGGTGTAACCCCAATGGCTGCTGATGTTCTCTCTCTTGCAGCATAGCAGTGATGACGAAATTATCTCTGGATCGGACAAAATGAGTGAAAGGAGCACAGCCCTTGCACTCCTGCTGAAGCTGTCACAAGGGAGACAGGAAGAAGACTGGACCAAGTCTGCTGCTCCTCCCAATAAAGAAGGTTCAGAAGTCAGGATGGAATGTAGGTGACCAGTCTGCAGCCACAATTTAACTGAAATATGTTGTCACATTTACATCAGTGTCCCAGCATTCCCAGTAACTTGCCCTGAGAAGTACATAGCCTAAAGTGTCTGTCCTGCAGTGCCTTGGGAATGTGATTAATATTTACTACCAGGTCTTAGTAGGTCTCAGTAAGTTAGTAGGTAGATTAGTAGGTTATTTAGTAGATTAGTAGGTAGACACTACCTATTAGTAGATAATTATGCTGGTTAATAATAATGCATAATTATGGTTACTTGTTGAAAACCTGACTAATATTTTTTAATTGCTTAATGTAACAGAAATTATGTTATGCATATCTCTTAAAATGATGGCAAACTCCAATAACTGAAGTCACAAAAAAATGCTCTTGAACTAGCAGAGGACCAGAACAATCTTTGCAAAAAATATACAGAGCCTACTCTCAAACAGTACATGGATCACAGAAAACTAGAGTTTATTCAGACACTATTTCTGAACCCAAAATCCACTGACATTCTGTGAATAAATTATTCATGAAAAATTATTCACCTGGTCTTGTTGGGATGGATGTGGTCATCACTGTGCCATTTCAATTCTCTATGCTTTCCCTCCTACTGGTGAATTTGAACTTGCATTATGGCATATTCTGAGATTTTCATCCTCAGCTCATGATGTGATTTCCCACTGATGGTGTTATAGGGGCGAGAGGCAGAGGAATTTCTCAGGCAAGAATTCTACCTGGGTGAGCAGAGTTAAACTCATGTCTGTCAATGCCCTTCCGCTCTCCATGACTGTGCTGTACTCTCACAGCAACCCTTCCAAATGTTTCTGACATTATTTATTTCTCCTGGGTCTTCCTCAAGTTGGAAGATTCATAGCCAAGCAGAAAAACTCCTTGAATGTGAGCTAAAGAGGGTAAATTATGATCTTCAAATGTATGAGGGCTGACCTAGATCCTTTGTTACTGAGACCTGCTTTTCTTCTCTATGACATGTAAAAGAATGTCCGTTCTTTTTTTTTTTTTTTTTTTTTTTGGCTTTTGACTGGACTATTTACCACCCCACACTGTGTACAGTTGTCATTATATTTTGTCATTGAATTTTCTCTATACTCTTATCACTGCATTCAATAGACAACAGTTGTCAGCAAAATGAGTGAGATAAGAAGAAATTGATTTGAAAAAAAAAAACAAATAAGAGAGATATAGTACTTATGAAATAAGGGAGTATATCAGGCAGATATAGTAATACAAAAACTTGCATAAGAATCACTTTCTGAACACTCACACCCATGTCCTCTCTCAGATGCAGGTCATTGAAGCAATTTTAGCTGTCATATTTCACACTAGAATATTATAATGGAACTGAATTCCTTACTTATGTCTGAATTGTGAAACAACAGAATTATATTCTACAAGTATGACTTGTATGCAGCATCTGTGTTACTAAAATTCTTATTTGCCAATAGCTTTTAATGTTTTTTAATTTATCTTTATCTTCTGTTTCTAACAGTTGTTACAATCCAAGCCATTCAAATCATTTGACAAAGCTTGAGACCAGTGAAGACAATCAAATTAATCTTTTATTCTTGCTCCTATGACATTACTATGATATCATAAGCTAATGACAAGTCCCCCAAATATGAGTCTTGCTTTTTATCCATAACAACAAAAGATCAACTATAGAGCTACCTTATGTACATTATATTTAGGTTATTTTCTACTACACGTTAGTGGTTAATATTTTTTGATTCATTGTAATCAGGTAATCTCCCTAACTTCTGTGTCTTATTGCTGTGGAACATGGAAGAAAGAAAATCTCCTTTTTGATGAAAAAAAGTATCCTGGCACAAAGAAGGCCACTTCAAAGCTGGATGATTTGCCTGACACAACAGACACACACTAACAGTGAGTGTCAATTGCTGGAATGAAGGCTATAGAAGCCTTTAAAAATATTTCAGAACTGGCTGCTATCTAAATAATTAATTCAAAAAGTCGCCTTGTTGGAAAAAATATATCTAACTTGCATCTCTGACATAAAACCACACAAAAAAGACAAATTAAAATATTCAAAATATCATCATAACTTAGTGTAATCTGCAGAAACAGGGATGTTATGTGGTCTTGTGGGGCCCTGACTGCAGTATAATTGAAATCTGATTATTCTGGAATAGGACACTGCAGCCTATTTGATAGTATTAATTAAATGAAAACCTCTGGTGTAAAGGGATAATTTTGAGTTCTTTCAACACGTCTGAGAAGCTCAATAATCACCACTTCAACACATTCTGGAGGGTTTAATTGTGCTGGTGGGATACAGATAGACTTTTGAAATATTTCTCTCTTCAGTGGGCCCAGACATTCACCCTGAAGTCCAGACTAGCCTGCACACAGAAATAGAGCTCATGACTTGTCCATCCCGTCTAGAGTGCACAAACACAGAGCTCAGAAATCAAGCCCTAAATGCTGACTCCTATGGAGCTTGTGGGCACTTTGTGAGAACAAATATAACATATAATATTTGTTAATATATAAGTTGCAATTATGAATCTCTCCAACACAGTAAAGTGCACATGGGCTCATGACAAAAAGGTAAAAGAAGCCCATTAATTGGATATTGTAAAAAAAGAAAACAAACACTCTAACTGCATGTCTTGGATGCAAACTCCAATGCACAAAGGGTGACTATGCCCCACTTCAGTGATGCAGCCATGAAAAAGACATCTGTGGCAGTAAACACAAAATATTGATGATCATGGCATAATGACCTGGAGAAAGGAGAGTTTATGAACCAGACTGATCTGAAATGAGACAGTGGAAAAGTCTGCCTTGATACTTTAGTTTGGAACAAGAGTGTTCTTAAACAGGAGCTTCCAATTATGCCCACTTTCCATTCTGTGGCAAACTGGATTCCTTTCAGATTGAACCAGGAAGGCACCAGTGCACTCCGGTTACCAACGGGTATTCAGTCCACAGGACCAACCCATAATACTACAAAGTCAAACATAATTATGAGTCTTTAGCGCCATTACCACCTGCATAGCCCTGGCAAGGAAAGGCTTTTGAAGCTGTTAGTGCCTGGTGGAGTCGGCTGGTAGCCCTTAAATATTCTCACTGGTTTGGACCAAGACTGCTGAGCTCAGGCCTCTCTCTGAGTTTTGTATTAAACTGGTCACTTTGGCTCTCACCTACAAGATGCTGAACATACACTTGACTTTCTAAAGCAAAATAATGGAAAGCCAGACCAGAAAAAAGACATTATCTAATTGACTTAACTAAGTGAGCTGGAACTAAGACCATTAGGGATGGTTTGGCTCCAGGCAGTGGAGACTAAGCATTCTAACAACTCCAGGTTTGTGACTGTGGGCAGGGCTATACTTTTTTTTTTTCCCCTCGTATTTTAGAATAGCATGTTTCCAGATCTTTTTCCACAGTCAGCCGATTTTTCAATAACTCTGTTGTTCTGATTTTCCAATTGGGCTTCACGACTACTTTTAATCAATCAGATTAATTAGAAAAATTAATGAACCTGAATTGTAATAACATTTAACCAAGCTCTATGAGTACAGTGCTCCCCAGTCCTAAATAACTGTGTCATGCAAAGATCACAGTCCACTGAATATCATTTAATTATCAACTATAGACAGTAGAAATTTGTTAGCTTTGCTAATCAAGCACACCAAGCACATATCAAAATCTGTTTTTAATGAACAAAACAAGAGTCTCCTGCCTGTAGTCAGTGTGTAACTATGACATAGACTGAAGCATTAAGTCTTAAAATATAAAGATTGGTGCAATTTAAATGTTCCATGCTAGTGCGCAGGACATCCAATTACTGTCTCTTTCAAAATGTGAAATTAATATCTATTCAAATTTTAGAAATATTGGGGAACATCTGATTTATAGAAATTTGAATTCAAAGTAAAATATGTGGTATATACACAGTACTTGAAAGCTTTATATGCACAGGTGTATTTACAGATGTGGGGAGTAAGAAAAAGGAAGTCCCACTCCAGCAGATGAAGTGCACCTTGGTGAGAAAAAAACATATCCGCAGTCTTGTAAATTTTCAATACATTTAAATGCCTTCAGAATAACCATTTCATTAAAATCTTTTGAAGTCCATCTGGGATAGTTAGAAGCATTGTTAATTTACAGATCACAGAAAAGAATTCAGTGTAGGCATAAACAAATTCCAGGCCAGGGCTGCTCCTGAGCTCGGATTCCTGCACTCCTGTGCAATAGCTTCATTTGAAGGCCACAGTTTCCATAACAATGGCACTTGGAGAAGCCTAATTTACACATTGCCACTGTGACACATTGTGTTATTCCTTGGAACACCAGGGTGCATTGCTCATGTCACATTACATTTGTGACACAATTAAAGTCACTGCCTGAGTCTGACACAGTTTTATATGATTGTCACACAGTAGATTGTGTACTGAATGATCTAAAAAGGGATCAGAAAAAAAAAAAAAAAGTTCCAAAGCTGGCCCGGGCCTGAGAGTGAAATAGGTGTTAAAGGTTAGTTTTGTAACTATGATATCTACATGTACACTGTATGTATGTCTACGTAGGGAAAAAATAAATATACATGTATGAGCTTTCTAAAGAGGTTTTTAAGTCTTCATAATTTGCCGCCTGTGCTTACCCTCACAGTACACTTTCCTTGGAGCCCCTTAAAGACGTAAATCAACAAAACTTCAGAGCCAAGTGTAATCTGAGAGAATAAAGAAAGTGAACTACCATTACATATCAGACAAAACTGCCAATCCCATGGTAAAGTAACCTGTGGAAATACATCCCCAACAAAACTATGGGAGCCTGCTGTTCAGAACACTTGAAGTTATGCTGGCCACAATACGATATTTTCACACTGTCAAACTTTAAACCTCTACTGTATATGATTTATTTTGGAGGAAAGCTCCCTA
Source organism: Ptilonorhynchus violaceus (assembly GCA_013397565.1). Taxonomy (NCBI): domain Eukaryota; kingdom Metazoa; phylum Chordata; class Aves; order Passeriformes; family Ptilonorhynchidae; genus Ptilonorhynchus; species Ptilonorhynchus violaceus. The sequence continues at coordinate 3,858,785 of VZRJ01008268.1, forward strand.
TGCAGTTAACATTCCCCAAGGAATGAATCAGAGCATCTCTGCAGAGGCATATTCTAAACAATGATTACACAGGGAATCAAAGGTCCATATTTAGCCACTTAGGTTTTATGCCGTAAAAAAACCCAGTATAAACATCATCAATACCAGAAAATGATCTATTAAGAAAATCTCATTTAGAATTATTTTTTCAACTTCTGAGGTGCAAAAGATTTTTAATGTAAAATTCTCTGAGGCAGTATGAAGCCAAGTTCAAGTAAAATAGGCATTTTAGGAATAGTGCATAATTAACAATTACTAATACCTAATTAATAATTATGGCAATGACAAGAATAGCTTTGATCCAGCCGGAGAACTGAATAGTTCCTTTGACAAAACCCAGAAACTATCACAGTGCTTTATGGAACATGTGATTTAGATGGAGAAGTTGTTATCTGGCATATAACAAACTTCTGAAATTTAATCCTGGCTCAGCTGAAACTGTTCAGAATTTGACATTGATGTCAGCACAATAGAAATTTTACTTCTAATGCATACGTGATAAAGAAATCTCTTTTCCCTTTGTGTACAAAGTAAACTAAAGCAGAGATTTTGCCAGTTTTTACTTTACAGACATATTTTATACTATTTCTGTCACACTGTAGTCAACATTTTCACAGGGGACAAACTAGAAAGGACACAATCTACTGAGGGGTTTTTTTCTCATTATTAGGACTATTTAGAACATTTTTGTTACTGCTTCTGTAATACAAGGATCAACACATACTATGCTACTATTGGGTCTTAAAATAGCACCAATAATTAATTTTTGATAGTAAGAAAGTCAAAGTTTAAGAATAATGGCTGATGAAAATGCTTAATTGGTAATGAGCACTTGATTAAAGCCCTTTGGAGCTCAACATACTACATTTAATTTATGCATTTCAAACCTATAAACAGTAAAACTCTTCAAGGTAAATATAATCAAAGATTGTTGTTATAAAGTTGAGGATTTGAACAGTTTTATGATGTTCAAAATGATGGATGTTGAAATCATACTTTAGCTCCCTTTTCTACATGAAAACAGCACTTTATATCCATTTATTTCTGCTGAAATTGATACCACTGTGTGCTTTGTGAGAAATTACTTTTCATGTATTTTATGGTGTTTGTACGGTTAGGACTGATCAGACAGAGACCCATCCTAGAAGTTTCATTTATAAAGTTCATTGAAATAGGACTATTGATGGGTGTATATCCATGCACTCCTTGTGCTCTGTACACCTTGAAATTCTCCCAGGCACACCTCTGCCTGCTTGGCAAGGGTTATCTCTGGTTCCCCTACCCACGAGCCCAACGTGGCCATCCCTGAGTTAGTGCTACCCCAGGCCAGATTCACGCACAGAGCACAGTCTCATCCAGATGGGCCAGTTGGAAGCAATAAATCTCCTCTACCCAGGAAAAAGTATTGGAAGGAATTCAAATATTGGAGGCAATAGATCGTCTTGCACTCAAGCTGTACTTGAACTAATAACTATAGACAGAGCTCAGTAGATTGGAGAGAGTGGTTGGAGAAAGGTAATCTGCTTCAGGAAAAAATATGGATGAGTGAAGCATGGATGGAAGAGAGAACCTCTGCATTACATTCCCCAGCACTGCCCACTCCAGGTGACACCACACAAAGACCACCTGGATCTGCATACTTGATATTTAGCCATTAAAATCAGTGCTCACATTTAGCTCCATAGAGGAATCATGGGTGATGCAGGAATCTTATGAGGAATACCAAGTTCAGGGAGGTTTAGCAACTGTAGCTGGTTTTACTATGCTTCTGTTTTTAGATATAATTCTTGCCAATGAATCCCAAGCCATAAAACTTGAGTTGTATAACAGAGATTAAGCAACATGGAAAATAAGGTGAGTTCTCAGCTCACATCTTGTCAGGATTGCAGTTACTGGAGGTAGAAGGTTGTAGGATCAGCTATTTGGCCTCTCCCTTTTTTTTAAAGTAGCAAAATCTGCTGTCGCATTAGAAGTGACGAATCAGCTGATTATAACTGATCAAATACCAAACAAAATTAATCATATTTTTTATTAGAATACTGTGTTTCTAACACAGGTTTTTGTTGTTAAAAGGATCCAAATCAATGCTATTCTTTCAAATGAGTTTCAAAGAAAAAATGCTCTTACTATTCTTTTTTAAATGAGTAAATACATTTTGTTTCCAGGACCAGAATGAAACGTCTCTTTCCTAAATGTAATAGAGCTTGTGCAGAGAAAGACTTTTAACAACTTGCATTATTTTAATATGTATGCAAATCCCTAAATCCACTGTGCTTTCTAGCCTTATAAAAGGAGATAGACTTTACAGATATTTCAACCAATTAGTACAGATACAGGTCAAACATGTGAACCTGTGAGACAGATGTAGGAAAAATCAGGATTACATGTACTGTAAGGCTTATCCAAGTTAATGGCTTTGTCAGAGGGAGAGTGAGTTGAAGACTGGGTTAGACATAAAACAGATCAACTCTATTAATCTAATTTAAAGGTTTTCAGAGGAAATAGAAAAACACTGATGGATTTGTTAGTAGGATACCAAATCTAAATCCCTTCCAATCCACCCCTGTTATCTTAGGCTCAGTCTTTAAAAATTATTCAGTTGACTTTGGGTAGGTTTGATCGCTTTGTCTTATCTTCAAAATATCTATATTTTTACAAAATTCCTAAAGTCTGCTTTCATAAATAGAGAAACTGATGACATCCCCTACAGGGAATATACACTGATCTATTGTTAAATGGGTTTTTTTTATAAAACTATATAAATTGGCATTTCTCCAGCACCTGAGAATTTGTAGGCTCGATAAGGAAAGGAGACAAAACAACTCTGCAAATCTGCGTAGTGTGAAAAAGAAAAGTGTTTTCCCTCCTCTTATTCCACAAAATTACCTTATACAAAGAATTTTAGTATCCTCACCTGCTAGTTAAGAATAAAAGCAATACAGATACATTCTGCAAGTGAGATCCTTGATGGCCTGGATTTACTGAAGGATGAGGTACTGTTACTGTCACAATGGTTGGTTCCTTCCCAAATGTGTGTTTTTATGTGGAGGTAGTGAAGGCAATTAGCCTGTGTTCATTGCAGTTTTCGATGGTGATTTACCTGGGTTTCCTTCAGCGTAGTCCTCTCTTTTCTCCTTTGCTTGTTTCAGGGATTCATAGGTGAGCATTTCCAGGCCAGTGTAAATGAGGCCATTACCCTTCCTTCCAGGAAGACTGAAGCAAAGATGTGTATGAGAATTGAAGACAGGACAGAGCAGGAGGCTGGGAGCTCCTATCTGGTGTTTAAGCCCAGATTCCGAAGCCCAAAGTCAATAATAGCTGTGCTCTGCCCCTGCCATACCAAAGTCAGTATTTAGGTCTGCCCTGAAACGCCCTCTTCTGCCAAACCACTTAAACCTAGAGGCAGCTGGGCTAAACTTCGGCCAGCTTGTTCACGTATTAAGGTCTCATTAAACTGTAAATTATATAAGCAACGTTTTCTGGTTCCCTATTTTAAGGAACAGTTTTCTAAGCAAAATTAATACCTCCATTTGCAAGGGATGAGGTCAACTGATATGGTACAAAAGACTGTGCTTTCAAGAGCACTTTAGTTCCATTAAGTGAGATACAGTAATAGACCAGGAAAAGCTTATGAATGATTTTCCAGTTGCATTCCTCTCACTGTCACATTTTCTCTGCCAAACCTGTGATTCTCAGAAGAGGTCTTTACTGACAAGAATCAAGTCCCACCGCAAATGACAACTGCATTTTCTCGATTTCATTAGTGTCTCCAGCCAGCCAGCAAAACTGGCCACTTTGTAGTTTGTCATAGTCTTGGAAACTAATTTAATACTGCCCTGTGAAATGACCCCTCAGTAGAATGTACTGTATAACTGGCATGGCACATGGATTTTCCATCCCAGATATGGCAGAGATCATATAATCATAGAGGAAATAGTGAGAGTAAAGTCGTGTCAGTCATGGATGAGGTTATTTTAACTCACGCCAAAAATGCTTTGTGTCTCCAATAGAGAGGAGCATTTTCTTTCTCCTTGGACATAAAAGAGTCGTTGGTTTAAAAAGAAATCAATTATACACACCCACTGTTCATCAGTTGTCACCTCATCACAAGGTGAAAATTAGTTTTAGCAGTTCGCTCGAACTGGGTGGAGGACAGGCTGTAAGGATTCGGAAAAGCCGAGAGAAAGTAAAACAGATAAAGGAATTATAAGACAATATCTAGGGCCACAATTACACTGGCTTGGGTAATGAGCTGCTGCGCGAGGGAAGCATGTTTGCGGCGGTTGTAAATGACAAACTGGGAAGGGAAGCAGATGATTGTTTCACCCTTTCCTTTCTAGAGAAATCCTGAGGTTAGCTTGAAAGTTTTTAAAATTTCATTTTATTTTCCTGGGTACAATGTTGAAACGCAACATTCATCTAAAATGTTATACAATTGTATCACTGATAATAGAAGATAGCAGATGAATTTAACTGGAATTCTGTCGACTGAAAAAAAAGATAGGCAGTAGCTTGAATATTTTAGAAACTCTTTGAGATTTGGCATGTATGTGAAAATGAAGGGGGTTTTAGATTTGCTAGAGACAGATTATTTGAGTATCTCATGATGCTGACAGTGCTATCAATAATATATATATTACTCAATATTATTATATAAAATAGAATAATATAAAACATACTAATATTTAACTTTCTGGACAAGTTTTCAATAGAAAAATGAATCAAACATCTGTCTTTGTCTCGCTTTCTTTCTTTTTTTATTTATTATTATGGAGACAGAGAGGCAATATTCCATGCCTATTACCTATTCTTCTGGTGGAGAGGAAAAGCCTCCTATCACGGTCACTATGCTGTGCTCAATAGTACCCTGTAATATTGATTCTGTATTGTTCAGATGAATCCTAAACTAAAATATCAATGTGTATTTTTAGATTTTGTGGACTCACTGTGTCGTATCAGTGCCACTTACATGAGATGATGTCATCAAATGTCAAATGATGACCTTTAGCACTGTAGTCCTTCTTCAGCATCTAATTACAAAAGGAAGAGTAATGTATGTAAATAAGGTTGTGAGTTTAGACCAAAAACCGGTCAGTATTGGGTTTGTACTATAAAGGACAACTGATCAAGTTATTCCAGTCAAAGGGAGATCTGCTGCACTTCTCCACTCACTGCTGCTTCTTGGGTACTCCAACAGGTGATAACTCCGTGTAAAAACCTGCATTTTATTAAACAAGCATTTCCCACAGGATGTGTTGTACTTTCTAAAAGGTCAAAGTGGTGAAGACACAGGTCTCAGTAAAATGCCAGCCATCATTTTTGTGAAAGCTTTGCTGATACACATGTGTGAGTGTACATTTACCACTAAAGGAGAGAAAGCTGGTAAATGGAATCAGATCTCAAAATGCTCTAAATTTTAAGAAGCAGACATGTAAAGCCCGTTCTAATGACATAATTTGTACTAGAAAAGAGGGTGAGGTAGGTAATAATAATAATAATTTCCTCTCCACTTGCAAAATGAGAAGATCTTAATGACGGGGAAATAAATGCTAACTGATGAAGCCAAGACTAAGTATTTTGATAGATTAATAATAGAAACTTAAAATCACTTTAGAATATTTACCATTAATGCAGAGAGCAGCAAGGCAGCAATAGGAACTACTTTGCAATTCTTTCCTATAAGCATTTGAAAGAGTATTGATCAGCTGTCCAGGTATTAGCTGTGATTTCGCATTAGCTTGTCTGATACTATGTTTCATTACAGCAAATTTTAACCCCAGGGCACTGGGGTATTGGGAACTACTGATGCTTAACAGGGGATGGGAGGGGGAAAAAAGAAAGCACAATACATTTTCTGTGAGCTTTGGGAAGCAGAAAATTCTGACTGCAGACTTCAGAGCAGTAACATAATTGCAGTTGAAAAAAAAAAAAAAAAGAGGCCTGAAATTGTTCGACATATTCCATTCCCTTCAAATACAGTTATAAGGCTGATGGCACCCAGTAGAGTTTGATTCTCATTGAAAGCCGATAGATGCACACCCCTAAATCACCCAAGCGCTTTCGAATGCTTCCACTCCTGTGATTCCTCATTTCCCAACGATCTGCGTGAGGCTTCACAAGAACTGCTTTAACTTTTTGAGCATGGGGCGAGTCAAGCAAGCAGGACTAACAAACTGGTGAACTCCCTTTAGACGAGATTAGAGTGCTTTCCTGGCAACTGCTGGAGAAGTGAGAGATCCCACCCACACCCACCTCTTGTTATGTGCTGCCGTGTCTGCCCTGAGGTGCAGAGTCGGGAAGCAGCTACTGAGGGAATCAGCAACAAGTTCTGGCACAAACAGAACTGGCATTTCAGGCTCTTTTGTGTTGCTTACCACACGGATTTGGAATTTGGTAGAGCAGAGACATTTACTGACTGAACATGATAATGGAAATAATTCACACTCACAGTATGCGGGAATCCAAACTGTGTGAAACCTGACAACTGAGTAAAAATTCCCCTTGATGATTCCACAAGAAGGGAGGACTTCTCTGTAGGAATAAAGGAGACTGTTGGGCACAACCCTTGAGGCTATCTGAAAAGTGTTAGAAATATATACCTGATGAATTTCTGGACAGAGTTGCTTTACCACTGAATTAGGTTTCCTGATGTCTCTCTTGCACTTCTAACCAAAAGCAGATGCTGGGGAAGACAACATAGGGAAGGTATAAAGACAGCTGGAGCGAGCCTTGCCAAAGTTTCATAAAAGTTGAGATCATTTATATAAAAGCAACATTTTTGACACACCCATGAAGTGCTCAAAATCTTTCTTTTTGTCCAGGTCTGATAATCTCCACTGTTGTTCCAACAAAACAGCTGAGATGATGCAGAACACACACAACAGTGACTTAGGTGAGCAAAAGCATCACTGAAAGCAAGACATTTAGGGGTTATTTTCCTTCATTTTGCTAAAAGCACAAATGGGCTACGTAAAATATTTCATTTTATGGATACATATCATAGATGTTTCATCTGGCTGTAGCTTAGAAAGAATCTTACATACATATCATACAAATAGTATGGGGAAATGGGCATTTTCTTCTTTTTGCTATTTTTCCCTAGGAGATATTAACTCAGATACTCATTAAGGTCTAGACAACCTCCCTTTCTTCCTGAGAAAACCCCTTCAGCAACTGGTAGCTGTTGCCTTCCAAGTCTTCAAGACTCAAACACTACCATGTGTGTGTTATACTTTAAAAAACTTCTTCAAACCAAGCACACATATCTGAGCCTTTAAAAAAAGGTTATGCTAAAGGTATAAATATAATAATGATTGCTAGACTACACTAAAATTTTTCATGGCATTTGCTGTACCTTGTGCAGTTTAGTTAACCTTTCCTTTATTCAGGAAAAAACCTTCTGTTTGGATTTAGCATCATTTAACTAGCCTTTAGTAAAAATTCAGTGTTACAAACCTTTTTTTTTTTTTTTAATCCACAGAGAATGCAAAAGTAAATGTTATCAGAGTCACAATGTGTGGTGAATAGTCTGTGATACTGCAAAGATCTGGAAACATGCAGTTTACTCCTTCTGGACTATTTCTTTCTTTATCACTGGGTTGGGGAGGAGAATTTTATGCCTCCCCTAACCCACACTAACTCTGCTGAGGACTGAACCTTCTTATGGCCACCCAGAAAGGCAGGGTGGTGTTCACTCTTTAGTTGCTCTTTGCTCCTTAAGACCACTGGCAATTTGGAAGGCTTTTTTTTTTTTCCCTTTTCTTAAAGCTTTTAATAAATTATTAAATCAGTTTTGGCAAGAGTAAGAATTCGGTGCCCACCAGATATTTTTGTGACATCTTGATCATGGCTGCCCTTCACAGTTAGGTGTCGTTCAAGGCTGCACAGAATCTCAGCAGTGTTCTGGAACAGTGAGGAGAGTTTCCCTGGGAAGCAGAACTGATGCTTTAAGTTCTTCATCACATTTAGGAAAATTTAGGGGGAAAGTGAGTATATCAGCTTTTGTTACCACACTTTCACATGAACAGCTGGCACTCAAATAGTAATTTACTGTAACTTCAGCATGTGGTGGTCTAAGTTCTTCACACAGTGCTCAGATATACAGCAAAAAAAATCTGGAAGGGAAGAAATATTCATTCCGAGGTTTCATTATAAATACTGAACAAATTTGGAAAAGGATAAATAATTGATTTAAGAGGTGAAATGAACACTTTTTCTCACACAACAGCCTTGACGCTGTCAAAAGAATGGCACTGAGGCCTTGAATTCTTCATGTTCTTGGCTTCTCGCAGCAGAGGGTAGAAGATTACTGGAGTTTGGAATACAGTTAGACTTACTAAGGGTGGAAACTTGGCCAGAAGTATCATAATTCAGAGCTCTGGATATGGGTCAGCTGTCTAATTGCTGCCAGACTGGGTCTTCATGTCCCAGACAGCCTCTCCCCACTGTGGTGTGGCAGAGGGGGTGCAGTCATTCATCTTCAGATGGATGTTACCTGTTTTCCACACAGTAAGGTCTGTACCAAGGTGGATTTAGAGCACCTTATTTCGGGAAGCCAGCCTTCTCTCTCTTGCCTACACACTGCTGTCACCTGGAGTTCAGGAACGTCTGCTTATCTGCACAGGGCCTGACTCAGCAGGCCCAGTGTGTCCCAATATACTGAAATTCTGCGCACAGAAAGCATAGAAGTCAGCAGAGTTTCACTCTACTCTGCTAACAGAGGAGTTATGAGTACATTTCTATGGCATAACCAGCCAGCAAAGTGGTGGATATGAATATGAGCCTCTTGCAGGCCGCCCACAGCTCAACCAGTGGTCTCCCTTTTCCAAGAGAGCATCCTAGCCCAAGGACAACCCAGGGGGTTGTGGCCTTACTTTTGGTAGCAGAAAAGGTGTCTGTTTCTGTTAAACTTGAAGAGCAATCTTTGCAAGGACCAGACACTCTGTAGTCTTTCCTGGAGATGGAATTCAGAGTGTGATAACATCCAGCCTTCCCCTCACCCCGCTCACGTGTGACAACCACGGGCACAGGTTCGTCCTGAGCGGCCTGGCTGGGGCTGCTCTCTGGGGCACAGTTTGTGGTGTTGGAGCTGTAACTCTCTCAAGGCCAGAGCTGCTATCTCTGCAATGTTTTGATGCCAACACAGGCTGCTGCCCTGTGCTCTAATTAGCTGCAATGAGAAGCTAATTTGGCGATAATTATCAAAGCCTTGTCTTCTCAGCTCTAAAAGCAGGGCACACTCTTGGCTGCCACATGAGCTTTCAAATCTCATCATTCCCTGCCTATGCAGGCGTCTCACTTTAACAGAGTACCAGGAAATGCAGTAAAGTGGTTAATATTGGGTAAATTGTATATTTGGCTATTTAGTGTGCTCAGGCCTGTCTTCAGCAGAGTCCATAGGATTGCACTTCCAAAGTCATGACCTCTACTCCCCGAGAGTGCCTCAGGGTGAAGGCGTCATTTAAATTTTACTGTAAATATACCTCTTCCCCTGGGGCCTAATGTGCATGCCAAAATCCATGGTTGCAGAACCAGAATTAAAAACCAAACCCCAACAAGACGATGCCCAGATTCCAAACAATTTGCAGAGCCACAGATTGGATGCAGTCCCAAGTAACTCGCAGGTGACCATGCTGTGAGCCAGAGGTTGACAGAGATCTCATGAGAGGTCCTTTCTCACCTGAACTACTCTTATGAGTCTAAATAGGTTTGCCATGGGATCCCTGAGAAACGGTAACTATTTACTTGCCAGCAACACTTTCAGATTTACTTTTTGGAGCAGAATTGCATTTCAAGGAGGTGCTGTCCTTACCCTAAGTCTAGTGTCCCTATGCCCTCACCCCTAGTGGGAAGCAGATCATTAAGCAATTTAAATAATTATCTTCTACTTTCAATAAAATTGTAATCTGTTCAGTGGTCTTCTCTGGAAAACAACTCAATCACAAACTGAAATGAAAAGAAAATACAGGGAAACACCATTCACTGGTGGCACAGAAGAGCAATAGACTGAGCCTTCTAATCCTTCCCCCTCCTTTTCCAGAGAGCTGTTAAAAGATCAAGACATAGAACCACTACAAAATAAACAAGCACTACAGATTTTGCAGTAGGTGGGACCATCTGGACCCAGATAATGTCACCCTAAACAATCTGCCATCCAGTTGCAACTGGGAAGGAGATAGAAGACTTGTGACTCAGAGCTAAAAGGCTGAGATGACAATATGGCTTGGCTCCCTGATCAAAGCACAGAAAATAATTGTTATTTATTATTTTATTATTCCAGATAATGCCAGTGCACATGGCCCAAGCACCATTCCCTCTGCCCACTCTATCTGAATTGTGCCATGTACTTGAAAAATGCCAGCTGAACTAATAGATGTGTGCTGGCTTTCTCTGCTGTATTTCTGCAGACCAAGCAGACCACGATCCAGCTCTTTCCTTGGCGTTCATGTGGACCACTGGAATGATGAGCACACAGAGTTCTGTGCCTCATGATTTGCTCTAGCAACAGGACATGGATGGACCTGCTTGTGCCCTGTGACAGGCCCTCTCTGTTTATGGCAGAACTAAACACTTAACCCTGAGTAAGCCTGAGCTGTAAACCGTGTACAGTGAAGCAAAGCAGAATGGATCTCAGCAACCAACCCTGAGCATGATCCAGTCCCATACATCTTCTGATTTTCTATTCTTAAAACACTCTTTTAAAGTGCTGCAGTCAGAAGGGGTTTTTTTGAAGGGCAGATAAAGTCACTGTTGAAACATTTAAGCTGGTAGCCATAAGAGTATTACCAGCAGAGAGGCTTGCTCACACCCTGAAGTTTTAAGAGCAATTTTGAAAATGTTCTGAGCTACATTAGGAAATAACACTTAACTTTCTGTGCAAGAACCATCTTGTTGGTGTCATTAAATTTTACCACACATAAATTATCACCAGTTAGGGACTAAAGCTGCTTCAAACCCCCCAGAATCCTGACTGATTAGTGAGAAGGCAGGCAATTCATTTGCAGCAACAATAGGAATACTGTAGGATTTATGTGGTACCTTGCTGCACTAGTCTTTCAATTGTGTGATTCATAGTCAGAATTAGAAATCATTAAAGAACACAGAAAGACAGAGAACAAAGCCAGATATTCATCTGCTGTCAGCTGATGTCAATGCATTGCGCTTCCTGCTATGAGGTGGTGCTACATGAAGATAGGAATGTTTGCAGCAGACCCACACAATCAATGTATTATGTGAACCTGGACTATTTCAGGTTGCAGGTCATTTGTTTCTCGGATTCTGTGTGGGTGTTTCTGGGCACAAATTAGAGATTCCAAGGCTTACTGGTATAAAGTTTTCTGAAAGGAATGGGGAAGCATGAATGCCTTTGCAAGATCTTCCTGGTTGCTGCTTAGATTATATTGCTTTGATAAAAAAATACTTAGGCCATAATAGAGAAAGCAATTCCAAAGGCATTATTATAAAAGATAATACTTTTACCCTGAGAGAAATGGTGATATTAGGTGAAGACATGAGGCAAAAACAGCAGGTGTCAAATCTATTGCAAACAAAAAAGATAAAACAGTAAATGAAAGAATTGAAATAACGGCTTCATAACATTCAGATTGCAAGGGTGAAAATTTCCTTTTCTTGTACGGTCCCAGGAAAAAGTCCAGTCTAATAATCTCCCCAGCTAATCACCAAAGCACATGTCACTCCCTGCTTCTACCTTCTCCTTTTACTTTTACAGTTTTCCAGTCCAATGGTTGTTGAAAGTGTACACAATTATCAACTTGGTTATCTGCTCTGAGACATTGGATCCAGTCAATCAACTTTGACTGTACTCATGGTTAGAAAGGTACAGATGCCTCTGTGCCTCGGTTGCTGCACTCCATTTGTGTGCTGGCACACACAAGGTGTAGATAAGAAAAAGCCAAGTGATACTTTGAAATAAAACAGAGTGATCACAACAGAGCCATGTGCATGTCCTGTCTCCTCTGTACTGCCCACTCCCTCTTTGCTTTCAGGGATCTATATTCCCCTGGATTCTTATTCTAAGCTAATAAACAAATAACTGGGCAAGCTTTTGCGAGTGCAACTTGTTATTTCTATGGTGCCCCCGCAATTATAAACTCATTATTATTTACACTTTAAAAATATGTTAATTTATTTTTAACAAACAAATGGTGAGGAAAAAAATATTGTTTCATTTTAGACAAGTTAGAACTTCCATTATCTATCCCTGCAAGGATGTTACCTTTGTTTCGTCGCACATATCACAGGCCCTAGAAGATGCAGTACCTGTATTTTCAGTTCCCTGGTTGTCTCTGGGAAAGAAACTCCCTCCAGGTTCCTCTGGCAGGTGCACCCATTCCAGGCTTACAGAACCATACTGGAGGTCTCTTTACACTGTGTTTTTAACTTGTAAACACTAATGGCTTCAGAAGAAGGAGGAGACACACACTGTTCGAGATCCCACAGCAATTCAGTGGGATTGGTGTCTGGGGAAGCAGGAGAGCAGGTTTATATCCTTATCTGAAATCAAAGAGATACAATATTGTATACCTATTGCATGAATTGGTTATCAGCTTAGGACAGTGGTTATAACCTTCAGATCTTCTTGCTGTGTTATCTTCTTTATGAATTTCCAAAGGGGACAGTCAAGGCTGCTTGGGGTTTAATGACTGAATGTTTGAGCCCAGTGGCAAATACATATTTTGTTTGTACATGTATCTCTGCGGGTATAAAATTTAAGTTTTCCCGGTGTGAACTTTGGTGGGGATCAACCTCAGTTGCAGCTGAGCATCAATTGGACAGACTTAAAACCTAAGGCCTGAAAGTTGTGGAAGCTTTTAGATGCCTAAGTATCTTAAAATATCTGGGTTTTAAGAAAGGTTCATTATTATCTTACTTGCTTTTTTAACACCTAAATATATTAGGAAATATGTTTCAGTTTACTCTGAAACACCATATTCAGGTGTTGTCTGCAGCTCTTGCTGGGAAGGGCTAGTCCAGACCATAATGGTTATTCCTTCTTCCCATCACAATTATTCCCTCTTATTAATTCACCTTTTATTAAAGGATAACTACCAAGTGGATTTTTAGTTTAATCTTTTACTATTTGCTTTCTGCTCCTGTCATGTAAACACGTGCTTTTTGAACTTGGGTGCATTTCTCAGAATATACCAAAACATTTTTATTTGAAACTCAGAAGGTGGAGTTTTTTCCCTTTGAATTTGGAGCACTAGGGAGGTTGAGCATCAAGTAACAACCAAGTTCAGCTGACAGGACCACAGCAAGCACTAACAGATAAGGAAGTTACATTATGTTACCACACTATCTCTGAGATACTGAAACAGTCAAAACCCCACCGTTTGTGCAGGAGCCAAGGCCCAAGACTTGCAACATGACCCACGTAATGCCTGAAAACTTGTGAACAGCCACTTGAGTCTGCACATTCAGCCTTGCCTATTTGTTGTTTTTCTGTTGTTTTTCCTCAGACACAAGTCACCTTCTAAGCAAAAATCTAGTGTTGCATAATATTTGATATAAGTAATTGATATAACTAACCCTTTCATTTTTTTTCCAAAAATAACATATAATTAGGAATGCAAGTATATGGGTTGTTGTGCTGTAGTTTTGATGAGGTGTTTCCTCCTTTCTTTTTAAAGTCAAGTACATAAAGACAATACAACTGTTTCCAGCCCTTCAGGGGTTGGATCTAGTCCAAATTTATGAAAGATGCGGAGGATCATCTTAGCCAAAACACTTCCTAAATTTGTCTTTTTTTGCTAAAATGAGGCCACCTAGAAGATTAAAAGCTTTCTTCTTTTTTTCTGCCTTAAAAAACATAATTACACCCTAGTTTAAAACTCTAATTGAGTGCACTTGTATTGGTAAGATGTTCTTTTTCCCTTAAGGGACAGTATTCCTATTAGTCACACAAGCTGTCTAATCATTTCATGGTCCGTCCATTTCCCCACCCTACACCTCCATTATAAATGAGAAAATTAAAGAATCTTTTTTTTTTTAAGAGTATCTCAATTATATCCCCATAAATTCAGCAACTGAACATTTCAGTTGAAATAGTAAGCCACATCTTTAGCCAGTGTAAATTATCATTACTCTGCTGATTTCAATAAACAAAAGATAACTTGCACCAGTTGAGACACTCACCCATGAAGACAAACTCACTGAAAAAGTCTAAAAGTGAATTATTTTTTCAAGCTCAAGAATTTTTGTCCTGTTATAAAAGCACACCAGCTGTACCATTACCTTGACTTTTATTAATGTTACAAGGTTTTTTTACATTAAAAAACAAGCAATGAAGTTGCACAAAATAATACTACAGAAAATACTACGACTGCATCTTTCTGATTAAGGAGACCACAATTTTTCTTTAACTAGTAATTCATACAGACATTCCCTTTCCTTTGGTTGTGAAGGTGACTCTATTTGAACCTTGATTTTGCGATCAGAACAAGGGGAACACTTGATGTTCTCTCTTTGCCCAAAAGCTCATCTTTGCTGTCTTTTAGCTAAGATTTATAGATCTGCCATCTAACCGACTGGTGATAGTGGGATTCTATGAAAATATATCTTTACAATCAGATTTTATGTTTTACTGAGTACTTTGAGATGGCCATATCCACTTTGAGTCACAGGACCATTTTAATGCTGGGTTATTAGGAGACTACATTGTTTTTCTTCCACCACATCATCTGTAATTCTGGTAAGGCTTAGGGAAAACAAGTATGTGAACTTCTAACTGATTTTCTAAAGCTAAAGAATTACTTCTGACTTCTATAACCATTGCATAGTCTTTGTAAAACAAAAGACATTTTAGCATTTAAGAATTAGCTTTTATTATATTCCATGCTATGCCTTCAGGCCTTAATTCATAAACATTATCTTTGTTCTAGGTTTAAAACTTTTAAGGAGAAACAAACTTAATTACATATAGTGTATGGAAAATTTGGGGTTTAACCACTAATCTGTGGCTTGCAATGAGTTTGGATGGAAGGAATTCAAGGCTCTGAAGTATCATGTTTCTCATGGTTGACTACTTTGACTGCAAAATTTCTAGAATTTCTCAGTGAAAATCACCCTTTCCTTAAATAAAAGGTAAATGAGTGAATCCTTAGAGTTTTTGAAACCTGTATTTTTCTTTTGCAAATATGAATCTATACATACTTCAAAGAAAAAACTACCAAGAAAAGATTTATTGAAATTCATTGCCGGTAAATGTTCATGTCTCAGTATTTTCTGCACTGGATGAAGAAAAAAGTGCAGATCATTGTTACTTCTATTGATCCTGCTTTCATTGGGTTTTAGGTATAGAAACAAAAGATAAACAGTACACTTCAGTGCAGAGGACCAGATTACATTGGCAAACATGTGCATAACTCAGCTAACACCAGATTGCTTCCTCAGTTTGCACTAGCTGAGGATCTAGTTCAGGAAATGTTACTTTTCCAGTGCCAGTGACTATTATCCCTCTTTCTGCTCTGTCAGATTCAGAAGTATTTGGTCTTATCTTAAACAAACACATCTGGTAGTGAATCTGAAAAGATGGCTTATTTCAGACACTGAACTTCCCTTCCTCACATACACAGAGACCCTGAGGACGTTCAATACAATTAAGGAAAAATTCCAAGGCTGCAAGAAAGGCTCAAAATGAATATTATTTTAGAATGCTAGCCCAAGGCTGCAGTATTTAATTGAATTCATTGAATTTCAGCTAAGTAGGCAACTACCATTCTGACCTGAGGGAGGCCTGTATGTATTAATAACATCACTGTTATTAACAAAGCACTAACAGAGCACTGGAGACTCCCGAGCAAGTTTTATATTTGTAGATGAAAAAAGCCCCTGTGATCGATGTGATTTCTGGTCGGTCATTTTCAGCTCACTGTTGCGACCCCGCTGACCCTCAGAGTTCTGCTGCAGCACATTAATTGTCAGTGTGTAATTGCTCTGTGCCCATCGTCACCACACCCTCTGTACACGGGCTGTTTGTCACCCGACTGTGCTTAATTAACAATACCAAATCCTAACTCCACACCCAGCCCTGACTGCCCGAGCTCACGATGATTTATTTGCTCTTTGGTTATTACGGGACTGTGCTAATGACTGTCAGAGAAGGAACTGGCTAAAGCATGTTGGAGGTTTGTGGTATGCCCCATGAACAAACTTAGCAGAATGGTTACTAATTAAAAATGTTGAAATTACACCAATTTGATATCATTTGGGCATCCAATGGCTCCATACAAGCCATTTAGAGGAACAGTTTAATTTTCATGTGTGAACACACTCCTTTTGGAATTCCCTTGAAATTCACAGGAAGTACTTTTTAGATTAAGTTTGATAGAGGATGAAATACCAGCTGAGCTTGTGTCAGAAGCAGCACTCGGTAGGGAATTTATAGGGAAAAGATGACGTGTCCCAATACTCCAGAACATTGTATTTTTTTTCCAGTAGTTATCCACAGAAAATAAAGTTCAGTTAACTGCTATAACCAGTAAGAGCACAAAAGATGGACTCTGGGTCTCCTTTTAAAAAAATCTTGAAAACCTGCAGGTGCTCTATTCCTACCACTCCCTCCCACCCTCCAAGCAAACTATGGTGTAATTTATGAGGCCTAGAAAATCTACTGTGAAAAAAAAAAACAACCCAGAACACCAAAATTCTGAATTGATAGTAAAAGAAAACAAGAAACAAAAGGGAGAAAGTGGACACTTGTCTACTTATATCTCAGGGACACATTTACTGATGAAACTGGCTCAGTCAGTGTTGGATTCTCAGCCAATAGCAGCACCATCTGCCTTTGCAGGTTTTTTTTGAGAGCTCCAGATGAGTAATTCTTACAGCTAAGAATTACTGGTTCTCAACTGCAGCATGTTTCTACTACTGAAACCTAGAATTCTTAATATTGTCTATGTATCTCTTCACAGGCACACTTATTATCAAGAAAGAGGTGATACTTTCCAAAATCTCCTTGGATACAACAATGAAAACTTGGCTTGGATTCCCTGTGTAAGAATGTGTAAGTGAGAACAATTTGGAAACATAAGAAGCATCTGCAAGAGGGGTGTTGACACTGCCTGTTCCCGTGTTGTTCCTGTGACATTTGCAATCCTTTACAATAACCACAAATAGACTTTCAGGCTTCAGCTCCTGGCAAAGAGGTGGCAGCTCTGAACTGGAATTCTCAAGGCAAATAAAGTTCCTGTAAGCCTGGTAACGGCAGTGGCTGCATATGGAGGGGCACTGCTCCTCACCGTGTCAGCTTCAACAGACACATCACAAATCATGTGGCATTGTGGGTGGGTTTTTCTGGCATCATCTCTCTTCTCACTTAGGTAGCTCTCAGATGGATTCAACGCACCTGGTTAGTTTCTATTTATCTGTGTTGCGATGGTACGGAAGCACACCCTATCCAGCTTGGCATTGGCATCCTTGCTCAGCACAGTGAATGTTTTTTAAAGCCTTAAAATCTATCAAAGGTCTTAAGCTGTTATAGATCTGCCACAGAAAGCAGATAAATGTATTCTGTGTACTTCTTCTGCAAAGCAGACAGTGATTCCATACAGCAGAATACAATTTTTCATTTATTTAAAATACAACAAGATTTCATAGGCAGAGATCATACAGCTGAAACCCTAAAGGTTTATGCTGTATGTGCCAAGCTGCATTCCTGCATATCTGAAACATGACAGAACTTTAAACTTTGATGTTTAAAATATGAGAATATTGTAACAGTAAAGAAATATAGGAAAACTGTGGCACTGCCTTCTTCATGTAACTTGTGTGAGTAGAAATTGAACCAAACAGTAAGGGATTATTGTGTCAAGCTGCTTGTCAAGCAAATACAAATTTCTGCCCCACAGGTGTGACATTCAGTGGGAGGACTGGCAGTGTGACTATGCCTGCTCAAATCAACTGTACTGGGAGGGCATCCAACTGATGGGCAAAAGGAATGTCCCACCTAAGGCTTTGGAACCACTGGGAAAGGGGGGACTTCTGCCACAAAATACTCCAAGCTAACTCTCCTTTATCCTGCAAAACGTGGGATAATGCTGTTTCAAACAATATCACCAGTGCAAACTAGGAAAGACACTTTGTGATTTTGGTTTGGTTTTGGCTATTGTTGTTATTATTAGTAATGACCAAGTCAAGCTTTTTAGATAATTTTCAGTGATAGCAACGGTGGCCAGACTCTAATTTTATTACTTTGACAGTTTGTTCTTCATGATGGCCAGCCAAACTACATCATGGCCTTCCTCTCACACTGCTGGCCTGGGACAGAAAATGTGTGCAAGCAGCAGCAAAACCCATATACTGTAACACACACTGTAGCACACACTGCACTTCCAGATGGATGTGAGCCAGAATGATTCACAGCTTTGTTTATGAAGCTTTGGAGATTCAAAGCACTTTCATAAACATGCATCAGTCACTCATCTACAGGCTAACAACAAATAAGAAAACATATAACTGCAAAGACAGGATTTGGATAGCAATCCTGAAAGTAGTTGTGAATTGTTCTTTGCCTTCTTTAGCCAGTCCTATCTGCATTAAGTTTCTTTACAAATATTGCTTCTCTAAAAATTAAAGAGGCATCTTACTGTTCAGTCACAACTATTTCATGATTTTATTAGCTTTACAGCTTTGCCTGATGCTTGCATATTTGTGTACAGCATCCTTCCCTGCACCTGCACAGAAATATTTCCCCTGATTCATCAGTGCAGAGCAATCTGGCTCCTTGGATAATTGAAATTACTTACTCAGTGTTTCTGATTCAGTTGATACGTTATTTTTGTTTTGTTTTATTGACATTTTCATACCTTTTGAAATAAAGACAGGCTAATAAAGTTATTATCTTTCATCTTTCTTGATCTAATTAGTAGCTTGTTGTGATTTTTTTCCTTAATTTGTTTGCAGAAGCAATATTTCCTATAAAGATCCAATTCAGCAGCTGTCTGATTTCTCCCCTTGATCTCAAGCTAGTCTACAACATTGCCAAAACAGCATGACTGGGATTACTAATTCAAAATTTTCCTTTTCCAACATCAACCCAACCAGGCAATCTCCATTCTGTAGAAGAGCCATATTCCTGAGCTGCTTGATACACTAACGTATTTCCATTTAGTCTGTACTCATGCAAAACACTGGGCCTACATGCCAGGCCACCTAGTCAAAAACTCTATGAATTTAAATAAGGCTAGAGAATAATGTTTCTCAGAACCAAGGTTTAATAACTGCTCTTTCTATGAGCAAGTATTTTTTAAGCAAAGACCCACTTCATTGTAAAAATACCTGTACGTTTTTTAGGAACTTTGAAATAAATTCTGAAGTTCAGACTAGTTGGTAATTACCCTTCATTTAAGAGAGATTTAGACAAAGGTGGCAATGGTCAAAATTTGGTCCTGATTTCTTTCAGCATCAAAAATAACTTGCTTGATATAGTAACTCATTAATTTATCCCTTTTACCTCTCCTTTTTATGATGACAAGAAATTACAGTCTACTTTATTTTACTTCTTTTAATGAAAAAAATGAAGTAGTGCAAATTCCCCATCGGCTTTCAACCTAGTAGTGAGAAATAACAATCCCATTATTATCAATATTTCAAATAAAATTTTCCATTTTGCAGGTTAAGAAATAAGGAAGTAACTATGAAGCTATAAACCCAGGTATAATAGTGCTCTCCTTAGAATGACTCCAAACAGACTTCTAACCTCCAATTATGTATCAACATCTCAGGTGTAAAGTACACACTTTTACTGATCTTTTGTCCTATAAGAGTGGACGTTGCTGTATTATGTTAAAGTAGTTCCATGAAAAAACTAAAAGAGGGTACTGAACCAACCACTAAACATTGACAGTCCTGAGATATCTGAATATCTTTACAGGCTATCAATATGCAACATGACTGAGGGGCGAGGCAGCACAGGATGGAAAAATTGCACCAAGTAGGGGAAAAGAAATTGTTTAGACATCAAACAAACATATCAGATTTATCACTCCCTAGGGAGAAATATGCCAATGTCTGCTGTAAAGGCAACCAGGGCATAAAAATGCTTTGTTGGATTTTACTCATGTTTTTTACTGAATTATCTTTATCTGTATGTAATCAAAACATAGAATGAAAAAATTTGCTTTGAACAACCATATAAATACATACTCCTGATTTATAGGACAAGCTCTTCTTTATGTATCTTTTTGCCATTTCTCTTAACTTTCTTAAGACCTAAACTAGTATCACTCAAAATTAATAAAACCATAGCTTAGGCCTGAATATCATCTTAGTAGGGTTGAATATGATAAATAAATATTATAAAATAGCTCCTTAGACAATTAATAATATCTACTTAATATTGAAACTCTGCACATCTTGTTTCTTTTCATTTGAGTTTAAAAATTTAGGGTTAGATTTCTAGAGCTAATTGGATACCTAAAGCTAATTGGGCACATACAACTAACTAGATCATATTGAGTCCAAACATTGCACATGGTTAGTTTTTTATGTTTGTTGTGCTTACTTCTTGTCTGGAAAGAAGTTGGTATGTCCATACATTTCTACTGACTGAACTTCCTAACACCAGGCAAACTGCTGGTTTTAGAAACATAAATTACCAACATGAAGTAGATTTCCTCATTTCATGAAAGTTCTGGAATCATTCACTTGTATTTTTGTTTCATGCCAGATTTCCCAGTGCCCTGATTCAGTGCTGCCTCCGTATTCCTGCAGTTTCCTCTGCTAACTCAAGCATCAGTTAGAGTGGGAAAAAAAAATCTAAAAACCCCAATCCCAGATGTATTCAATGGAATCAATGGAATGCTTCTGTGACTGTCCCTATCTCCTGGCTCTGACAGCCTCACCAAGAACCTGTCAAAGCAAACATGGGTGCTTCCTTTTAGCTACACTCAGCTTTTACCCCAGGGCAAATGGACTCTCGATAATGACCAAGATTACATTTGGGATCACAAGGTGATTATTTTCAGCTCCCAGTCAGTATTGCCACCAAGCTGCTATTCAGCAGAAATCTCTGCTTCAGCTTTTAACCAGGACACTGATGCAAACTGATGCCATTCTATTGATGCTAATGTGAGAATAGAGACCTCCTTAGAATTTATTTTTGCGACCACTGTGAGGAAGAACACTATCATGACTGAAGTCCAGGTTATGGTAATAAAAATGTTGTGAGTGTAAGATATTTCTATAAATAACTCAAGTTTGAATTATATTGCTTTATAACAAACACAATTACAAATGTGTATGGGGTAGCAGTGCTGTTTTTCTTTACTTGTTTTTTACTTCTCAGTCATAGCTGGTAATCACAAACACAAATATTAGCTGCCTGAGAAATTTTAAAAATATAGCTGCATACAAATTTTGCAACAAACACATTATTGATATTGCTTGTCTTAGACCTGGGTTATACTCAAGTCCCTTTGGAATTTACAAGCCAAATCCTTACCTTAATCAGATATGAACAAGCAATAGACTAATTCTATATCATTAATTGTGATGTTTATAAATCAGAAATAAAACTCCGAGGTATGAAATCAGGGTGTGAGACACACAAATCCTTTTAATTTGTGTGTATTTCTTTCAGAGAGTAGTGTTTTACATCATTTGGCTGTGACTACTGAAGCCACAGGCTGTCCTGTCAGGACCAAAGGGCTACTCCCTCACAACAGAGAGCACAAATCACCCCTGCTCTACTTGCATAGGATTTAACCTTTTGTACCGTAAAATAAACTCTGGAAACAGTAAAACCTCAATTCCATTACTAGAGTATTTACTTATGGAAGAGTTCAAAGAGTGACTCTGTCCTCCTGAAGCTCTTGAGGTTTCAGCTGGATATTTTCTCTAAGGAGTAAGAGAAATTATTTATGGAACAGATACATTAGTATTCCACAAAACTACTTCTTTAAGTTCTATTTGTTTTTGTGTTGATACTGTGGAGATATCGCTCAGATACAAACTACTGTCAAAATATTTTTCTCCAGATACAGCAATGATGAGGAGAGTGAGTGGTTTGGGAAGGCAGAGGACAGTTGCTGCACTGTTTTTCTACATCTGCATTTGTAAACTCCTGCAGGCTGTGAAACTCTTCAGGCAGTTGAAAGGATCAGTGAACTGAGAGAGAGCTGGGTAGGAGAAGAGCGAAAAACAAAGAGAAGCAAGAAATTCACATCTAAATGGAGATGCTCTGATAGTAGCATAATGAATGCAGCCATCTAATGGAGATTTTATAGCAAGGGAAAAGCTGTTTGTACGAGTGAGAAGATAACTCTGACAGACAAAAAATGGGGGGAAATTCCTCATCATGAAGTGAACATATCCTTTTGGTCTTAGTTGCTCTAATGGATTCTAAGCCAGATATTAATCTCCTTCAGGGTTGTGTGTAATTCTTGTATCAATGTGTGTGTGCACACATATGTGTGTTTGTGCATACATACACTTCTGAAAATAAATATACTGGGTTAGATAGTTACAATTTCTTTCTTTTATTGGTTCATGCTGGCAGATGCTTAATGTTTAAAGGTCAAGCTGCTGGAAGATATAATGCTAACAACAGTGGCAGAAACTGCTGAGAGAGCAGAAGTTAGTAAAATATTTCTCTAAATGCTTCTATTTGTTACCCTGTCTAATACATAAAAGCCTGAAGAAAATCTCAGAGGAGATGAGAGTCTTGGATTGTCAGATGAAGGCAGTTGGTGTGCTGGGATGGGTGTTTGTAGCTCTCCTCTGGACACAGGGGTTAAAGGGCCAAGAGACAGGCAGCAGAGCAAAGCTCACGAGTGCCACAGCGGATGCTCGGAACCCATCTTAGGCATGTTTAAATTCACAGAATCACAGAATGGTTTGGGTTGGAAGGGACCTTAACAATCACTCAGTTCCAAACCCTTGCCATGAGAGCAGGTTGCTCAGAGCCCCATGCAACCTGGCCTTGGACTGTGCCAGGGATGAGGCAGCCACGACCATTCAAAGAGGTCACCAAAGCTGACATTACTGCAAGACAGTTCTCCTATTTTAGGCAGAAGTTTTCTGAATAGAATATAAAAAAGTCACAAACATCCAACCCTGCCTGAAGGTCTGTTTCTGTTGTCAATTGTCCTGCCTTTTCCTTAAGACTTTTTTTTCCCTCCTTCTTTCATACTATGACGTTATTTAGATAATTAAACTGAAAAAAAAAGTCATTATTCAGAGCACAAGGCACATAGGCTGAGCCTTTGTGGAACTAGAGCCTTATTTCACAGACATTGTTCACAAAATAAATGTTTCAGAACTTTCTATAGTTGATGCAGGAATATATAAATACCCACATAAACACAAAGTCATTGTTTCAATATAACTAATTAAAAAAATAGTCCTGATTATTATAGAAATACTACCTGCAAGACTAAAGAAATATCCAGGTCTGAATAATAAGAGATGGTAATTTTTTTCAGATTTTGCATTTTAAAAATTATTTTGTATTTCCAGGTTTAGACTTAGGAAAATTAATGTCTTACTATAAATAGAATTCTGTCCATTTTTCTCTTTTTATTTCTGCACTATGACAAATATTGGCAGCACTGCATGCTTATTGTCAGCAATGGCTCTGAAAGCCACAGCCCTTATAATCCTCTTTCTGACCTTTACATGAATGAAGGATTCATGACACTTCCTAGAAAATCTGGCTTAGGTATCAGATAAGTTCATAACTATTACAATGCAGTAACTGGTCTGATAGTGAATTACAAAAAAAAAAAAAAAGTATTCTGAAGCTATATTAGACTTCCTGGAGCTCAACAGAAACTTTTCCTTTTGCAGAAGCCACTGAAATTTTCTTTTTAACTTGTACAATTTCCACACCCTACCTTTGCTCATAGCCCCCTTGGGAAAAATTTTCCATTCCTTAAAAAATACTGTGAAAAAATGGTTCTATTGGAGATCTTTTAAAGTGAATGTAGAAGACATCTTAATAAAAAGAAGAAAATAAGTTAGCCAACAGTAATTTTAAGTGTATCTGAAGGAATCAAATAAGATACCTGATATCAACACAAATTATTTGAGTGACGTTTCCTGAAAATAACCCAACAAACTCCTGTGTTAAATGGTAATCTGGAACTGCAAATTGTATGTTCCAAAGCAGCCCCGTTTTTCCCAGTTCCAAAGCAGAATAGGATTTGATTCAACCTCCAAGCCAATCAGCTTTCCAAGTACCCTTTCGTCTGCTTGCATAAGGATAGGCATATCCATAGAACTGGCCAAAGATTTCCAAGGTACAACTGGGACTAAGAGAGTCACCAAGGTACAGCTTTACTGTAAGGTCTCTACCCAAACTGCAGATTGCAAATAAAATGGTTTTCTGAAGTTGAAATACAACCTATTATTCTGCATGCATGAATATTTATAAACTAGTCTTAACAACACTGCTGTTCTGGGTAACTGATTTATTTGAAGGAGAAAACAATTGTTTATTTATAAAGAATATTTAAATGGAAAAAATTCAATATTTAATTCACAGTTGGTCTAGCAAAACTTTGTTGGCTATGAGTTTTTAACTTAATATTGTCAGTTTCTCCTGGACCATGTTACAGAATTTGTTTTATAAAAATCCATTTAACTGATCAATATGTAAACCAAGAAAACCTTTTATCCTCTGAATTCTAAAAACAAAGGTGCTGCCCTATGTTGTACAGTACTATAAATCTGAAATAGGAAGTGCTTGCTCTTTGATTGCAATTCTTTCACAGAAAAAAACTGGTCTATTAAATAATGAAAGGTATTGGTACAAACAAAGTGGAAATTAATGTTTTAAAATGGTTTATATTTGCTGAGATGAAACGGATTTTATTTAACGTATATTAAAAATTTATTCTGTAAACAAAACATGATGAGTTTGCATGTTTAATTATTATGAAAAGCATGAGTATAATCCTAAATCTGAGTGCTGAAATTTGTTTTGAATTATTTACACTGTCCTTGAAACATCAGCATCCCAGCTTTCAAAGAGCCACACAAAAAATGATTGTCCTTGCAAGATAATTTTAAAGTTTTGGAAAAATACTACTGAAATCAAATTATCTATTCCCCAGTCATTTGTCATAAAAATATGCATGTGCACATTGACGCACAGCCTCTACATATGTCACAAAAAATACCAATGTCACACTCCGAAGTCTGGTATGACACAAAGGGACTGCACTTTTCAGCTGTACTGCGAAACAATAGGCTGAACAGGACAGGAGTTTGGCAGCTCAGAAGGACCAGACGGCAGCTGCCTTTATCTGAACAACTTTTCTAAAAAGCACTTGTAAAATCAGCCACAACAACCATCTCTCACTCTAACTGGATGCTTGAGGAGATGTCCGTACGTGCTCCCACACTGCTGGACCATGTGCTGCAAAACAAGGAGGCTTTTATTATTATTATTATTATTGTGTGTTTTTTCGACTTGTTCAAGCTTTGCTGCATGTATATGCACAGTAGATTCTTTAGGTTTTTACCAAGTGTGTTAATGGTTGTTAACAAGGTAATAATGCCAAGAGAAAGGACAATGTTGAAGGTATTCCCATATGGTGCATATGGGTTACACATCCCTAAGCATATGATGTGCCCACCCTTGCCAGTATCTGCTATGACCTGAAGAGCTTGTGTAGCCACAGGGACAGTGTGTGTATGGGCAGCCACTTAAGCCTGATCCATTGCCTGACTTCCCAACCAAAACCACTGGGAAGTTGGCACTTATACCGGCCCTTGCAGCCTGCTTTGGTTCATGACAACACCCTTGGTGTGACAGGAACCAGGATTGCTTCCCAGTTCTGGCTCAAGGCTGTACAGAAGGCTGTGCTGGACACAGCCTGGGCAAGTGGCCTGAGCTCAGTTGTCCCCACAGGGCGGGCGGGGACTCGGCCAGTGACAGATCACCGTGTGCTTTTCTTTTGACATCCAGGTGCAGACACAGCCTGCAGAGCCCTGATTGCCACCAGCAAGATCCCCAGCCTCACAAGAATTCCCGAGTAATTTCCTAGTCAGTAGGGAGTTGCAGGGGTCATGAATCAGAGTGCTTTGCACTCTGGTCCCTCTGCCTTGAGACCGAGCTCTCCACAGAGATAACGTCCTACGGAACGCCAGTGACGCCTGGCGTGGTGATGGGATCGCAAACAGCAGTGTCAGGAACTCTGCACAACCCCTGACACTTGGACATGTTAGAAAATCATTGCTGAGGGTATGAAATGAGCCAGTAAAAGTTGGGAAACTTAATTCTGCCTTCGTGTACAGACACAACATGAAATATTCTCGAATTTCCTGACCACCTCCTGTCTTTTTTTGCACTACTTAAATCAATTCATGGGATAGACTCAATATTCAACAGATAATAAGAACACTAATTTATTCTCCCCGCTCATCCTCACTATTTAATTGTCCGATATTTCATTTATAAGAGAAATCCACTACAGGTCATCTTCCAGTTTTCTAGCATCGAATTTTTAGTATTGTAAAATCTACTGAATGATGCAATAAAGCACATATCTGTATAACTGTAGGCATCAGAGCATGACATTACATGCATTTTAAGTGGAATGTGCCCTCTGACAAGCAAATAAAGATTGTGTTCACTTTTCACTACACACTAAAGTGTTGTTTAAGTGTTTTCCATTAAAAACAAAATAGTTTTTAATGAAGAGATCTTTTAAATTATTGAGATGGTTTATGGAAGAGCTCCTTGGACAGTGTGAATATGACAACTGGCGCAGTTTAGAGGAATTTTATTGGTGTCTCTTTGAAATGAAATATTCTGATTATTAATTAGATAATAAAGAACATATACTTATATTATATGTAATTATTAATAATGCTTCCCTCCACCTCCTTTGTTTCACTTTTAGAGGAAATCCTGAGAGGGTAAATTCTTTAGGGAAGTCAGGAAGGCACTGAGCACTGCCAAGCCATATCTTGGAAATGTCTGGATTTGCTTTTCTATACAGTCCCCCACTAAGGGCTATAAATCCTTCTTAATGTGAATAATCTTAATCTACAAATAAGAATGAAACTGGGAGTGGGTTCTGTCAGAAAGCTACTTCTATTTCTCTCTCCAGATTACGTCTCCTTGCCATTTCTTACGAGGTGGGGAACAGAAAACAGACACCTCCAAAAATAAAAAAAAATGCTGTAATATTCCATAAATGCTTAACTTGTTTTTTTCCAGTCTTACTTTTTATTTACTATTTTATAATTTACTGCTACCTCTACCTCGTGGAGAGATTCCTGGCCTAGGTAATTATTAAAATACCAAACTGTGATCAGTTGGAGCTAAGAAGCTGTAACCCCATACTGTCCA
This sequence comes from Ptilonorhynchus violaceus, assembly GCA_013397565.1. NCBI lineage: Eukaryota > Metazoa > Chordata > Aves > Passeriformes > Ptilonorhynchidae > Ptilonorhynchus > Ptilonorhynchus violaceus. The sequence goes on from VZRJ01008268.1 coordinate 3,886,143, forward strand.
ACATTAAGTGAATTAGAGTAACTAGGGTCAAAGACTGCCTAATGCAAGACTCACAGGAGTAAACTGCAGGCACATTCACAATACTTAAAACTAAACTGATTTCACTTGCAAACATTTTCTGCTGTCTAGCCCTTAACACCTTTCAAGTCTGATTCAAATCTTATCAAAGTTAATGGGAATTTCTGCAGGAACATCATGCTTTGCTTTAAGCCATTCATACAGCTCACTAATTTATTGCATCTGACCTTAAAGTTGTACTATTCCTACTCTTCTCCTTTTAAAGAGCTTGATTAAAGTAGATATAAATTGGGGAAACATTCTCTAAACCTCTAATTAAGATGTCCACTTGAGTTTCATATCTTTATTTATACAGTGATCTCCATTTAAGAGCATTTGACACTATTTACAAATGTGAATTTAAGAAATACATTCTTTTCTCATTCTTTAAACTTAATTCCTGTTGAATCAATGGAGACCAATTAAGAGAAAGCATCATTTTAATTGGTTTTTAGAAGAATTGATTCAAAAGCAAGGACTATATTTAGTGGACTAGGTTTAGGATAATTTATGTTACTGTAAATTTCTTAACTTAGCCGGAGATAGACTAATTTAAACCAGCTAAGGTCTTGCCATTGACTTCCACACATCTGTCAATAAAAAAGAAAAGAATGGCTTTCTAGAGTACAGGCATGTCTCAGATTTTTTACCTTCTCAGAGGATGCTCATTCTGATAACTCATCCAGAATATCTTCTAATCTTTCCCAAATGGAAGGATGAAGATAGAGTAGTGCCAATACTCGTTAGCGCTCATCTCCAAATATGGCCATTTACATGTAGGTTACAGACTTCTGACCTATGCTTGGAACTGGAAGTGAAAAATTCCTTGTGCCTCCTTCTAGCATTCTGCTCACTGATACACAGCACTAAGACTCTCACTCTTAGCAGACCTCTCATTTATATTTATATTCATTCATTAAATTACAAAAAGTCTTACTTTTCAATTTTCATAGTTATATTCTAAATTCAGGAATTGGTAAGCTTAATAAACAGCAATAGAAATGGAATTTTAGTTCTCTGAGCGCTAACATTGCTGGAAATTGTTCATACAGTAAAAATTAAAATGGGTAAAATCAACTTCTCAAGGAATGATCATGCCTTTTGAACAAATGTAAAGGAAGTAGGCTTATTTATCATCTAATGAGAAAAATCAGAGTATGGTTCACTCATTTCATTCCAATCAGGAGTGTGAGGATGGAACCTGGGCTTGTGCTGACACCAAGATGATTGAAGGTCAGAGCAACTAAAAAGTGAAAACAGAAGAGCTAAATATAAGGGAATACAATTAAGTTGTGTGGGAAACTAAGACAACTTGGAGGAAAGAAGAATGATCTATGAAATGAAATTAAACGGCCTATAGACTGGGATCAAAAGACCCACCAGATAAGTGCTCCCCTGAAAGGCCAAAAAAAGGGTAGGTGAACCATGGAGTTGATGGATGAAGCCCTGCAATGGAGTGACAAGTGCAAGATGAAGGAAAGTGAAAAGGAGATGTAACTCAGATGTAACTCAGAAAGTTGAGTACAATAAAAGAAAGAGATAAAGATCAAAGAAAGGGACAAGGAGAAAGCATATCTTGGGAGACTAGGATCAAAGAATGAGGCATTAAAAGGATGACATTAAAAGGAAATGGATTAGCCACAACTCACCTGGAAAATTTAGTGACATCTCGATGTACAGATGTTTCAAGAGGAAATGACAATACATTTATCTGAATAACTTCTATACCGATATTAAAATATGGAGAAGAAGAGCAGACTGAGGAAAGTCAACGAATTAAAGACACTTCAGATGGGTTGTCTAAGTGGGAAACTTAGTTTGAGAACTGAAAAATTAACTTTAAAAAATAATGGGCAAACTGTGGCGATAAAACATACACTGTTGGGAAATACCAAAGAAATATGAGTTTAGTACATTTAGGGTCTGTCAAGCAAGATGGAAAGAAAACCAGAAAGGACTGAATATGGTTAAGCAGATGTAGAAAAAATTATATGGTAGAAAAATGTGAACAGACTAAAAACTCTATGAAACTTGTGCGAAACTGAAAGCAGCAATAATTATATTTGGGTCTATAATCACTTTTAGACTGAGTAAAAAAAAAAATAGGAAAAGAAACCCTTGCAGGAATGGGATACACAAGAAACAAAAAAGTTCCTATCTTGTCTGGATTTCCTATTTCATTAATACTGTGGTAAGCACATTCACCAGGATCCCCTAATATCGTCATTCATTCTTTACACTTTTATAGCTTCAGGAACACATTAAAAGCAAAGAAAAAAGCGAAAAGGATTTAAAAACCTGAAAAGTTCACATCTAACATGCCTATATCATTCAGTGATTTCCCTAGTGGTCTTTAAGCTCACCCTGGGTGGCATATTTTAAGTTTAGGGCAAGTCTTCTGCTGGAGGTCAGGGCTTTAATTTCATCTTGTGGCTCAGCTCAATGCTCAGTTTGGCTGCTTTGCTGCGTAATCTTCTGCTAAGAGCATTGTATGTTGTTAGCGTTAAAAATATGTTGCTCATGGATATACAAGGCATAAAATTCCTCTATAAATGTCTCTTTTGCTAGAGGTGTTGAAAATGCGGCCCAGTTTGTCAAAAACACAGCTGCTTTCCTTGGGGTTTCAGAATGCTCATAACAAATAGACTCTTTTATGAATTTGTGAGAACACCCTGAGGAAAACAGCTGCATTATTACAGAACCCATGAAATCTCAGACGAGTCCGAACTATTGTATTTTAAAGCACTGCTACTTAAAAGCCTTTTTAGTTTCAAGTAATAGCATTATTTTATTTGACTTCTAAAAAGATATTTTAAGGAATATTCAATGGCGACTCTGTCTAGTTGACTGGGACAAAACTGTTGACACTGAAAGACCTTGACAGTTCAAATGGAGAAAAAGCAGTGTGCCACACACAAAAAATAGTGGTGATTTGTGCTGTTGGGGAATATTTTCTGGCAGTCACTCAGCAACAGGACCAGGAATGAACCAACCCAAGAGGCTGTACCAACAGGTAGTATCAACTCTCAACTCTTTCACTAATTTCTATCTACACAACTAAGTCAACAGACCCAAGGCTCACTTCATAGCTGAAGCTCCTTATAGAAAGTTCTCTGTGAGGAAAACTTATTACCTTCTTCTGTAGCCCGTGCACGATATTTATTTAAGTAATTGGGACAATCAGTACATTTATTCACAGAGCAATGAAACTATGATGTAGGACATTTATCCTTCAGTTGTGCTTTGCTTTTTGTGTGATCTTTTCAGAAACATTAGTGCTTCCTTAATGCCCAGGTGTTTGTGCCTAGAGGTCCAAGAGAGCATTTCTAACCCTCTTCACAAGAGATACAACATTGAGCATACTCAGTTCTTGGAGGTGTTGCATTTCTGCTACAAGAGCCTTGGTAGGAATTGGCACTGGATCCTGCACAAGCACATCGGTGTGCATGGCTGCTGCTGTTTGCAGAGCTCCTTAAAAACACATTCTCTGAAGGAGGAAGTGTGAGTCATATCCCAGAGCTGCTCAGTACGGGCTGGAAGTGCAAAGGAGTCTTTGCAGTAAGGAATTAGTTCTGATAAGTTTTGAAAGGAATAGAGTTTGGCTTAAGCAGGTAAACTACCACTTGACAAAGTTTGTGCTTCTGTCTATAAATTCCGAAACTCTCTATGGGCACAAGAAAAAGAATGATGAAAGATGGTGAAAACACTTCTTCCTGAATCTATCTTAAAATCTATGTAACAGTGGTAATTCACAGAATCACAGAATCATTTAGGTTGGAAAAGACCTCAAAGACCACCGAGTCAAGCTTTTGATTAATCACCACCTTCTCAACTAGACCGGAGTACTGAGTGCCATGTCCAGTGGTTTCTTGAGCACCTCGAGGGATGGTGACTCCACCATCTCCCTGGACAGTCCATTCCAACGTTTAACAACCCTTTCCATGACAAAATTCCTCCTGATGTCCAACCTGAGTCTCTCCTGGCACAACCTATAGGCTATGAACAACATAAAAAATATCCAGGAAATAAACTAATGTTATTTTATTATATACATCCCATTTAATTAATTTACAGCCAGCAGGAGAATGAGATGGCTGTGGGTCTCTCTGCCATGTCAGACATGAAAGTTGTTCAAGAGCAGTGATCCTGAATCTGATCATTAAAATTGAGTTAACTACAAATCATATTGAGCTGCTTCAAAGGCTGTCATCCCATGGCCTTGTTGTGCTGAGGTGTTAATCTAATCAGTCTGGTACCAAAGCTTGGCTCCCAACAATATGGATTTGGCAGGTAGATTTTATAACTAGAGCAGGTGAAAATTCCATGACCTAAATTGAAACTGTAGTTCACTGCCTCTTTTTTTTTTAAGCTTGGTTCTTTTTACACAGTCACTGATCATTTTGTAAATATATCTCTGCAGCTCATTTTTCACTTCCTAGAATGGTTCCAGAATGTAAAATTCTAGAAAGATTCTAAACAGAAGAATTCCTTGAAGGGAACATGATGGGCAAGTGCCTGGAAATCACTTGAATTTTCCTAGAAAAGTTCTAGGTCAAGAGATTCTTAGAGAACACACAAACACACTAATCTTAGAAAGTACTAAGGAACTCAGAATGGCACTTAACAGAAAAAGTCCTAAGAAGCAGCTTTAAAATCCTCAAACACAATGCAAAATTCCTCAAAATGCACTGAAATTTCTAAATTGTTCACTGAATGTCCTATAAAATTTCTAGCTTTGTGACATTTTAGAAAGCACAGTGAACTTTCTCAAAACCATTCAATGACTTTTAGAAGTGTTCTAGAATTTGGATGTGCTAGAAAGCATTGGGAAATTTCCAGAAGAGTTATGGACAGAAAAAAAATACTCAGAATACATGGAAAATCAAAGAAAGCAAAGCACATTTCCAAGAAATGTTCTGGAATGACAAATTCCTGAAAAGGACTGGGAAATACCTAGGAAAATACTAGATAGGATTTCTAGAAAGCAGAGAAAAATTCTTGGAAATCACAAATACCTAGAAAAGTTCTAGTTTGAGGAACCCATAGAAAATGCTTAGGAATTCCTAAAAGGACTCTGGATAGCAAAAATTTCCCTTAAATCTCCTGAGTCCTGGCCCAGCATGGCATTTTAAGTTTCAATGCTTCTTCTTCAGTGGGTGTATATATATATATATATATATATATAAGAAAAGGTCTAAGACTCAATTAATTGGAATTACCCTCAGAGATTTTATGAAGTAAAGGATTTTTAAGATGGTTTCTTTTTTGGACATGGCCTTTGTACGGACACCTTCTCTTATGTAGTTGAATTTAACCAGAATTCTATCAAGTAGACAATAATTACTTTGTTTTAATTATTTCTCTCCATGCTTCATTTAGGTAAAGATTTATTTCTTTATGGGCTGAAAACTATCAAATTGTAAAAACACTGGGTAAACAGCATTATATAGGAGAATAAAACTACCTAGGAGAGGGGTGAAAGAAGACTGCCCCGACTCTGTGTGCCATGGAAGTGATAATCCAGTGGCTTCATGTCAGATGGTGAAGGAAAGAGTGAGCTGGGAGCAAGGGACAACTTTAGTGTACTATGTTCAACAAAAAACCATTGCATTCCTTGAATCTCTTGAGCATCAAGTACTTGGAAATACAGACAATTTTGAGCAGTTATGAGTTTAAGAACAGATTTTTTTTTTAACTTAATTCAAACCAATCTTTTTCTGTCCTTTTAAAGCAAGATCGCCCAGCAAATTTAATTTCTAGCAATAACCAAATGCACCATTATTGCTACCTATGTCACACTTCTACAGGCAACCTACAAACCCCAGTCAAGATCCCTGATCTTTGGCACAAAGATGCATTGAGAAATAAAGTATTTTATTAGTTTGAATGCACTGAAGTGCAGAGAGGTCAGATGATTTAAAGTGCCTTAGTGCCTCGCCTGCATGGTGGACAGCAGCCAGTAACCTGGGGGAAAAAGTTCCTTTGAGAGCTGTGAATTTAAGACAAGGATGCACTTTCACTGTTGCAATAGATGCTGCTAAATTTGCAATTTGTGCATCGTCTAAGATTTTAGCATGGCCCACGAAATCAGTCAGGTCTGACATTCCAAGATTCCCTAGACATGGCTGTACCATTTTCTGCCTTTCTTATGGACTCTAGCTTTTTAAAGCCCTCCATTTATGACCAAAATCCAAATGGAAGATATTTGTGCACCAGCAAGCATTCAAACTTGTAGGTCTGCAATAAATCTAGAGCTGCACAGCACTGGGAGCCGTGTCATAAATCTTCCGTGCTTTAATATCTTCCCACTCTGGAAAGGATGTGGAATTCAGCTTTAAGTCCTTGCAACAAGTTATACTTTATTTTATTTTAATACCCTTTTTTATCTGAGTAATTTGTGTGGAGCTGCCTATTTCTTTAAATCCCAACAATTGCATGAATAAAAACACTGAAAATTTTCACTGTACTCGGAAACCCCGTGTGTTTTGCAAATCTATAATTAGATTTCAGTTATTGATAGGATATGTACAGAAGGCAGAACTGATATTAAAACACGTGCAAATAAATCTAAATGTAGCCATTTGCAGAGCACTTTTGTAGAGAAGCTGTGCATTGAGAGCCCTGTATCCGCATGTGCTTATCTATTACCAGACTTCTCAGAATGGAAATGTCTTTTTTTTCAGTCACAATTGGTTTAACTGTGTCATTTCAGCCTGGTTAAATTTTTTCCTCTTCCCTTTATTGAGTTGGATGCTAATGCTTTAATTACATGATGTTATTTGTTTTTCAGTTTTATCAATCTAGTAGAAATTTATCTTTTTGGTCTTTTACTATTCTTGGTTTATTCATTATTTGCTGGTGTTTCTGAAATTCATATTCAAATCAGTAAATTGTATTTTATTTATTTAATTATTGCATAATTTGTATAATTATATTGTTTTATGCATTGTATTCTTATTGGTCACTGTTAATGTAACAAGTGGCATTCAATTTGATTTTGTTTGTATCATGAAACTGTCAATTAGGTGACCTACCTGGTGATTGGAATTTCTATTTTTTTGTGTAAATTTATCTATTGAATATAAATTTTATATATATATCAAATATAAACAAAAGAAGCTTCCTGCTTCCACTACATGTACTTCTATATGGATTTCATAATGTAAAACTTTATATACTTACATAGAGTTTTACAATAAAAAATTGTATCCATTCTTCAGTGGATTCCAAGTGACCAATAAGAATATAAATTATCCAATGTGGAATAAGGCACAGGCACAAGGCTGGAAGTTGAAGCATTCAGGATGGAGAACCTTTGGAGTCTTCCATCCTGGGATCAAAGCACTCGGTGCATGGCAAGCTGGCCTGGGCAGCTTGCCCACTGTAAATGTCTGGAAGGTGACCAAGAGGCCTGTGTGCCTGGTTTCCATCATAAATGTTAATTGATTCAACACATTCCAGTGGAAAATTTGCCCTTTGACTTTTCTATATGTAGGAATCAAATGGGAGGATTTGGTAGATGCTGTCATTGTCTGCACAGTTTCACCACAGCATTGAATATCCTAAGCCCTGTTTCTTTTTTTTTTTTTTNNCAAAGTCCTGTTTTTTTTTTTTTTTTTTTTTTTGGCGTGTGTGTGTTCTTAGATTCTGTCCATACACCTAATTCAGACAAATACTGAGTCTGGTAAAAGTTGGTGTAGCAATTGAAAACAGGTTATTAGAAAAAATGAATAGAAGGGTAAGAGAAACTTTGTTTTTCTCCTGTTTTCATACCAGCTTTAGTCTGATTACTAACAAAATTACTCCTGAGACAAAAAAACTGCTGAATAACACTATTGTGAATTTATGGTTACATAGAGCTTCTTTGCCTCCATGACAGGTCAAATCAAAACCTACACAACCCTTTAGAGAAATTCACAAATAATGAACAAACGAATTATGCTTTCTGTGTTATCATTCAAATAACTATAACACTTCTAAATTAAGAGTTAATTAATATGAATGAGGCCTACACTGTTGCTATGGGAATAGAAATAGCATAAATCTATAGAAAAAGTACACTCACACTTCTCAATGCCATTCTACCACTCTGCCTAACCCAGCTACAGACAAAACCAGACTGCAGAATTAATTCTCACTATGAAATTCATGTTTGGAACTCAGCTCACCTCTAATTCGTGGTGAAGTTAGCGGACTGTTTGGAGCTTCCGAGACACATGTAACTGATTTAAGGGCACAGGTCCCTTTGGCTTTCAAATGCAAGTCATGCTCTAAGTCACCCAGCCGGTTTTTGTACTGACCTTCAATCACACTTAGATCAGGCCCAAAAAAATGATGAAAAGCATAAAAACCCCACACCCAACAAAACTGCACGAGTAACCAAAACCAGCTGGAACCTACTACCTGCTCTGCTGTGTAGTTGCAGGTTCTCATTTCCACTTGCAAACGTGACGAGTAAACTGACAGCCCTGCAGGCTGAGGATTGCTGACAAACGTGAGCCAGTTCCTGGGAAACCACTGGCTTCCAGAATGCCTCAAACTCCCTAAAGACTCCCAGTCATAGGCCTTGAATGGGGTGACAAAAAGGATCTTGTGAAATGTCTTATGCTAATCTCTATGTTTTTGAACTATATGTATCCATTATGAATACAAGAGTATAATCTATTAAGTCTACTGTTTATTTTTGAATATGATAGCAATTCAGCAGTAAATGAAAAGCACAGAAAATTGATGAAAACTTTGCTTGTAGGGCAGAAAGAATATTTTTCCCACAAAATAATAAACATCATTATTTTAAAATAATTAATTCTTAAAAGTACTATTAAAATATTATTAAAACAGAACCTGCTACCAGTCCAGTTTCGGTGAACCTCTAGTTTGAAATATTTGGGGAAGGAAATGAAAAATAAAGTAGAAAAAGCAAAGATTGAAAACAATCTTTCTTGAATTTTTTAATGTGAAAAGTATATGTAGGATCTCAGAATGAATTTGCATTCAAGGTGTTTGAGATGCATGATAAAATAGTGTTAAAAATTACATTAGAAATAGAAAAGACAACTGAAATACTTAAAAACTTCTCTCCTTAGAAAAAGAGCTGGTTTCTTCAATCTGTTTTCATTCACCTGCCTGATTGTTACTCACAAAAAAATCAGGATTTTTTTTCCCCAGCTTTAAACTAAGGCAGGAGGGAGCTGTGTCAATTATTGCCTCCCCAAAATGTCTCAGTGGGTAATACAGAGGGACAATATTTTCCTCTCTTTGCTCATGCAGGTCTGTAAGCCCATTTTTGAACGAAAAGCAGGAAGTTTCCTGAATTAAAGTTGGCAAAATTTAATCTTCATTAAAAAAGACTGACTGGTGGTAGCAAAATCAGGAACTGACAGCAAATTATTTCGGCCCAAGAAGCTCATACCAGCTCAGTCCATGCAGTGACTGGGAGTGAAAATTAGTGTGAAACCAACAGATTCTCTCTTTTGTTCTTTAAATCCCTTCACTAAGTTTTCTCTTTACTCTCTAGGAAGAAATTACTGCATTTAGATTTTCTGTCTGTTGTTTTCATCCTGGTCAGTACTGATGTAACAACCCAGTAATTTGCAGACATTATGAGGGGTATGAGCTACAGTTTAGTTTTATGTAAACACATCATTATAAAAGCTTCTGTGGGAGCAGAGTCAGAGAGAACCTGTCATTGCTACGACCAAAGGTGTCACCTCCTTTGTTGGAGAAAACTCTTTAAGATGCTGCACTCAAAGAAACCTCCAGTCCACCAACCAGCAAATGATAATTTGGCAAGTATCCAGTCAACATGGGCTTTATAAAAGACATGGACAAAGCAATATGCTAATCAGTAAACTGCAGTTTACTAGATCCAGTAATAAAGAGGAAAGGAAACTTCAGGAACTCTTAAAGAGAGTGAGACAAAGAATAGGACAGAAGCCCAAATTTCAAATGTTTCAAATTTAATGTCTGAAGACCGAGAGGCTCCAGAGGCAGCACACTCTGCTCCCAAGGGTCTCTGTCAAGACAGGAGGGGAAGCTTGCCACTCCCCAAAAGACATATTTCATGGCAGTTCTTTTCAGTCTGTCATGATTACGTGGCAGACTGCAAGGCAAGTTGGGGGTCAGTGATCAGAAACACACGTGAGTTACAGTCCCTCTTGTGCCCCTGCTGGCCTTAATTTAACATGGCCTCACAGTCACATTCCCCAAACACTGAACTTTCAACCATCCACCTTAACAGATAGAGCAATTAGTGATTAAAAAAAGGAAAGAAGAAGAGAGAATGGATGCATTCCAGAAACATCTGGAGGAGAGGCTTCTACTCGAGAATATTTGCAGACATTGGGATGCCTCAAATGAGAAAGAGAGAAAAAATATGGCTTTGATTTGTACGAAGATAAAATTTTTAACAAAACCAATTCTATTACTTGAACAAAGTCTTTCATATCAAGGATCATAACACTGTGTTTACAAAGTTCTATGTTTGAAGAGGATTTATGACCTTTCATATGCATTTTCAGGAGATTGTGAAAAAAATTACTGAATAAAGTCATATCTAATAAAAGGAAAATCCTAGTTAGTTCATTACATTTCATTCTCTGCATATGCAGATTTTCTTTTATGCTGAAATACACTTGTCTAAACTAAATTTAGAATTTAGGACTTCCATTCCATTTTTTGGGAGGAAATATTATTCAATATTCTACATTCTACAGCTAAATATTGTGATTTTTTTAATAGCATATTTATCATTTTCCATTATTAATTTCCATCAGGTTTTCTTCTCCTGTGTTACTCTTATTTACCCCTTCATGGTGATTTCTCTGAATTCCACCCAAATTTTTATTACCTTCTTGGCAGAAATGTGTGACAACAGTGTGACAGTCCAGGTATGGTGGCATTCAAACCAAACTATGTGATGCTGTCTCATGTTATGATTCTTGGATCATGGATTATTCCTGAGAAATTCACTGGCCATCTGAAACTTCCCATTCCATTTGAAATGTCATTGTTGATAATTCTGACATGAGCTTGCAGTGACCAACAAGATTATGGCATTACACATTTCAGTATTGCCCAGGCTTGTATTTCCAGGTGCTCCATCAAGTGACATAAATTAATATTAAAAATAAATAAGCAATTCTACACAATTTCTTTTCTGGAAAATAAACTGACTCATATAAATATATTCTGATATGATTCCCCTGAGTATATGCACAATGCAAAAATCTCTACAATTCAGCCTTGACTGTTTGCTCACAAAGAAACTGATATTTGTATTGCTATGGAAATTCAGAAAGAAAGGCTTAAGTTTTTTTTCTTTTTATTTGGATCAACTACCATTTAGAAAGAGAGAAATCCTAAAGGCATTGTTTCTACATTCTTTTTTCACCAGTTTTAAAATGAGGATCTTAAGTATCTAATCCTAATAGGTTTTTCAATAACAAATACCTGAACTGGACAAGAGCAAACCAATTTCATTTAGAACTTTCATTTTCAATGAATGCTAGTGACTGAATTTTTCAACAAATTTCTGTTTAAGTAATTGGAATATTTTCTACATTTTGTTCATATAAAGCTTGGCTCTAGAGACATGAAAAAATATATGAACCTTTTCTTTTTGTGTATGCTGAATCTCAACAACAATTTTTTCAGAACACTGGAAATGTAGGGTTTTATTGTAACTGTCTTTTGGGGTTACAAATTGTTAACATCTGCCTTTTAGTATCATTTTTTACAATAGTCTGCTCTCTCGATATCCTGCTAATGACTGTAATTTTCTAGTCAGCTGCTATCTGTCAAGGTAGTTTAAAGGTCACTTCTTGTTATATATTAGAGAACCTCGTGTAGAAAGTGGGCCTGGGTTCTTTGCAGCAGGCAGAGCTCAGGCTTGGATTTGCTTTGTGTTTGAAAGCAGGAACTCGGCAGCCCCAGGTCACATTGATCTTTCAGTTTCTCTCCCCTTTGTTGCTCGATCTCTGGTCATACCCTTTTCTGTATGTATTTTTTCTGGTGACAGTTTGCTACCTCTTTTGTTAGCCTTGCTGTATTGATAAGACATCCCTTCCTCATCTCTGACTCGTAGCACTGTGTTAAGCCAGAGACGCACATTTCCCACCCACCTCTCCCTGCATGATCTCATTTTCTGGAGGTTTTTAATTCCATTACAAATGTCATTGGACACATGCAATCTTTTCAGTGGTATTTACCAATGTTATGCCATAAAATAAATTAAGGAGTTTGTGTATTTCTGTATTTTTTATATGTCTTGAATTAGAATTTTCAGAGATGACTAAAAGAACGATCACACATTTGCCTTGGAAACACCATTCCCCCTATCCCAGATATTCACTAGTATGGCTCAAACCGAAAGAATGCATTTCCTCTATGGCTATAATTACACAAAGATAATGAGAACACATTTAACCACTTTGAGTGCAAAGGCCGCCTTGCATGAGGGATCTGATTCACATTTGAAGCACATTTAGCTGAAGGAATTGGGATGTTATCCCTTCTTTTGGAAGCTGAAAACATGTAATTGAATCATGGAATAGTTGAGGGTGTAAGGGACCTCTGGAGATCATCTGAATCAAATCCCCTGCTCAACCAAGGTCACCTAGACCAGGTTCCTCAGCACCTTGTCCACTTGGGGTTTGAGTAGGTCCAAGGATATAAATTCCATAATCTCTCAGGTGCCTTTCCAGTAAAAGTGTTTGTCACATGTTTAAACAGAATTTCCTGCATTTCAGTGTTGTGTAGAGACTCCCAACCATTTAGAGTTATGCAATAATCTAAACTGTAGTCATTAATAAACTAGGTTATGAAATGCAGAAACTGGGAGATGAATGAATTCTATCCAGAACAATTCAGTTCCTTAATCCTTATCAGCAGGGAACTAATCCAGGTCTCTTTACTCTTCAGTGAATAGAATTCACCTGGTCCCTTTGTGCAGGGACTAAGCTATGAGCTGATTGAATCCTATAAATGAAAGACATGACAAACAAGTGAAGGCAGTGTTAAGTTTTGTTTCTTAAAAAAAAAAAACCCAACAACTTTTAAACTACACCAGACTTCTAAAACTCTGAGTATGTAGTTGAAAGATGAAAAATCAATTGCCTTAGCCTCTCCAGAGCAAGCTCAGTAGGTATATCTTTGGCTGCAGGGCTGACACAGCAGGTTGAATCCTACACACTGAAGGGAAAAGGAAATAGAGAGAGGCCTCGATCATATTCACAGCCTCACTGGGCATTCTCAGAAAATTAGACTGAAATTGGACCCAGTCCAAAAGAAGATGGTGTTGGAACCATCATACCATCTTTTGGTTAAAATCCTTAAATTGGGACTATATCTCTGCTATCAAGAAGACAGGCAAAAAGCTTTAATCCAAGCTCCTTGCATTTCAGTGAATACCTAAGGACTACTGTGTTCAAAAATTCTTGAAAAAATTTCTGTAGAGGTGGACATAACAATATTTCACAACTCGTAAAAAGAAAGATATACCTGCTATACAAACACTTCTATTAGAATGAAAGGTGTCTCCAAAGGCAATTTCTAAAGGAAAATCAGTCATTGTAGAAGACACTCATCATGAAAATCTAAGACAGGTTATCACCAGAAATCAGAAGTGTGCTTCTGTGGGCTAGTATCACTATGGAAGTTTGTTCACATTAAGCCACTGACTAAATCTTTCAGCAGAACCAACAGCAGCCATATGCAGAATTCTTTTCCCAGCAGTTGACTGGAAATGATGAACAATAACACATTTTGCATATTGATACTAATATATGCAGGAGTTGGTGCTCTGGGACTGAAATGAATTGCATAAAATCGCTCACTTGTTAGCTGAATGGCATTAATGCCTGACCTCCTTAATCCATATTCAGGAATCCACAGATCAGAAAGGTCATCTCTAGCTGCCACCACCTATTCACATGTATATTCTACACCACCCTTACAAATGGGGTTGTTGTCTTCAAATTATAGAAAACCAGCAACAATGACATCATTAATTCCAGGAGTATGCTGTCTTGAGAATGATACAAATTTTTGCATAATAAGAGGCATTTGAATATTCCTTGCAATAGCAGCTACAGTCTGCAAAAAGCCCACTCAGTGGAAAGCAGCACACTGAGTTTTGTATCACAGAATGTTCCCAGTAAAAATACCAGCTTTCAAATGCAGCATTTTACTGGAGATTTAGGGGAAGAGATACCCATTAAAGCATATCATTTGGATATGCAATATTAACCAACTCTTGGTAAAACTGATCTTTTGGCTTTAATGTGGCCTTCAGTTTAGTGAGTCATAGACTTTAAAGAATAGCAAACAGACATATCCCACAGTTCACTATAATACTTGATAGCACTGATTATTTTACATGTAAACTAAAATAAGTTGCAAAAATGAGGAAATAAAAATAGAGATTTAAGTTATTTCATTAAGTGTTCTATATCACTGCTCTAAATTAAAATTTTTCTTAGCAGCAAAAGCTGCACAATATTAACAAATTTGATAAAATCTGAACAGCTCTAATAGATACAGTAAGTCAAAAAAATGCTATCTTTTAAACAATCATAGTGCAAAGGCAGATTAAAAGCAGATGTTTATGGGTGAAACAACCCTTCATAAGAAGGAGCTATTAGGTTACCAAATAAAATTGAATTTACCATGGCTGTAAACTTGGCAGAAGGGTTTTTTTAGCATAGCAATGGGCCGTTATTTATTGATATTTAACCTGAGAATGATATACACTTTGTAAAGCATTAGCCCAAATTCTGTAGACTGTGTCTTAGAACAGTGACTAATGAAACAAATATAGTTCAGACTGGAGAGAATATTTCAGACCTAGAAAATACATCATACTATTGGAAGAAGTGGCCTTCAGCCTCCAGCATTTAGTCACACGAAACAGTCTCCAGAATGAATCTTCTGAGCACCAGCCTAGCTCACTGTGGTGTTTGTCATAAGATGGATGTATCCTAGAAACCGGGATACATGGGTTGGTGGACAGGATTTCCTCTCCAAATAGTGAATTTAATCTTTAACTGTTATGCTGTAATTTTGTTTGGTGAATTCAATGATTCTGTATTAAAACTTACTTATTAAACAGAGTAATTGCAGGAGCTGTGAGCATCCCCAGGAGCCTGCACTGTTCTGTCCCAGCCCTTTTGCTGCGCTCAGTAACAGCCGGCACAGGGCACAGACTGTCCCTGCACAAGATTTGCCTTTTGGTTTCCAAAGAGAAGAACAATCTGTGGTGTCATCACATGTTTGGCACAGCCTCATTGTTCCAGGCTCTGCTACTTCCTAGGGGAGAGATGAAGCAAGTGCAAAGGAGCATGACTGTATTTTGCAGTGCTAAACAAATGATTCAGATATCAAATCGCTGTCAAATGCTTCTACTTTTTTTTCAGTTCTCTGAGCATCCCTACACAGCCTTCAAAAATTAAGAGGTTTTCAAAAGCATCCAATTTTAGTTTAGAATTTACTTTTCTCTTTGGGTGCCTTGGAATTTTATAATTGACAATCAAGTTGAAACGTATGCATGCTTGGTTTTATTCACTGCTTTTGCAAACAATGTGTTAAGGGATGGTTACCAGCATTTATTGGAAATGAAAGACTTTGTCTAAAAAGTTTGGTGCATCAATAGCAAATTAACAGAAACACACATGCCTTTGACTAAGTCTTATTGGAAGTTTGAGATTACCTCTTTAAAAAAAATTGAAATTTTAAAAGCATCTGATCAAGCTATGTTAACTGTAATTTCTTTTGTATGTTCAGGCAATCAGCACTGCACACACAGCCTGTTGGAGTAAAGCAATCAACAAGAAAACAGGATTCCTGGTTTCTACTACAGTATCTCTCACTCAGACAGGTAATTGCAGTTCCCTGCATTTCTGCTCTTCATTATTTATGTTGCTTATTTAAATTGAGATCGTCTGGACAAGAGCTGCCTTTCATCAGATGTGTCTGTGGTATCTACCACAACCAGGTAACAGAGTCAGGGGAGTTAGGACACTTTCTGATAGAAACAAACCTTCAACAACAAAATGAAAATATAAAAGAGAGACAAATTTCTCCAAACTGTTTGTTTACCTAAGAAGAATATGAAAATGAAGATAAAACCTAATTTTTTACCGTTTAACTACAGAAATGTGTGTAAAGCACTACAGTTTAAGAATTTAATGTATGCTCCAAGGAAGAAGTTCATGTAGAAAAATAAAATATCCAGTCTTACAACTGAGTTATTTGCTGTAATTACTTCTTTTTTGAACCTTTTTTCTTCCATATATTTTTATTTCATAACTATATCACTATATAGTCTGGTATTTTCTGGTGAAAAATGTATTCAGCTGTTTCTCTCATTACCCAATCAATTGTTGAATAAATTATTCATGAAAGAATTAGTATTTTTGACCTTTAGAAGATGGAAGATACATAATGACCCCAAATAATTAGGAACTACAATTAGGAATATGGAAGAATAGAGATCAGTGTGACTGCACTTCGTACAAAGAGTCTCACAGACAATAATTTGTTCAGAAAAAAGTTTGCATTTGATTTCCTTTCCACAACAGACCCATTTACCATTTACAGGACAGCAATATTTCACTCTTTGGTGACAATTGCTAATTTCAGTACACCTTTAATTCAGAGACACAAGTAAATAATCAGCTATAATTTGTTACTTTACCAGTCAAAGTTCAAACAAATAGCTCTACTTCACTTTTAAAGTTAATTCTCAAAAGAAACAGGACCAAGGTGAAGAAGGGCAGACTGCAGAAAATCAAACAGGTATTTGTATTCCATAGCTTTGTACACAGTTCTCTTTTCTCATTCTTTATACATTTACCTCTGAAAGAGCCAGGGCACTAAAAAGGTGATTTCCCCAATTCAACACTAATTACATGGCAAATTTTGCAAAATGAAAAAGGTACTGGACTTTTTCACAGATCACCTCTCACAGGCATATTTACCAAAGAAAATCCCATGTTGCAGGTTTCTTCCCCCTTTTTCTAACCACCCAAATTGGAAATGTACTCAACTTCTTTTCCCAAGCTTTCTGAACTATTACAATATTAAAATAATAAACCCATCATGGCTTGTGGGGCTGGAGGGCAAACAGAAGCTAAAACTCTGCCAGTCCAAAGGTGCTGAAACACCAAGGCCAGCGAAAGCCTCCTGAAGGAAATGTCATCAACATTAGAAGTTAATTTACGGCCTCTTTTTCTTGAAGTGCAGACACTCAGTCTCAATTCACTGACAGGCTGGTAGTTTTAACGTGGAGTTGGGTATCAAAGTTCTTAACTGAGAGGCAGGGGAGCATCTTCCTTGATTGCCTGGTCATTATTCCCCTTGAACTGAGAATACTTGCTGCTGGTTATTGTACCTCCTGACTAGATTTGGCTGCTTCCTGCTTAACATTTAAACTGTGCACCTATCTGATGCAAAACCGGACACAAAAAGATATGGACACTCTTTTATTCACAGATTCTAAAGCATTTTTTACTGCTGTGTCTATGAAAAGGTTTGCCTTATAAAAAAGTAAAAAGGACTGGATTCATCCATTGAGTAATCCAGAAAGAAAAGAACAATGAAATTCACTTAGGTCAGAGTTTTCAGGTGTTCTTTTTTTTGTTGTTGCGATGTATTGGAAGATAGAAAGATGACCTCAAAGCCCACAGCTGGGTTTCAGAGGGTCAGGAGCTAATCTGGCCCTCATTTGGACTAATTCTGCTAAAGCTCCATTGGGGGACTAAAATGACAACAACTGAGCTGCTGGGTTCCAGTTCTGACAGGGCCTTAATTTTCCAGTGTCACTTTGGGCACTTTTTTAAAATGACTTTTGCCTCCAACTGCTATTTTTAAAACAGAGATTATGATTCATGATCAGCTCAAGGTATGGATGATGTTTACTTCACCAAGGACTCCCTGCTCTGAGAGTAGAAAACTCAATCCACGGTTAAGGTTAAGGCAAGGTCCACCATCAAGATCAGCAAACAGTAGAAATGTTGGCATATCTTATTTTCAATGTGATAAGAAGCCCCTCTGCAGAATCAGAATTTAATTAACAAACTCACATCAGTGTCACAGAGACCAGCACTTTCCTACTTCCCACTGTGCAAAGTGAAAGAGGCGTTCCTGGGATAGCATCAGGATGAGGGGTGGATCAGGAAATTAGACTGGGAGATATCTGAGTAAGTGACCTTGCTTTGTAGTAAATTACATAAAATTCTATATTAACAGTAGAGTTTTGTACTGCTCTTAAAACAAATAAGAAACCTATGGGTATGCCATCACTCTGCTGACACTGGTGGCTCTCACTGTGAGAGGAGACTGCAGGAGACTGAGGAAAACGCAAAGACTGGAATAACGAGTGGAAAAGAGAAATATGACAAGCAAGTGGCTGGTGGGGTTAGGGTGATATTCACGAGCACGAAGAAAACCAGATAATGATGCCTTTGTCAGGACAGCTAACCAATTCCAAAATGTTTTTCTTTGCTCCAAGCCTGCCACGTGGCCAGCCACAGATTCCAAAAAGCTTTTTGCTACAAGTCTGCTGCATTCCCAGATGAATCAGTACATGTTGGGACTCCATTGGACTAGATTATTTGTCTGCTTTAATAAGCAGGCTTGATTTTCAGGGCCTGCCACTCCAGAGGCCAAATCAAAGATATGATATTAACTTCTTTCAATGATGCAGCAACCAAGGCAATAGAAGAATGCAAATAAATCAATTCTGCATGCTTAAACCCATCTTCTTTTCATGTGTGCCTGGTGATGCAAAATGATTTTTTTTTCCACCCTGCCTTATCATTCTGAGGTTTAAAAAAAAAAAGACAGATTTTGTTACAGTAATGAAGCACAGGAAAAGAGAGCTTGTTATAAACTTATTGCAGATTAGGTTGAAGGGGAGGTTTTCATTAGCTTGGTTACATTGAGCATCGTCTTTAGACTGGAGAAATTACCACAGAAACTTTGAAAGAGAATGTGGGTCCAATGTGCAATTCATGAAAGTAAAAAGCAAAGATCTAACAGAGCAAAAAAGAAAAAAAGAAGTTCTTCCCCAATACAAAACTCAAGCTATACCAATAACAAGTATTAAACTTCTCTATTAAGACACTCAAAGAAAGTGAATGACTTATTTGAGAAACAAAGAAATTATTTTAGTTTTTTTCTTGCCACAGTTAGTTACTCAGTCTTTATTTCTCCAAAATGTCAGGCACATAGATCTATTTTTAAAACTGCAACTACTCACAGTAGTAGCATGGATACAAGTTATGGTGCTGACTGTGTGCTTGGCTTGAAGTCAGAAGCACAGTGAATGCAGCTAAACTTGACCTCAGTGAAACTTCATGTATTTACTTGCTTCCACAGAGAAAACTAAACAAACTGTTACAGATTTTATTCCTGTCCTCGTGAAAAGACCAAACAAAAGATTTTATTTTAAACACTTAGAAGAAAACTTCAAAAAATTTGCTTACTCAGAAATATTAGAGAATTCTCTAAAGGACAAAGTGTTCATAAAAGGAGAAGCAGTTTTCTATAAAATAGATTAAAGGCTGTAATGATGGTATCATTAATTCTGTTACAATTCAATCTCATCTTTATAGAAAGCACCGACCCTCTCCACTCTATTATGTTTTAGG
Source organism: Ptilonorhynchus violaceus (assembly GCA_013397565.1). Lineage (NCBI taxonomy): Eukaryota > Metazoa > Chordata > Aves > Passeriformes > Ptilonorhynchidae > Ptilonorhynchus > Ptilonorhynchus violaceus. Next base: position 3,905,849 of record VZRJ01008268.1, read on the forward strand.
GCCTGATTTATGAAATAATCCCAGGATATTAATGATGCCACAGGTAACAGTTGTAATATTTCAGGTGGTTTACAGCATTGCTCTAACAATGGAGTACATTCAGTTTGAACTCCATTGCACTTTATTGTGCAATGCTTGCTTTGGGGAGCACTGAGAATACATACATGGTTTCAGTCACAATATTTCATAAATTCCTTTCCTCCACACTTTGTCCTCTTGCCCTACTCTCCAGTGGTTGCCCTATAGTCTTCCCTTGGTCTCCTTTCTCCACACACATTTGTCTTGCTGCACATCTGGAACAGACTTCTTATCAGATGCCTTTCTCTTCATTCTTTACCACATCTCCCAAATGCCTCTCATCTTTAAAAATCCTCCACAGCTTCTTTTCAAATGTGGTCCTGTGTATGCAGATTTTCTACTTCGCATAAATAAATTGCCAAAAATATTTTATCCTGACTCATCTGGAAAAGCTGTGATCTTAAAGTGCAGCACAGATAAGTTCAGAACAGCTAAAGGGATGCTCTTGATTATGTCTTGTTCTTAAATGCACTCAGTATGACCCAAATATTTTTTCCTATGTTCTTCCCACATCTCTCTCATAGAATGATAGAACAATTTGAGTTGGAAAGAACTCTTAAAGGTCACCTAATCCAACACCCACTGCCATGAGCAGGGACATCTTCAACTAGATCAGGTTGTTCAGAGCCCTGTCCAACCTGACCTTGAATGTTTCCAGAGATAGGTCATCCACCAACTTTCTGGGAAACCTGTGCCAGTGTTTTTCCATCCTCATTGTAAAAAGCTTCTTTCTTTTATCTAATCTAAATTGATCCTCTTTAAATTTAAAAACATTGCCCCTTGTCATAATAGACCCCTCTAAAAAGTTTGCCCCCATTTGATGGGCCCTCCTCAAGCACCGCACTGAGGTCTCCCCAGAGACTGGACAATCCCAGTTCTCTCAGCTTGTTCCCACAGTAGAGGTGCTCCATCCCTCTAATCTTCTCCATGCCCCTTCTCTGGACTTGCTCCAACAGATTGATGTCTTTCCCTGTGTTTTAACCTGTATCTGTCTTACCACTAACTATGTACTGTCACAAGGTCCTGAACTGCATCAAAGTTCTCCAAAACAGAGCTATATCTGTGTTGGGATCCCTTTGAGGTAAAATAGCTGCTGTCATTTAGCTGCAGTAGCTGGTCCCTCCCCACCTTCCTCCCAAAAGTTTTTCATTGTGGAAGGAAAAGAGGTTACAACCTAATCCTACTCTGAGAAAGATACATTAATTCTGTTTGCTCACTAAAGGGGCTGCTGAACACAATGATATCCATTTTCTCACTCCAGAATATGTAGTACCTACATGTAGCTGAAAGAGCTGTGTGCTGGCTAATACACTTTGGTTACTCTGCAGCCTGAATCCTTTATAACATGTGTTATAAAAGTTAAGAAGATGTACAGTCAATAAGAAATCAGACAACTCTAAAGCTTGATATGAAATATTTTTCTTCTTTTTTTTAAAATTATATTTGTCACAAAAATTTTTTCTACTTCCACCTCAAGATCTCTTTCAACTATGTGTATTCTTATGTGACTCATAAATACCCAAGCAGGTAACAATATTCAAAAATATTTCTTTTTTCAGGTAAAACATTAATTTTCACTAACACCACTGTTGTTCAATACAATGCCTTTTGCCTGGTGAGTTAAGAGCTTTATATAACTTAAATAAGTCTCAATCACTCCTATAGTTTTGAGAAACAACACTTCCTTCACGATTTGTACTTTAGATCACCTAAAGTGAAGTTAGCGAAAGAAAGGACCTTGAACCTGAATTTCTCAAGCATGACTTTGGGTACTCACTGTATACCACAGAGGAATTTTTATTTGCTTTTGCACCCACTGGGGCCTGAGTAGGACAGAATAACACCTATTGCAAAATGCAGTTATGCATTTGTTTATTCCTGTCTGTTTCCACTTGATTAACATCCCAGTGCTTGTCAGGAAAGAAATTGAACTAGTGTTGGGAAGGATTATCAGTAACAGATTAAGATCCTGTTTCTCACTGATAAACTTTGCACCAAAGTCTTTTCAAAAGACATTCTAAAATAGTCAATGCAAATGATCACACACACATGGTCCCTCCATTTTCCTCAAACAAAACTGAGGGCAAAAGCAGTACCTATTTTTCTATTGCAAGTTTGTATGCCACAATCACTGTACTGATTGCCACAGACATCCTGTTTCTTCCTGCTACTGCGGAATCAAGTTTTCAAAGGTTGCTGGAAGAATTTAACCCCAATAGATCCTGCCATCAAACTTCACTTTTTCATGGTTTGTTATTTCTACTGTGCTTGACACTGTCAAAGCAGAGGTCAGGGCCCTATTAAGACAGGTTACCAAAAGCTGGAAGAAAGTGAATTCATACCACCATCACCATTATATGCAGTGACTGAACTCGCCTCTCACTGCTTATTGTTTAAGTCAAACCTTGACCCAACGGCGCAAAAAAAAAAGAGAAACTTTGCTTCTTTCTTTATTCCCTCTGATGAAAAAGACAGCTGTGCCCTCTATTTACAGTGTCATAAACCTCATATCCATTACAAAGACCATTTTGCACAACACAGACCCTAACATTTAGGCCAGGATTTATCATATTGCGCAAAAGTACTCCCAACCATGACAGCATATCTGAGAAACAGACTCAGTGTCCACCTGCATATTAAAAAGAACAGGGAAAAGGTTGGAATCTCTTCATCAAGGTCTCTAGGCCTGCAGAACTTGCCATAGGGTGTGAAATAGGGACACAGTTCCATACAAGGTTTTTACTTTTCTTCATTATAATAAATATTCTATTAACCAGTCATATGATTATCTACTGCTCCTTATTCACAGCACTGACACCTGCAGCAAAGAAGGCAGATTATCTGGGCCTTCGCCTTTCTTAGCAAAAGGAAGGTTGGAGAGAGGCAGAGAACAGGCAGAGCAAGACACCTCAGCAAAGAGGCAGGTTGAGGACCTCAGCTGCTGGGCCAGCATCAGGGCAGAAAGGGAATAATATGGATAAGGTGTGGGATTGTAATGAACACGATGACCTAGGTTTAACCAGATTTTTGGCAACCTCCAGAACCAGCTTCAGGGAACAGAAATCATACAAAGAATTTGCTGTGAATTCTGAGAAAAAGAAAACAGAACAGATTACACAGTGGAGGTAAGCTGCAAGAAGATTAATTGGGGGGATGAGAGGAATTAGTCAGCTGGAGAGACAGAAGGCTCAAAGTCTTCCTTCTGCTTCCTTTGCCTAAGATCTCATTGAGACCCTTGTACAACAGTCACTCTGTCGAGCTTGAGCAACCCAGGCTGTACATTGAGTCTAAGGAATAAGGATCCATGAGAAAAAGAGGAATGGGAGGAAAACTCGGTCAAGACCAAACGGAGGAAAGGAAGTGTCAAAGGAGGTAGCATGTTCTGCTTGTTCTCCTGTGTTACGTGAAATAAATCAGCCCTTTCCTTTTTTCAGCTGTGTAATCCATGACACAGAGAAGCAAAGTTTGGATGGAAATATGACAAAACTGAAGACGGATATCTTCTATTTACAGAACTACCACTCCAATTAAGCAACAGTTACCGACATCAGTTTGAAATCAGTTCTCTGAGATTAAACAGAGTCCTAATTAAGCATGTCTTGATCAAGTGTAGGGCACTGTGCAAGTATTTTAATATTATGCAACCAGCAGGTGTTTCGAATTGCTCCATTAAACAAGTCCTAAATTACAAAAAATAAAAAAAAAAAAGAAAAAAACCTCCTCCATGAGGAACTAAGGAGAGATTATAACAACTTGATGCCATTTCCTTTGAGGAAAAGGGCATTTAGAAAGTTTAGCTGATCAAGATGTACACCTGTGAAAGATTTACAATATACAAAATAATGTCCTGACAGTGGCAGTATTGGCAGATTGTACTAACAAATTAGTGTTTAGCATGTTGATCTATTAGATATTACTTACAGCTCTCAACGTTTTTCAAGCATGAAAGATTTGAAAAGACTCTGGACAACAAAATCTCCATCATTTTATAGAGATATTATGATTTTATTATTATATCAATGCAAGACATCGTCTCTCTCATTTTCATATGCTACATCATAATATTTTCCACTTGTTTTCTCTGCTGACATTGATTATTTTAATTTATTTTCACAGCCAGAGCACTTGGAAGAGCAAAAGTATTTTTTGTTCTTTATAATAGTACAGAGATAAACAGATTTGAACCTATCCCCTCTGACAATCCCTGAGTAAGGAAAATAGATATTTCACCTGATGCACTGATTATAGCCTGGGTTTCATAAACCAGCAAGAAATGGAATGACCTTTCAGCTATCTTTCACTGCGGGAGAAACCAACAAGGTCTTAAATCTCCAGCAGACCTTTTATAAACAGTAATGCTCATTTCAGATAACTCAAAATAAAAGGCAATACAGAGAATAATCCTTAATAGATTGAGTAGATGGAAGCATATAAATCATGCTGTGTACACTTTAATTTCTAAATAATTATTTAAGGCAATTTACATAAGAATTTGGGCTACATCTCAATTCTCCACTGCAATATAAAATAAATTGCCATTAAATTACAGATATTGCTGTTTTAAAACCAACATTCACGTTTAATTGGAACAATCATCCTCTAGTCATCCCCAACCTGATTAAAGATTCTTCAGCACTCCAGCCATCCCCGCCAATTGAGATGCTCCAGTTTGGCCTGGACCCAGTGCCATTGCTGTACCATCACTATGATGTATTTCACCACTGCACCAAATAAATGATTTGACATCCAGTCAGCAATTCCACTAAGAGAGACTTGCTCGTGTTTCTCACCACACCACATCATTAGGGATGGCTACTTACATTCTCAAACTAAAAGAACTGCCTAAATGATCTGTTGAGCTGGGCTCTGCAGGAGCAAAATCACCCATGACATGCCCTAGATCTCATGGGCCACCTTTTCTTCCACTTACACCAGCCTTTTCCCAGCATATTTGCAGAGTTAATTGAAGTCATAATTATGTGACTCTCAAAAGCTAGGGAAAGCTCAAATATATTTAGAATAGAACTTTAAGAACATTTGCTTCTTCTGTAAGAATAATACCCCCCTACTAACTGCAGTTCTGAATCCCAGCTCTTGAAACAAGAGAATGCTTTCAATTCCTCTGATAGCAAAAGAGGAGAATGCTGACTAAACCTATTTTCTTTTCTTTGTGCTTATTTTCACTTTGATGTACAATAAATAAAAAAAATGAACTGACAATTCTAAAATCTGAAGACACCGTATCATTGTCACCGTGTTCTTACAAATCTGACCCATTCTTGCTGTTTAAGCTGCTGAAACCTTTGAAGTTGGAAAATGCTACCATGAACTTCCAGCACTGGTAATTAAGACATAGTGTGGCAAATCAAAGGAGACGTGCTACCTTGCATCTACAGTTCCTTACTAAAAAAATGCAAGCTGAGAGTCACGATAATAAATCAATTGGTTCTGCTTTTCAGTGGGAAAAGACCTGTAACTTGTTATATTATAACTCAATCCCATCTTGTATCCAAGATCAATTCCTCTTTCTCTTCATGCTTTATGATCATTGAATTTCTTTTTCTTAAGGCTAATTTTTCTTATAGCAACGGTGGGGAATACTGTGAGGTTTGAGGAAAAAAAGAAAAAGAAAGAGAAAAAAGTCTCTCATCATTTGTCTTCTCAGTGGGGAGAACAGAAACATTTCCTTTCCCCTCTACTACCACATTTTTCTCCTTCAAGCTGTTGTTGTTTTCCCATAAATTTGAGCACGTTGAGCTTCTGAGACTGTGCTAAGATCTGGGCTGGGGAAATACAGCCTATAAAGGCTTATTAACACAGCTGGGTTAGGCAATGTATGTGAGTGTGAGGGAGCCTTGTGTTCTGGGTAGCAGACTCCCTTCACGTTTCTTAATGTATTAAAAATACAAACTACCCAACATTTCAATAAAAATAAATTAATATGTGTTCCAGTCAGAAATCTCACTGCCATATTAATTTGCTTACTATGTAAACTAAATTCCTACATACGATGTATGGAATTGGCTGAGATTGTCATGGGTTCCTTTAAAATATATTTTTTTTCCTACCTCTATTTTATTTTATAGTTTAGGTTTTACTTCAAAGTGGGTAGCAGGATAAGGACTTATTAAAAATACATATATAGCTAAGGGGCACTGAGCAGTTTATTTGATTCTAAGAAGCAAAATAAGAAAACCTTCTGCATAATGATATTATTATTCAACATTTTCAAACTTGTGGGCTTTCACATCACCTTTCCTAAGTTTTCACCACTGATCTGAAGTTTTTTATTATTTCCCAGAACTGTGAGCTTCTCCAGCTACTCTCAATCTGTGCTATCCAGCCCAACCCACCAATCCAGACAAGTTTTCCAAACCTAATTGGGTATGTAGAGATTGACGTGTGCTGGTCATTTCCCTTCTCTCCATCTGCTTGTGTTACAGTGGCAAAGCCTCAGAGGGCAGATCTAAAAGGAATTAGACAGACTTGGACCATCTATAGCCGTACATGCACAAGGCAGATCTCATATGAATATATTCTACCCAGTACCTTGCTCGATTTTTTCCTGCAGAACCACCAAGAGCAAGCAAATTCCTGCTGGCACTCATGGGTACCCTCTGAACAGGCCTGAGTGCAGCTTTGCTGGCATGGCTGTGACACTTCCTGCATGATTCCGAGTCAACCATTTGTCCTCCACACCCAGGAAATCACCTTTATTTAAATCGTAAGACACTCAGGGCAGACCATGTTTCTCATTACACTTTTATACAACGCCTTTTGTATTAGGACCTGACTTCAGGGCGTTATAAAAATAAGTATTGAACCTCTGTCCCCAGTGCTGTGCATCTTGTCAGTCTTCCACCACAAAATTTGTCTTGCCTTTCAGTACCATCAACTTCCTTATTTTTAAGTTATTTTTCTACAATACCTGAATTTAAATGTTTCCGAAATTGCAGATCTCCATTTTCTCTTGACATCTGAACTGTGATTATAAGTACACAAGGTTTCATAGCTTCCAGTGCCCAAATGTTTCTTTATCTTTTGCATGAGAAATACCTAGAGCAGCTGCTGCAGAAGCCTGCCACTAAAAATCCTAAGGGGCAATAGCTGTCATCTTAATTTTAAAACATAAGCATGATGCTGCACACTAATGATATTTAAAAAAAAATTACACTATTGGCATATATTTATACATAACATAGAGATATAAGTATAAACTAAACAAACAAACCAAACAAAAAGAAAATAAATACAAACTACTTTCTTTTCCTTAAACCTATTCCATTTTTGACGAGACTTTGCCAAGGAGACAGTGAGACACTGCAGTGAAATGAACCACAAACCAAAACCCCATCCAGTGCACAGAAATAGCCACAGTGCCCACCCAAGTGAGGGTGTCTGGAATAACACAGACTCTCTTTGCTGGTCCAGGCACCTCTTCGTGCCCAGGAGATTATTCCTGCTACTCCCAGAGGGGGACAGTGCATGGGACTCACTCCCCAGATGTTCCTGAGTGAGGTACCTGATCATCCCCCACAGCTACTCCTGTGGATGGCCTTTCAGACAAGCTTAGAATGATATTTCTGAACATAAACAAAACTACTTTCCCACTGATTTAATCAGATTTGAGGGGGAAAAAAAATATTATTGACTTGAAGAGACGATTTGAATTGATATTTGGAACTCAAAACTTCATCCCTTGTGCTTTTCAGGCAGCTTCCCAGCCCAGAATTAAAGACTTTTGTTTAGCAGTGAGACTTATTAAAATAAAAACAAAGCAATGGTTCATAACTAATCAGGAGAACTCACAAAACAAATGGAAGAATGTATTCAAAATGCAGCAAAGAGACTGTACTGATGTAAATGTTCCACATTTCTGGTTAAATAGGGGTAACAGCAGGCTGGTCTGTGGAGCTTCCTAAGTTACACCCTATTTTCCTCTGTCTTAAAATGCCTGAAAATAAACTTGTAAGGAAAATGATGGAAACACTTTTCTATAAATACAGCAAATATAAGTTATTTTCAGTTAAAATCAGAAATAAATCCAATAAATCCACCACATCCAATTGTGATGACCATTCAACTAAAACGGGACTTAATAAATAAGTAAAGATTCATGTATTTTGGTTTGAGAATGTCTTATTCCAGTCAAATTTTATCTTGTAAAAAAAAAAGGATAAAAATCAAAGGGATTACATTGTTTCCGAAGGTGGATATAAGCACACACATATACACGTGATTGACTACACGTCACTGTCACTAATTTATCCAATCCTTTGATTTTAAGAGTCAGAGATTAAAACCTATAAACAGAAATAATAGAATATCTTTAGTCTATTTTCCCACAATAAAGACATAAACTAAGATTATATTTGTGAGATACATTTGAATTCAGCTAGGTTAATAGGATCAGAAAAAAATTTAATATTTTGAAGGCCATATTTTTCCCCAATACTCCTCAGAAAAGATACGTAGGTAGATTTCAATACCTTGAAAATTTTGGGGTTTTTGTTAAGAGAAAATCTTTCTAATACAAAATATTATTAGGGTTAATTTGTGGTAAAATGGAAGCTTTGGTCAGATCTCTTGCTTTCTGATTTTCAGCCGTGGTGGAATAAACCTGATCCTAAAATCATCATGACATAAAACTGGGCCATGTTTGAATGAATTTTCTCATCACTGGGGAACAGCTGAAAGGTGGCTGCTCTTGATACTCACTTTTAAGGCTTTCTAAGAAGAAATGTCATTTTCCTGATTTTCATAAACAGTTTTGTAAGGCACAAGCTTTGTACATACAATAAAATGTCAAATTGTTGAAAACAGCTGTCCAATTTTTTTCCAGGTAATCTCTTTCCCTCCCACTTCTAGAAAAGTATTTTTCTTTGTTTTTAAAGACATTGCTACAAAATACACATATAAGCAGCATGGTTATAATATGTCACAGATAACAGAGCCTAATCATAGTGAAACTGTATTCAGCACAGTGAGAGAAAAATCCTTAGAGAAATGACTCACTAAGAAAAAGCCCAGTGAAAGCCATATAGGTCTCTGGAAGATAATATTCAGTCACAGCATGCCTTGAGAGCTGACAGCACTTACAAATAAAAAGAAAAAAATCGAGGCTACAAACAGGAAGAAAAAGAAAAAGGAATTACTAAGTCAGATTTAAATGCATTTTTTAAATCCCCAAAACAGATAAGTGTTTTTAGGAAGTTATATTTAATATACAATATGGAAAAAAAACCCCTGAATTCTTTACAGAAAGATTTTCTGCAACCCCAAACCAAAAAGGAAAGGAAAAAAACAACACCCCAAAAGAAACGGAAAGTTGAGCCGTTTGATTACTACCATCAATTTATCTCAGGACTTGTGGAAGAAATCCATGCAGAAATTGTACAAAAGCACTTGCAGAAACATGTGCTTAAACTTTATGCTTCCTCCCTCTCTGGTTGTGAGTAGAGTTATGCACACACTGAAACACTTGCAAAATCAGATTCTAAAATTAGAAACCTTCGCTGCACCAAACTGAGCTCCTGTTCTGTGCCTGGTCAGCTATTACCCTCCTGAACAGTCACCATTTCCTCTTTCACATGCTTTGGAGTTCATTTTTTACATAAAGAGACTCTGCCTAAAATGAAAAAGAAAGAGAAAAGACCATCCTCACGATTTGCTGATCCCCAGAAGGATTTCTCTCTTCTGTTCCCTATTTATAAGCGGGGAAATTGATTTAACAAACATCCACATATTACAATAAACCTACCAAGATCCTCTCAAAATCACAAGCTGGGATGTGCATCCCTTTCAAGGAAGTGACATGACAGATGTTAAATCTGACAACACACTTTTTACCCTACAAAATATTCATAAGCATTCCCTGCCCCGTGGATCATTGGCATCTACGCAATTTGCTGAGTGCCACCTCCAGAGCTATAGGAAGCCCCTAAATTCTGTCCAGGAATTCAACACTGATAAGCTCAGCATCATAAAAGTATTTCTATTCTATTTACAACACGTAAACTTTCTAAAATGCCCGTGGATTTGTGGAGACAGGCTTTGTCTGAACTCTGAAGCATGGTTACATATTGAAAAGAATAAGGCTTAAGTGTGTCGAGATGCTTTCCCAAATAAAGTTAAATAAGAAAGTGCTCCCCATGCTTCCCAAATCTAGAGCCTAATCAGGAGCATTGGTGTAGGAGGAAATCCTGCTTAATAAAACCAAACAAACAGAACAGCTTTTTTTAGATCTTCTTTTCCTGCACTGGATACTGATACAGCCACATTCAGGATGTACAAACAGGAACAAGATCCTTTAAATGGCCTCCTAGATATGGAGGAGAAACTCGTGGCCAAGGAAATGAAGGTGAGATAGGTAAAATCAGAAAAGAGATGAGGGACAGCAAGGCTTTCTTTGAGTCCAAGGAGATATGAGAGAACCAGGGGGGAGAAAATGAATAAAATAGCCTGGGGAAATTAGGAGGAGGTTTCTCTGTAATGACAATTCAAAGACATTGGGGATTTTTTTATTATTATTTTTTTTATTTTTGAAAAAGGAGCTTGTTTTTAAGATGAGGCTGTGAAGATCCTACAGTTCTAGCAATTAGTGTCCTGCTAATTAAATTGCCACATCAAAGAGGTAGACATTGGTATGGGTAGCAGGATTAAAAGGCACCTATAGCAGGGCTCTTTTTTACAGGTAGCCAAGGTTGGAGCATCTATTGATTAAATGCTGCAAACACCCCTAGTAAATGCTTCTCTCTGCTTCCTCTCAATGGCATAAAGGCAGTAAGCAGAAGATCATGTCTAAAATATTACAAATGGTTTGGTGAGAATCTAATATTGTAAGGTTACATTATGGTAATGGAAATGATTCTCTTCACTGAAAATTAACTATACCGTGTCAGTGCCTTAAGGATGTGTTATATTCTTCTTGGAAGAAAGAACAGCAACAAAAACACCCCTGGGTTATACTTCCAGGAAAATGCTCATATTTCTGATTCAGTCACTCTCAGACTCAGTCACTGAAAAGAACCTCCCTGCTATCATTGGCAGGAGCTCCAAGCACTCTTAAACTCATGAGATCTTTCCCTACGTCAATAGATAGACATAAACATATTTGTGATATCTAAACAGTACTACATAATATTTCAATTATTTGGGTTGTCTAAACAAAGGACATTGTGTAAATTCTAACTCTGATCTTCCAAGTTCTCAGTTGTTACCAGCTTAAATGACCTGAAGTGACCTGAAGCTCACTTTTCTTCCAGTAATGAGGACTAATAAGTATATTAAGTACAAAAAGTATATATTAAGTATTAAATATAAAGGACAAATCTTTTGCAACTACAGTGAAATTTTATTAATTTTAGAGTTTGAGCACTGATACATAATTCCGTACAGTTGTTTTTATGGGCTTTAATACTTCTAGAACCAACTACAAACCTATAACTTGCATCTCATTTTCACATGATACAACAAAAATTGTGGGTAATTCTGACAAAGTAAGATAGGAGAAGGGAGAAGGAAAAGGGAGAGATAAAGGAGGTAGAAAAAAGTGGGAGGAAAAGGGAGAACAAGAGCATGTGAGAGGTAACAAGTAAGTGTGACAGCACATGTGAGTGCACCAGCAAGAGAAACCCAGTGAGGAGAGGGAAGGGCAAAGAGAAACAGAGGGGGCCAAGAGAGATGGGCGAGAGAGAATGAGAAAACAATTCTCTTTTTGCCAAATCTTGAAATGTGGCCAGGTGAAAAAGCTGGTGAAATGGACTTAATGAAACAAACACCTGCTTCTAATATACGAAGCATGATGATTTTTGTATAGTCGATTTCTTGTGTCAGAACTGCTGGTTCCAGCAATTGTAGTTAAGAGCAGATCAAAAGTGAGGGGTGGTGATTTCCTTCATTCTTCCTCCAAAGGATTATGTATTTTAAATAGATTTTATTCATCATAAGACAAACATGTCAGAAATGCTTAGTTCTAGAGAGGTCTCAGAGCTTCTTCACGTGGTCTGTGGCAGGAGGAGCTCCATTGAGCGGAGCTGCAGCTGGAAAGCTCTGTGCACTTAAACCCTCACTTTTCCACCCAAGATTCAAACTGCTATTCCAGAATTGCCAGCTGATGTACATGTCCATGTGTTAGACTTTTCAGTTATCTGTTCAGATAATTGGCTCAAAATTAACTTCACTTTGAGAAAGTCATTCACAACTCTCTATAAATTATATTTTTCCCCCTTCATCTGTTCATACAGAACCAAAATGCAATCTCTTTCTGCTAAAACCTAGATTGTCACTTCTAGAAGAACACACACCATGATTTTGTTAAATCTTGACCTGTGGAAAAGCAGGTACACTGACATATTTATACCTCTGGCAGGGAGGGGTTTAGCCCTCTGAAGGACCCTCAGGGGGTTCCCATTTACATAATGAAACTAATATGCTGCAACACACTCCAGCAATTCTTCTGGATCAGATACTTTGCATTTATTACGGTATTTTGGTGTACTTTTAGCGGGGAAATTTAATTAGGATTATCCATGGATAGGTTAAAAACTGAATCTGCAGATCATTTATAACTGGCCTGTATTTACTGATGCAGCAACAAACCCATCTGGTTAGGGCTTATTCTTTAATTAGTTCATTTAACATTTTTGTCCAAAGTGAATTGACTACAACTTTATACACAGTGCAGGGCATAAATCAGTCTCTCCATATCATATAACTGAGCAACTTAGTGGGGACTAATTCTTGTTGAGGGGAATTTTTATACATTTCATTCATTGTGCCAGAGCTGTCAGTGTGAAATTGTGACAACAGCTGGCTAAAAGTGAGGGATTATGACCTTCTCACAGTGATTACATGCTAAAAATTAATTGTGTTCGCCCCCCCCCCAGCACTGTAGCATTCTGATTACTCGAAGCAGAGAGCGTGGGTGGGTGTGGGCGAGATGTGTGTAAGAACAAATAGATTACAAGGCACACAAATCAATGCTTGTTATTGCTAAGTCATAAAAAATGGTTTCTAGCTAACAAATACTGAAAGAAAGAAAGAAACAACAAGTTTAATTTAATTACCAGTATATCTGTTTTGTACTCTGGAGCAACTGAACTAAGATAAATTGTGATACTAACATTCATCTGGATGTTATATTAAGATGCTGGTACAGCCATATCTTTCAAAGCCCTGAGTTTACTCCACCAATCATTTTAAAAAAATACCTCAGTCCTTTTCCATGCCATAAGTAATATAGTAAATCTTGTTTCTTTTAATGTTACAGCATCTTTCTTCTTGATGCTACTTTTTTTGCCAGCATTTGCTGCAGGAAATATTGATCTCTGCTTCTTCAAAATGAGTTTTCCTTGTACCCTTTCTTATTCAGTGGACCCTACAGTTTGTATGCTTGATATTGCACATTCTCTCTCTGGGGAAAACTCTGTTCTGGCACTTTGCAGTTTCTTTAAGCAGAATTCTTTTCACACTTTAAATAACACTGTGCTGTGCCAATTGTGAGAAACAAAACAAAGCCAGACCAAAGCCTGTTTGGTTTATTGAATATGTTTAGTTACACTGAAAACCATTAGTTGGAAGCCTGAAGGCCAAATGCAGCATTAAACTATCTCTGACTTAGTCATATCTTTTCCCAGAGCTTTGCAGCATGGTAAGCTAACACAGGAGCTTCAAAGAAGCGTCACATATTTTTGTGGTGATCAAAAGCCTATGAAACATCTTAATTAGCAAACTCCCTCTTCACAAGGTAGTTTAGTTAATATGGGGAAAAAATGGCTCTTGGGCCACAATTCAACACGGTAGGTAAGCACATTCCTAACACAAGTATGTAGCCACCTCTCTGTATTTTTTACACATCTATTTCTTTATTATTTCTTTATTACTTTAGGGACATCCTTCAATAATCCTTCATTGTTGTGTTTAGATCTCTAACAGCTGAGTTGTCTCCATCCACATATTCACAGATGGTACAGATCAGAAATACTCTTACTTCCTACAGATAGAAACTGTGCCTTTCTCTTCAGGATAGAAGCAGCAAACAAAAAGAATTGTAAATTATACGCACATATTTTTTCATCTGAGCGCTGATGGTGGTGGTTGGAAACATGGCTGTGAACATGGGGTTTGGCTGAGGAGAGAGAAATTCTCTCCCCTTGCCACATCCTATTAAACAATTGTCTTTATTTTCCAATGCCTGCATATTTATTTTCTTTGCTCCCAGCATTACATGAGCTGCTTTCCAATATGTGACTTACTTCTAAAAAATGCCCAGTCAACACATTTTCCATGACATCAGTGAGAACTGCTGGTCTCTGAACTTTTCCATATTTGTTTACTTTTCTGTAATCAAATTAATTAAACCTTTAGGTCCCCATTTTAGGAATGTTGGTAACAGTACTATCTGTGGGATCTTTTTCCAGCAGAACGAAGCAATAACAACTTTCAGTGCTGTGCTTTGAAGAGGTGCAGTCTCCCTCAGTCCCTCATCCAGCTGTGCTTCCACTGCCAGGGAGCACAAGCAGACCAGAGACATTCTCTCTCTTTTACCAACCCTGACCACTCTCTACCTTGCCTTTGCATGGAAAGTTAAAACTCCACTTAGACAAAATGTTTTTATAAAAGTGATTACTTTTGATTTTTCCCCAAGCCACTGGGGCAGGGAGTAAGGAAGCTGAGTTTATTACCTATGATAAACAAAAAAAAAGCCATTTTTAAAAATTTTAGTTGAAAATAAACTAGGAAAAAACCCTATGAAATATTGAAAAAAGTGAAATATTTAAGCTCCCTCGCAATGTTCTTGACTTTTCTATTTCAAGAAATAGCCATTTAAATAGAAAATTTTTATCAGATCAATATTCTAACATAATGCAATACAAACAGCTTTATTAGCAAGCTCTGCAGTGACATAAAATTATCCACAAGGGTTATTTTTTCTGCTTTAAGAAAAGATTGTGCACTTAAACAACTATTTCCATTGCCCAAGTTTCAAACTAGATTTTTTGAAAACATATTTCCAATTGCCATTTGGCAAACTAATTCTACTTTTGAGAAAAAAAGACCCTATAATGATTATATAAGGGGGCATATCTGTATTTTATCTCATTTATTTATTTTATTGGTTGTCTGATTTTTCTTTAAAAACACATTGGTTGAACGAACATTATCAACGTGAAATCTTGACATTTTTTGGGGTGGGTTTTTTTTAGTTTTTAAAATAAAATTAAATAGTTTAAGATACTACACCTATACCTGCATTTAATGTCTGCATGTGCAGTTATGAAGTAATGATATTTTTATATCTAGTCATTACATTTTGAGATTAAACATGGAATAATCTTTGCTGGATTTTGCTAAGCTAAGTAGATAAAGGCATTTGCACATTCCACTGTACATCAGCGAGTCTACTCAGGCTGCATGGGGAAGAAATGAAAATACAAGATCCACAGCACAGATACAAGAAGTCACGTGCTCTAACTAATACACTTCCTGATCTGTTGTTAGGAAGGTGGTGTCCATCTGAAAATTACCTTTTTTCCCTGCTCCGAGAAAGCAATGAGCTTAAATATTAACTCATGGAGATGGGGGGGGGGAAAAAAAAAGGAAGATAAAAAAGGATGATAAAAAAATTTCCTGAAAAAAAATTATTTTCTTTGGTTTATATAAAACCGCAAACAATGCAATGACAAAGCTGTCTTAGCACACATACACGTGGCCGTGGCCGCAGCCCTGGCGATGTCCCACGGACTGTGCCAGCTCCACAGGGCTGGGCTGCCCCAGAGCCCCGGCGCGGAGTGCGGGCTGCTGTCCGCCCTATCTCCATCCCTGGGAGCAGGAATGGATGTGTGCCGCGCTCTCAGACCACACAAATCACCCCGGGAGCAATAATAATTGTACTTGTAGCTGCAGCCAAGCTATTTCACGGACATGTGGGGTTGGCAGAAAAGTGAATCAATTTATAAAGGAGTGTGCAGCGTTAGATAAAGCCCGAGCCCTGACAGCTTTATCTGATAGGGTCGGTTTGTTTTTTTAGAAGTGAGTAGCCCTGAGGCGTTTTGCTGAGTTTTATCGAATAGTCACTTTATTTTAAGCAACAACAGAGGTTTAATAGGAAGGGGGAACATGCTGAAAGGTCACCTGTAGCCAGGTATTATCATCTGAGCTAATGCAAACTGTACATCATGTAAATCTCACTATAAAGTGACAATAAGCATTCATCTCTAGGGGTTGTTTCATCCTTATGCTCTCACTTAAAACACTGATGAATTTTCTTGGTTACTTAAATATGATTTTAATATAACTGACACGGACAGAGTAAGAAGGCATATTGTCATCAAAAAGGGAGAATAAAGAGAGTGGAATTCAGTTCATTCAGTAAAGTTCTTTTATAGAGCAATACATTTTAAGATAATTTCCGGAGCAGCAAATTAAACAGACACAGAAACAAACCTCTATACATCTTGAAATTATTATGATCACACAAAGCAATTACCACTAGATGCTAATTTCATATACTGCCAGAAAAACCTTAATTAAACATTGGAGATTGTAGAAAAAAAGAAATGAGAAAGGGAAGGAAATCTCAGAAGTTTTGGAGACAATTTTCCTCAGTTTTTCTTATCCATGCAAATGGTAAGAAGTTTAAAGCAAATATGTTTTGCAATTAATTAATCTAACCCCAGAAGCAGAGATGCTCAGTCCATTGAGCCAATCCACAAATTACATGAGGAAAGCTTGCAAGACAAACCACTGCAAGAGCATTCAAAAACCCTTTCATTGGTGTTATTTTCAGTCACCCATTTCATTACAACAACAAATGTATGTAAGCAAAAACCCTACATAGAAATGGTGGTATGGGGAAGATACATTTCAAGAACAAGACCACAATTTTTTCTGAATGCTATCACAGCACTGCTCACTCTATTATTTGCAGAAATAAGTCAATCAATAATTATAAAATACTCAAAGGCAATATGTTTACAAGGTTTAAATTAGTAAACCCCTCTCTCAGGTTAGAAAAAATTCCTAGCACACACCAAAAATGTCCTGTAAATTTTAGCTGAAGACCAATGTTTTAAAACTTTAAACACTGGGCCTTCTATCTCAAATCCACATTCACGAATCAACATGAAAAATAACTTACATTAAGGGACCACAAAGATTCTAACCCACTAAATGGAAAATTCTAAATTTTAAGATTGATGAAAAATAATGATCAGTATTTAGGAAACTACACTTTTTGGGCTGAGTGTCAAGAATTGTCAAATTTGTTGCATTCTTCTTTAGAAAGTTTGAGGTTCCCATGGCTAAATATTCAACACTAATAAGTTGCTTTTGTTTATTTTTGTTCAGGTCCCTAGGATCCCCAGACACCAGTCAGTGAGAAATCCCTCTGCTGTATCTCCCTACATATCTTTTATTAGAAGTTGTGATTTTGATGGAAGAGTGCAGGTTTTTATCTGTCCAGGTAGCACCCAGCTCTTGTCCATATGAGGACCATATCCCTGCTTCAGTGAGTAAATAAAACTCTTAATCATAAGTAGTGGTTCAGACCCTACAGGAACACAAGGACCCTGCCACCTAAGTAGACAATAAATACTTCAGCTTTCTATTTAAATTTAATCTAAAGGTCTAAAAATATTTCAAAAATGTAAGGCAGTTGTGCTTCCTAGTCCTCCCAAAGAGCATAACTGCATTTTACACGTGCAGACACTAAGAAAGAGAACAGATGGAGAGAATGTCAGCAGGGCTGGCAGAGCAGACACAGTCCTGCCCTCCTCATTCTAAAGAGGCAATCTTTGCAACCCCAAATTTCAGGAAACTTGAAATCTGAGCTTTGCAGTGGTCCATGTACTCTTCCCTGTACTGAAGAATTTTGAGCTGTGCTGTCAGCAGACACACACGGGATCTGTACCACAGACATGTGCAAGGAGCAGCAGACACAGTTCTGAGTCTCTTTTGTCATCCATTACACAACGAACTTGGAATATTTTGGTTTTTCTACTTGGTATCATCATGCACTGGATTATATTTTTTACACAATGACAGATGCATTTTATTTTATTTATAGCCAACCATATGTTTATTTTCAGGTATCTTAATAGAAATTCAAAGTATTACATTCTGGTTGATTACTATACTCAAGACTCTAAAGAGGATAGGGAGGGTTGGATTTTTTAAATCTGATTTAATACATCATTTATTCAGAGGCATTTATTTAAATATTCATAAAACTCTTTATCTTTAAAAATCAAATCTCTAGTTGGGTGTTGGGGGTGGGCATAGACCAGTGGGAAACACAACAAACCGCAAAAAGTCAAAATCCAATTTGTCAATATTTTTATTTTTTCACAACAAGTATGTCAAGTCCCATGAAATATTTAGGTTATGCTTTTTGGCCCCCATCTCACACTTTCTCTCGGTTGCATATGTTGGTTATTCATTAGCTGTGAAACACTGCAGCACCTCTCCCTCTCCAAGACCTGCCAGCTACCTCCATCTGGCACCCAGTCCCCGAGAGGAAGGGACTCTGTTGCTGCCCTGCCTGAGCCCTGCATTCAAACAATTCCCAGCACAAGCTTTTTTTTCCCTGCAATCCCAAGGCAGTGCTGTCACGACACGATTCTGTGCCTCCCTGCGACCGGTGCACAAACTCAGTGTCGCTGTGTGTCCTGCCATGCAGCTGGAACAGGCGGGAACTTCAGGGATGCAGGAGTGTGTGTGTGTTTGTGCTTTCAGCAGTGACCTGCTGTCTCAGCCAGCTGAGAAGGGGCGAGGAGCCCTGAGCTTGTTTTGTGTGAGTGCTGCACGCAGGAGCTGGAGAATGCCACACCCCGCCCATGGCACACTGCGTGCACGCCCTGTCAGCATCCCCTGGGTGCTGTGCTCCGGTCCCTGGGGTACTCTGGGATGCTCAGCTTCGCTGCTGGCTGAACTGGCACTCAGCAGAGTGGCAGCTGTGTCCCTTAGCCTGGGCAGAGACTCCAGGTCCCCAAGCTACCTCCGTGCAGGAGCAGCCAGGCAGGAGGGAGCCCTGGGCTGGAGCAGGCAGCCACGCTCTGTGCATCACTTAACTTGAGTCACAATCGTGATCCAGAGTCTGAGAAACCCTCTGTTCATCTACAGCCCCAGTGCATTCAGTATAAATGCTGTTGCTGTAAAGCAAATATCCAGGGTGAACGAGGTCATCAAATTTGTCTCAAAACATGTTTGATTGATCCATTAATTGCCCAGATCTAACTCAGTGAGTTGCCTGCATTACGCACGTATTTAAATGACTAAGTGGCCCCGTTCGTTTGGAGCTGAGCACTGGATTTTGTGATATGCCAGTGCAGTAGAGTGGAAAATAAACAGCATTCTCAACTGCTGAATAATTAATTCTTTTACTGAATTAAATATGAAAATAGTACAGGTCATTTAGAATTTCTTCTGCTTTTTAATAATACTCTCTTCAAAACCTATTACATTACTCAACTTCATATCAACATCTATTTTATTTACTCTCCATTTTTAATATGCAGCACACTGCAGTATTTTGTACTAACAGCCACATAAAAACATCAGAGGCTGTCAAGTGGGAAGTGTAGGTTTTGACACCACCGGGGTGTTGTCAGCTTGGAGGCAGCTTGGGATTGTGGTTTAGGCTTCATAGCTCAATTTCACTCAAAAGTGAAGGTAACAAAATAGTTAAGAACATTTATGTAGTAACAGGGGGCTTCCTGGGGAAAAAATTGTTTAAGTATATGCATCTGTCCATAATTCTCAGCACTAACAATAGGATCCTGCTGCCTGTATAATGAAGAAGGGAAATAACCTCACAACACCGTTTATCAAAACAAGAGCTAGACAAATGCAGATTTAAAAAAAAAAAAAAAAAAAGAGGAAAAAGTAAGCTTATTTAAGTCTGAGGCTCCTATGCATGTCCTCATTAGTGACATACCACAAAAATCACTTTCCCAAAATGATGAACTCTATCTGTCCCTTCTCCCTAAGTTTTGCTGTGGGAAGAGCTGCCTCATCCATGTATGTGGCAGTGTTACCAGGGGTGGGAAGTCCTGCTTCTCTGAGCACAGTGTACTCTGATCAGAACCACCAGGACTCACAAACAGTGATTTGCTACAAGGCTTCCCAGAAATCTGGGCCTGTACCTGCTCCTCTCCCCTCACCCAGTTTACACCTTTTGCAATATTTGGATTTTTAGAGGATAAATTCAGGACCACACTGCCCCACCACTGCACCCATGCAGGACCACAGGGGAGTCTGCTGGAGAAGCTGTAGTTAACAGAACTCTTTGTCAGAAAATCCAAGATGAGATAAAAAGTCATCTCTCATCCTGGGAAATATTAAGGTGACTAATGCCAAAACATAACAAAAGTGCTGATATTTGATAATACAACATAGCCAAATATACCAATGCAATTGCCAAATTTAAGATTTGTACAATAGCCTGTTTTCATTTGTGAGAAACACTTCTTCAATATTTGCATTGGGGCAACATAAAACATCTAGAAAGA
Organism: Ptilonorhynchus violaceus; assembly: GCA_013397565.1. Classification (NCBI taxonomy): domain Eukaryota; kingdom Metazoa; phylum Chordata; class Aves; order Passeriformes; family Ptilonorhynchidae; genus Ptilonorhynchus; species Ptilonorhynchus violaceus. Next base: position 3,926,437 of record VZRJ01008268.1, read on the forward strand.
ATATGTTACTGACAGGAGGTGGAAAGTGTCAGCATAGAACTTAAAAACTCATTTCTCTGTGAAAATTTGAACACTGTAACCCCTAGAAACTGTCTTCAAGCACTTTCTATTTTCTTCCAATTCATCTACTCATATTTCCATTGTGAGTTTTGAGCTTCTTGATGATGGTCAATTAAACAACTATTATAATATAGCTGTTTATGCAAATAACAAACACCAGAACAGCATGTATGTGATGGATTTCATATTATTTTCCCTTATGATCAAAATTACTTTGTCCTTAAAAACAAACAAAATATCTGAAAAAGAACCCCAAACAGATGATGTTCAAGTGATCTTTAAAGGGTAGTCATACTTTAACAAAAAAACCCCAACAAGCCAACCAACCCTTCTACAGTTTTTAGAATTAAACTGAAAGCAACAAAAAATGTTAGCAATGCAATCCAGTCAATTCGGGCTCTCTCTGCTTGAAGTTGAGAATCTGCCAACTCATATAAAAAATTTGCATTTCAAAATGAAACCTAAAATCCTTCTTTACCTGTTTGAAATGAAAAGAAATCCCAGTGGAGTTTGCAAAATATATGCCCATTGTCTAATGACCTTCTAATACCAGTGAAAGAACATCCAAGAACATTGCAGATAATTCTGGTCTAATCAGGTTAATGATGGAAGCCAAGGCCAGGACTACAGCAAGCTGTTCGTTAGCATTTGATATTTCTGGCAAATAAACTCACTGCTGTTCACCCATTAAGTTCACGTCCAACAAATAGTAACAACTGCTCCTGACAGTACAGAATATTCTGCTCCTGTATCGAGTCCTGCTGCTGAAAGGAAGCCACCACTGACATGAGAGAGGAGACTGAGCTTCTTTCAATACCTTCTGTTAAACCAGCACAGCAGTAAAGTTCCAGCTGAACAGGGCAAAAACTGATGATAATTTTTTAGTTTTTCTCACTGTCTAAGGAAGTATCTGGGGAAATTTTGTTCTTTATTGAGATGCAGGACAGGGAAAATAAACCAGAACCACATATTATTATGTTCTCAGCCTTCATACTGAGCTCATGGTTCAGTGATCACGTACTAAACATGATATTTTTCACAAGTACTGTTCAATCTACCATGTGCAAGATTCCAGATTTTTGCAGGCTTTTAAATCCCAGTTTCATGTGTCTCTCACAATCAGTATTCACTGGTGAGCCGCATGCACATAATCAAGCTTGCTCCAGCTGATTCCTGACCAGCTTTAAAAGGCCCGGAAGAGCTGTTTTCTCCAGCTGGATTGTTGATTAAAGCTATCTCAGCAAACATGGAATATATGAGCACTCAGTTTCCAGCCATTCACCTAGAGACTCTCAGGAAATGCAAGATTTGCTGAGGTCAGGCTGAGCTGTGTATAAAACTGATAACTTGTTTGGCCAGGAGGCATCATTTCCCTGTTCACTACAGGGGCTCCTGCTCTGCAAGCCAGCAGTCCTTGTTACAGTTTGGAGTTGTGGAATGCCTCAGATTCCTTCAGAGTCCCAAATCCTTCTGCAGCCAACAGAGTCTTGAATGACATCCATCACCAGCCACCTTGAGGAGTTGCTCAGGTAACTCCTGATTCCCTGAGAGGTGGGGAGGGACTCTTCCCCTTCCGTGGGGAGGTCAGTGAGGAAATGGAACTACTCTTTTCTCTCCATGTGGGGACACCACTATGGCAGTGCCTAAAAAAAGCCTGAACTGCCTTTCTCCCACTGGAATCACTCCCTACTGTAACAGTCATCCCACTGATCTCTCCTCACATATTTTTCTGCTAACCTGAAAAATACACTGGAGGTAAGGACATACACATATTCAGGAATTCAGAGAAAAGAAGGTTTCTAAGGAGTATCTTAATATTACTCAAGAGTCTACCTGATTTTTCAGAAGAATCTGGATTCCTATGTCCAGCCCAGGTGCAGGTTGGACACGGAGTTCAGCTAAGCATGTCAAGCAATACCTGAAGTTCAGTGGAAGTCAACAAGACTCATGCAAAAGATCAAGACTTTCAGGTCATCTAAACTATTAGCAAAAACTATAAAAATATACAAAAGAAAGACAAGCATCAGCCAACAAATAGAGTATCAAAGAGCAACAGTTCCTGTGGTAGGAAAGGAATCAATTTCCTCACAGCTGGTTTCTCAGCATTATCCTTTGGTCCTCCCCAAAGATACAGGATCTCTGTCTGGAAGCCTCAATCTTCCTAGGAACGATCACTTTCTAGAAGGTGGGGTACAGTGTACTCATTCTGCTAAAACTAATCTATTTCCAAATAAGTGAATTGTTCTGTCTCTTGCAATTGCCTTGCCTGGCTGGCAAATAACAACTACCAAAAGCAGGTGATCAACTTTTTGCTCTTCCATTTCAGTGATCCATATAATGTCTGGATGTGTCTGTGCTGTGCAGGGAAGCATTTTGTGAAGTGATAGACAGGGTTCCCCTGGAGAGCTAGACTGAAACTTCTTTGGGATCCAAGCTGTAAACTCTCTGGCACTAAACACTACCTTGGTATCAATACCATGCCCATTCCTTTTGTTGCCACCTTGTTAGGGAAAACAGACTGCAGTCCTTTACAAAACACAAGTAGAATACATCTAATGGCCCAGAACTCAGAAGAAAAATGAAGACAAGATGTATCCTTGCAAAAATTTTGGAAATTAACTTTTCATAATTTTAGAATTGTAAATACTACATAAATATACCTCCTTTACACACTTCTTCTACAGTTGCCACTGTATTCAGTGGACACACAGAACTGAAGTCTCTTTGGCAGGAAGCAAAACAAAGGATTTGCCAACTGAATCAGAGGTGAGAGGGTGGGGATAAATACTCTGATAAGACTTTATGGTCTATTTTTGCAATTACACGGTATAATTTTGACTATTTAAAGAGACACATTCACTTTTTCCACTGACAGTTGCACACCTATACCATCTTACAACTTCCTGAATAGTCTTTACTCCACACTTTAAATGGTTACAAATATGGACTCTCTAAAACGGCAATGATTGTGCAGCCAACACACCACAGGCACAAAACACAGGCAGGTGAAAGACTGGGAATGTAACAGAAGTTAGAACACCATAGCAGCTCTGACTTTCTCCACAGCAGCTGTAAAAAGTTTAGGAATTATTTCATATCTACTTACGAGACACATGCTTAGATACACTGCAAAGGTCAGCTGATAGTTACAGCTCCAGCTCTCAGTGAGAGCAACCTGGCTGCTCCAAATTCAACAGTCTGGCTTTGATCCTCAGGGAAATATGTTCTAGCCATCTCCTGCTTCCACTCCAAACTGATTGATGTACTTCAGCAGTTGCTGAAGGAGAGATATGAAAAAATTTACCAATCTGTCTAGAAGAGCCCATCAAGGGGTCTTTTATGTGTAAACATTTCCTGATTTGATGACAACTTATAGGATAAATGATTTGTCTCACTATGTTTTTAATTACTCAGTCTAGACAAGATTAATTGCAATTTATCTCAGTTGAGGTGAGCAAGAATATCAACATCCCCTATTGAGCACACATCTCCTATGGAGACAATCCATATCCTCCTTGTCTTTTCTCCAAACACTACAGAGATAAATTGTCTTCTGCTCAAGGTGCTCCTAGCTTATCATCCCCAACAGCTTCTTCTAACCAAGTCCCAGGAGGTTTCTAAAAGCCCTGAGGCCTAAGAGCTCGGTCCCTGTGGGGCTCTGTTTCCAGTGTTTCCAGGTTTGCCACCACGACTGCACTTTGATGAAGGAGGCACCTCAAAATTTGGAGAAGGGAAAGAGCCTGTAGCTCCGAGAGACTGCTCCAGTTAGCCATGCCAAGGAACTGACAGCGCAGGCGGAAAGGGAGCAGCACACAGGCACAAAGCAGAAATGACGGAGCTGGCAATGACATCAGGTGAGAGGAGCAAGACAGAAGATCATGTGCTGTTGCTGTTTGACAATGAGAGGAAGGAATCGTGACTGGATTGCAAAATTAACTGAGAGCAGTAAATAAAACAAGGTAGAAAAAGCAGATGGAAGAAGCAACATACTTGGGTACATTATGAGACATTCATTACGAGACCGCCTGCAGCAGGGGCTGAAACCTCATTAGTCATGTGTACTTCTCTGCACCAAATGTGTGATATTTACAGTTATGATTAGTTTACAGACTAGTTGAAGTTTGGACCAATGCCTGTTTTTGTTCTTTCAGAAGCACTTGAACCATCTTCAGGGTAAACAGATATGACTGAGAAAAAATATCTGATGTAGAGCGGCTAAGCAGTAGCTCATAGAGCAAAGCCAGCAATAACGGGATATAAAGATAGAAAAACAGTAAGAAAAGAAGAGATGAATGTGGACTGATGGCAAACACTGCAGGTGTATGGTATTCATCCAGTTGGGCAGTTAATGAAATAACCTATAGATTTGAGACTGTCTTTTAAAAACAAGAATTACTGCCTGATATCAGCTGACTGATTCATCCTCCACTTTGCTGGAGATTTAAGCAGAACTGCAGGATACACAGTCTACTTCTCTTACTGTTGATATTATGCATTATCATGAAGAAACTGGGAAATAGTAGGTAACATTGAACCCTAATCAGAATTTTAGTATTAGGGAAGAAAAAAGACTTAATTTTTTTAAAATAATTTTTTCTTAGGGTAGCTCAAAGCACTTGGTCAGTGTAGGATGATTCTGAATCAGGGCAGAATCATCATTGTTAGTAGAGTTTTAGGATGCTGCTCTCACCAAACAATATACACCTGAACTGGCAGAGGGCTTCTCAGTTGCAGAGGAAAAAAAGGATCAGGGTTGCAATTGTGGTGGGGAGAGAGTGCAAAGAAAAGAGGATGGAAAGTTGGCCAAGTAGAATAGAAGGGTAAACAGGGATCATCTGGCTCCTCATGTGAGGAATGAGACAAACTTACAAAAAGTGAAGAGTGATGAGTTTTGAGCAGGATGAATATTGATCTCTCACTCCCTGTCTCTCCTTCCCTACCTATCCCAGCTTGTCTCCAGTTTTGGCATCCCTTGTACTCAGGGTACAAACCTGTTTTTGAAAACTGCTACATCAGGCTCCTGCTTTACTTCTTTCCTTCAGCCTTCTCTGCTCCTCTGTACCTCTCTGTGGAAGAAGAGACCAAGTGGGCAGCCAGTCCCTGCCCTGGCAGTGCGAAAGGACGACACACCAAAACTGGAGGCAGGGATTAGCAGCTGAAGAAGGTCTCAGAGAAGGGCTTTCTGTTCTTCCTTCAGAGGAAGCTGAAGCAGACCGTTGCTGCTGGAAGAACATGACCCTTGTAGTCCAGCTAATCAGGTTTTTTGCTGCTGATGTGATGGGTTCAAGTAACTCCCTGTGAGGCCACACGAGTGCCAGAGTGGCACTGTCAAAGGGACCACGGTAACATCAAGAACGAGCCTAACTACCCCTCTCAGCAGCAGTGAGTCGCTGGATCAGCTCGTATTGGATCAAATCCTGTCTACCTGCACCTTAAATTTCCCTGCTGCTCCCTTTCCAAAGCTGGTAAAAATCCAGATCTGATCATAGAAGGCTAAAACCACTTAGGTGAGACCCTTCTGTGCTGAAATCAGCTCTCTTTTGATTTTCTGATTCAGTGCATTCAACCCTTTGAATTACTACTTTTAGGAGCAATTGTCCCAATGATTATTAACTAGAACTTCCCCTCTCAGCAAGGAGTTAATTACTTTCTGTCTAGAAAAATGAGTGTCATGTTGCTAGAACCTTGCCAACCCAACACAGAGCTCAGTGCATCATGCGAGAACAACCATCAATTCAGCTGGTTTTGGAAAAGATGCTCTGAATTACCCCAGGTTATCTGAGTTGAATTTTATTTTTCCAGATTTATGGCTGACCATTATTCCCATGCTTTGTTTTATATCAGCATGTGGCAAAAATTGATAGGTTTTTGATTTCTCCCTCTCATATTTTCCTTGGAATGCTTCATACAAAAAATCTAGTAAGGTGTTTAGAAAGTCAGCTGATGTATGAAGACATTAACAATCTGAGGAATATTAAATTACTTGGAGACTGGAGAGCAAAACAAAAAGAGGAAAACTTCTTGGGAAGAGATAAGCACAGAAGAAAATATACAATTCACAGAGTTCTGCATCAAATGACTTTAGCACATGTGTGCACATTTATGCTATTTCCAACAGAAAATGTCAAAGGAATTTTCCAAAGCTCTGCTAAATGAACACAGACTTTTCTGCAGGTGAATTCTTCTTAAGAGTTTGCAAGTCTTAAATAATTATGCAGCCTGTTTAAACAGATAACATGTTCCATGTGATCCTGGCAGCCCTTAAGAGAACCATTGCAAAATTTATGTTATCCTTTTTAGGTTGTATTTGGTTCATTTGTATTGGATATGTTCTGGATTTATTCTCTGTAACACTGAAGACACAGGGGGTCTACATGATACAGAAGAAGAACAGATAAATCCAAAATGTTTGAGCAAAAATAAATCAGTTTTTTGTGTGTATAACAACAAAAGGGTACCTGAAAGAATCGACAAAAAGGGATGTTGAAAACAAAATTGAATGGCAAAGTCTACAAGAAGCTACTGCAGACAAAAGTTGGGATTCAAAGCTATTATGAACATATATGTGGACAGCAGACCTATCTACAGTTGCTATAATTGAGAACAATCTATATATTTTGGAAGGAAGATTGAAACTTGATTAAACCCTCAAGCAAATTCTGTAGTGAGATGAGGATTGAGGCCCGTGTGAAGATGTGCCATAGTGTGTCTGCCTGCTTGAGGTCCTTCTAAAGAATCTGGCTTGGGTCACTTCTAGAGATGGGATATTGGACTGCCTGCTTTTATCCAGGATGAAATGTCTGTGTTCCCAGGAATTTCTAAACTTTTGCTTGAGGACAAACATTTTTGAAATTATTGACTTGCTTTTCACCACCTTTATATTAATGTTTAAGCACTACTTAAACAATTGGTACACGCTTATTTTTACCACGTAGCCATTTATAAACTCAGCTAAATGTAATTTCTTATTTTATTGATTGAATTCAATGGGTTTCAACTACACATGTGCCTCAAGCAGCATTATAACCTTCAGCTCTTCATGAGTTTCTGATTGTCCTTAATACAATTAAAAAAATGGCTATGATTTCCTGATGTTATGTAGTTGCTATATTTAATCACTAAATTTTCAGGAAAAAAAAGCTTTAAAAACCCCTCAAAAAATACTGGAATAAGTAAGGTTCTGAGATCTATGTAGAAAACATTGCCACCATATTGAAGAATGTTCCCAGCACTGAGCACTGGCCTTGTACAGAGCATGTATTGTCTCAGCCATATCTAGAGTTACTAATTTTGGTTCAGCCTATTCAGTTTAAGGCCCAGAATAACCAACCAAGCCAATTAGACCAGCAAATCCATTATCTCTAAAGAGAAAGAGATAGGGCTTTAGAAGGAGTACTTGTTTAAACCTCTAATCTGGAATCAAGGATCCTTCTCTTTGATGCAATAGAGAAATCAGAGGGGAGATTCAAAATCTGAAGGATGAGCTAGAAAAATGAATTTGTACAGATGTGCTGAGAGCAAGACTGCATTTCTACAGGCAAGAGAAGAAGGGTTTACAGTAACCAAGATGTGACCTGACAGATCTGGTGAGCAATTTGAGCAGTGCGAACTGACTGAGAAGGTACTAACTTAGAACTGTGGAGCAGAACGAGACAGCATGACCAAGGCATAGGGAGGGTGTGAGGATCTGCAGAAATACCTAAAGAGGATGACTGTTGTTTTTTTGAACCACAAAAATTGAGAGTCCTGCTTTAAACTCAATGACTCGTAAATAGAACAAAACATATTAAGGAGGAAGCTGAAACAGGGTACTAGATCATAAAACCTATTAGATGTCAAATGGGATTCTGTGGTTCTCTCTTGGCATAGACAATGCTGACTTGTCTTTCAATCAGTACTAATGGAAACATCTCTTTTCCTCCTCAAAAAAAAAAAGATGCAAAAAGATTTAATATAAACAAATTATTTTTTAAAACAACAAATCATATTTAGTATGTGCTGATGACTTGCTGCCCTTTGTATACATATGTTTTTGCTATGACAAGACCGTGATTTTTCATTAACTTGACAGTGTGATTCAATGTAATCCAATCCAGGTATATAAAGAGAGCTGTGTATAATCAGAAAAGTACTAAAACAGAACTCTTCTGAAAAGGCATTTGGTGTGATGGTGAAACTTCAGGAAACTGAATCAGAAATCTGAAGCAGGAAACAGAAATCTAAAACAGTGCTACAAATCCCAGTGGGACAGCCATTTGTAGATGTGAAGTATTCCCACCACAAATCTTGGTATTCGTGCATTATATAAACGTAAGTGTTCTTCTGGGAACAAATAGAGGAGAAAAAAGAATCTTAAATTGTCCTGAAACATTAGAGCATTATTGTTTATTCCCATGTAGTTTAAATTCTCAGAGTATTCCTGTTTTGAACCTCTATTTTTAGGGAACCTAACATGAGGCTTTACTATGCACATTTAGTTGCAATTTGGCATGCAAGGTATAAGCCCAGAAGTGAAATTATTTTAGTTAATTGAAAGGGAGAATGTAATCAGTCAGAGTCTTTTTCTAATTAAAAACTGCAAAAAAATAATTAATTCCAAATGCTTTCTTGCACAAAATAGCTCCAAATCAGATAGGGATTTAGAATGTATAATTCAAGCTTGAATACAGGGTGGAAATCCTCTCCAGAAATTTCCAGGGTATTTGCATCCAGATTTTGGAACTGGGAACAGTTTCTGTTCAGACATTTTAAAAGATGTAAAACAAGATGTCTATATATACTATGCATACTATACATATGTTCTGAGCCCCTTAGGGAATTTGAAATTACAGTATGAGTAAAAGACCCAGGGGCTTAGTTTGGATTTGAAAGACCCACAAAATTATGAGCATATCAGTGTATAACTACTTCATCCATGTAACAGAAATACAGACTGTAGGTGGAAGCAGCACTTTGAGAGGCAAAACAGTTTAGTCCAATGTTCCTGATATTTTTTACTAGGAGATTTTCTTTTGTGCAATTTAAATCTTCCTTACTATATTTTAAGATCTTGTTTGCTTATTTTACCCATCCTAGACAGGAAGAATAAGTTCCCTATGTCTTCGCATACTACAGGGAAAACATTTTCATATCACCCCCTTGATGCTAAACATTCCTATTTCCTTTTTCCTTCTTTCCATGGAGATTATGCTGAGTTCCTTTTCAGTTTGTTCAGCCAGTTTATGTTTCCCTACAGCAGAGTGCCCACATCTGGACACAGTAGACAGTCTTTCCAATGCTAAGTGCAAGGGAGAAAAATTTCATGGCTTTTCCAGGCTGCAAAATATCCCATAGGTCTAGGCACTGCATAGATGACATTATTATGATATACTGTGAGGGTACTTACTCCCTTCTGACAATATGATATTTGTCACTTGTGATTTATGTGTGATTTCTTATAATTGTCAGGTCCTGTTCTGAAGGATTTCCAATTTTACCTCATTTGGTGAATGAGCAGCTTACTCTTATCAAAATATAGTACACTGGCTTTCTGTGAGAACAAATACAATATATTTTTAATCAAGATTTTGACTTTGTCATTCTGAGCTCAAAAATAGACTAATACTTTCAGTGCTTTTAGAGAAATTGAAGTCAAGCTGACTTGTCCATAGTTTTCCTCTACCCTCACCTTCTTTTTTTTAACTTACCTTTCCTAAACTTCCCCTGCATAACCTATGTTCTACACATCCTCAAAGATTAGGTGTTCATCTATAAAGTTCAATTGGTCCAACTGGTTATAAAAATACCCAAAATAAACAAACAGAGAAAAAACCCAAACAAAACCAAATAAAACATCTGTGGAGATTTTTTGATGATGCTATTAAAAGATTAGTTTGTTCTTCTCAATCTGCTTGTAGCAATGGGTTGTGACCTTTTAAACTAATTTTCCTCCAGCTTATTAGTGGTCCAGAAGTGACTTAACAGGCAAAAAATCAGAGGTACTACAATAATTAAATCAGGAGTAGAGTTTCTATCACCATTTGGTTTTATAGTACTTAACAGCATGGTGGATGTGAGATCAGTGAGAGGCCATCCTTCCAGAAAATTCCTGGTGGTCTATCCCTGAAGGAAGCAGGACATGGTTTACAATTACTTGTTTTATGGCAGATTTCAAACATCTCTGACAGAAATAGAAGTGTGTTGTGCTGCGCTGCCATACATTTGAGGCAAGATATGGCAGACATTCTTTGTAGGTTGTTTTTTTAGATTGTTTCAAAAGGTGATAATTATTATGGGTTTGTTTCTACAAAATTATAGTCTGACACATTCTTTACATATCTTTCAACTGACATTTGCTTTCACCATTATTTTCAACCATACTCATATCTGGAGGTGCCTACAAGACTTCCACAAGCAGGTAGGCTAAGGTTTTAATTTTCATTACTCCAGTACCTTTCTGGGTTCCCATTTCACTGTCACCTGAAGATCTGTCCAAGTGATAATGTTTGTGTATAAATAAAGCACTGTCTAGAGCTCCGTTTTTGAGGCAGGCAAAACTATTTTGGCCATGAAATCCTATTGCTAAGCAAGAGCTTTGGCAACCTTAGGTCAATGCACCGAGTCATCCGCTTATGTACCTACAGCACCCTTCAATTGCCTTCCTGCTTCAGATTAGATTTGGTGGTATCATATCCACAATCATTCCCCAGATAATCCAAAGTCTGCACAAGGAATACTGACTCAAACTATGACCTGCAAAGATTGAGGGGAGTTCTAACAAAAAGCCCTGGTTGTCCTTCACCGTGTTAGCTCAGAGAGGGAAGCACTGAGTAGGGGCCATCCTGGAGAGCCTATTAATTAACTAATGAACCAGGTACGGTTCTCCAGCAAGAGAGATTATCTCAGAGTACAAGAAACCTTGAATGGAAAGTGTTCAATGCTGCATGTCTAAACTTTGAACATTAGAATTCTGAACAAAGTCCAGCAAAAGGATCTGCAAGTGACCAGTTACTGTTCCAAACACAATCTTTGGAAGCATCTGACGAGAACAAGGAATTTCAGGTGAATAAGGAATATGCAATTCAGCATTAGAGGACCCCTTTGATACAGCCCTGAACAATGGTGGTCAAGGGGAATGTGCACCACCCTGGAAAATCATCTCTATGCCTAAAACAAATGCTAGAGAAGACCAGTAGTGAGAGATCAATTTCTGAATTGTGTCATTTGCTTGAGTGTGGAGTTGCCTTCTCCTGTACAAAGTAAAATTTTATCTGATGCTTTGCTTTTAAAGCCATTTGAAGTTTGAAGTCTTAGGCAGTTTGTGACTAAGGAAGTGTATCATCTTGATAGAATAAATTGTTTTCTGGCTGTTGAATATTAATTGTAGGGTTATCACAGACTGAGAAATTTGGTCATTTGAGACCAGGGAGAAGGAGAAGCATATGGTTTGAGTTGGCTTTCAATCAAAGCCTACATTGATATAAGTAAATTCAGTACTGTGCTAACTTAAAAACACCTGCAAGACTTTCCTAAAGCTCTGATTTACTTCTAGCTGAGGTAGAGGATTTTATTCTGTTTTCAAATCTAGAAGACTCAGGCACACTTTACATTTGCTCAAGGTTTTACAGGTAAATAATATAACACCCCTGACAGGTTATAATTAATGGTTGTTTAAGGTACACACACTGTTGGATGATAACACTGTAGTGACAGAAGTGCAAGGCAGGATGTCTTTTAAACTGATATATTACAAATGAATATTAGCACAGAATATTTTTTCCAGTACAGACAATGGTCCTGTGGACTTTGAAATCAGAGATTTTATAAATGGTTTTTCACTCTATAGCCCCTTGTGCCTCCTTAGAGTGTCCCTTTCAGGTTTGTGTGTCAGCTTGACTTCTAGAATAAAAAAATTAAAAATTATTAATTCTACAATTTGCATGAAAGTCTTGTATCCTCCTACAGTTGCCATGTAGTAAGATTAAAATACTGCTCAGTACTCACAGACTTAATTCTTTAGGGGTATCAGAGGGGAAAATACAGGAACTATCACAGAGACTGTGAGGTCAGGAGCTGGTTCAGTCCCACGTCAAGAGGCATCTGGAGTCAGTTTGAATAAAATTGTCAAGCTTCTGTGGTGTGTCTGTGTTCAGAAAGCAGAGGTGTGTTCTGAGGAGTTGGAAGAGACTTCCCTGGTGCTGCACTGAGTCACTGTTCCACAAGGCCTTGTTTGGGGGATGAAAAGCACCCACGAGCTGTTTGAAGGGGGACCTCAGCAGCTCCTGTGAACATGATGAGCACAGCTCTGGCCCTCTCTTTGTTTGACCTTCTGTTCTTACATTCTTTGGCAGGAGAAGCTTGTTAGAACAGAATCATTCACCACATGGGATAACGCAAAGCAAGGGGTTTCTTTTTCTTCACTCCACCCCTCCTTCTCTATTGCCTGTCCCTCCAAAGGGAGACATTATTTAGCTTTGTAACTAAAAATCACATTGGTAATAAGCATGTTAAATATATTGCCTAATTATATTGTAGTTATTTTGTGAAGGGTTCTGTGCTTTTGTTCAATCTTGTCTTTTTTCTTCTCTTGCCTATGAAGAAGATTTATGAATTATGCATGCAAACATAATTAAGAATAACAATTGGTGAATTTTACCCAAGTGACACTGCTCTGTCTTTCAGTCTCTCACACAACTGTAACTGTACTGAGTTTAAGCAAGTGGCAAAGGTTCTCTACTAAAACCATAAGTACTCTGTCCAAAGTTTCTTTGTGTGCCAACAGCACGGTATGTGGGAGAGTAGTTTTGCTATCTAATTCCTACTTATTTCTAAGAGATTAAAAGATTATCCTTTGAACTGAAGAAATATTGACCAGGTATATAACTGAGTTAAGTTCTAGGGGAGGTGCTGGAGGTGGGTCTTAGGAAAAAAAAAATGCTGCTTAAGTTTTAAATATTAGATCAATATATCACAAATGGTTAGCCTGAATTATGAACTTTTCAAACATGAAGTGAATTATTCACGGTCCTTCTATTTGATATATAGAAGATAGCTGCATTTTCAGATTCTGAACATAGAGTGTCTTTTGTCCTCTTTTGAATGGAATTTCTTTACTCACACAGAGACCAAGAAAATAATTTTACCCACAGCTGACCTGAGATCAGCCCCCTGATGCTTATCAGAAATTATTCTGGAAATGACAGATATAAAATAGTCTTACAAAAACTCTTACAGTTCAACTTTAATCAGATCTATAGTTTTGTTCAAGTCCTTTTATTATTGGAATGTTGACATCTTTCAAAGAAATCACTCCAAACAAAGGCCATGAACACTTGCTGTTAGCAAGCATATATAATTCAAGAATAAAAGACTTGCCACCTTTGCAAGATAGGCCACTAAGACAGCTTGTTTTCCCACTCTGTGTATGAAGGAGTTCTAATATCTCGCCTTTTTTTCCCCTCTTATTTTTCATATAAACTGTGTTTTACACTACATAAAATACAAAATGTTATTTTAGGCACTGTAGAAAATAAATGTATTTGCTTGTAATCAATCTGATGGACAAAACCTGAAAATAAGTTTTAAGTAGAGGAAATGCTAGAGCACCAAGATTTCTCTACTTGGAATTAAAACTGCTTGCAACCTTACTTTTCACAGCTTGAAAGATAATATTTTTAAGAGACTTTAGACTGGATGGCTCCATCGACTTACCATCTGCCTTCACCCTGCGTAGCCCTACTCCTTTCTCTCTATTAAAAATAGGATTTAAGTGAAACACAGAGAACTTTCATTTGATTGATGGCTTCCTGTTGTCATTAAGGAGTGGCAGTATATTATCAGAAAGAATTTCTGAAAATGTAGTGCCATTCTGTCATAAACCACCAGCAGGAAGCTATCACTCACAGAGTTGTAAGGTTTATTCTAAAGAATTTGAATCTGTTAATTGACACACAGAATAATTATGAGAAAATCAGGCACTACTTAAAATCTTCATGTCACTGAATGATTGCATTGAGTTTTGAATCATGAAGTTTTGGGAAAGGAAAGGCAATGTCACCTTTAGCCTGCAAAACCAGAGAATTTAGCACGCAGTTATAAGGGTTAAGAAAGCATAAATAACCATTCATATTTAGATATACCCTTTTCTAATAGAACACTCCATATGTTGTGTACACATACACAATATAAATTTTATATCCAGAGGTAATATATAGAATTTGTTTCGAGCATAAAGAAGTTTAAAAGCCCTATATAGGATAAATCTCACGTTATGCTTACTGGCAAAACAGCATGACATCAAGATCTGGCATGGAAAAAGAATTTCAATGAACACTCTGAGGTTTATTGCATATTGATCAACAAGGATTGCACTTGTATTAAGACGAGAGGTGTGAGCCTCCTGACTTTTCTGATTTACATTAGCAGAGGATACAGTTCATAGAGTGCTTCTTTCAGTGTATCACCGTGCTAAACAAAAGCTATTTAAAAACCCCGACAGGTACCTCAGATATTTTTGCTTGATAAGGAGCTCACTGACACTCTAAAAGCACACACGTCCAAAGGTAAAATTTATACCTGGCTGGAAAGAAGCAAAGAGTTTACAGGTAGAAAATAGAACCACAAATCTTTCTATGCTTTCATATAATCCTTCACCAACATCGCCCCACGAATCATACATTAAACCTAAATTTAATCTTTCAGGTTTACAGGGCACTGTGTTGGATGCATCTAAGGATTATTTGGTTTAAGTGCTTGTGTGCAAAGGGAAAACTCGAGAAGCAAAAACCCCGAAGGGTCTCTTCAGGAGCCAGAGAGGAAAAAATTAGTGCGTGAAAGTGCCCTGGCTGTGTTTCCTGATGATGTTGTCAACAGTGCCCTGCATTAACAGAAGCATGAAAACAAAGCCCTAAAGAGTTATTGCAAGCTCAACCTCAAACAAGAGCAGCAGAATGAATCCAGGTCCCTAATATTACATACTTAGTATGTCATACCCACCCATTTTTTAAGGTTATACTTAAACCAGAACTTTTCTGTCAATATTATACAACTGCACTGAGTTTATTGTTCTGTTTCTAAGAGGAATATGACATTATCAATCGTGAGGCATATGATGTGCTCAATAAAATGCCTTTTTGTTTCTCTGATCTCTGCAGTCCTATTCTCGAATAGCACACCAAATCTGTAAGTTATATGTCATTGAATGTTAGCAGGTATTTAATCCATTTCCATCAAATGTTTTTATTTCTACTAAAAAGGACATTAATTCACGATACTATCAAGAATTGTTTATCAGAGTGCCAGCAGAACTCACCAGTTCAGGAATTATGTTAACAAAACCCTGAGACAGAAGTGATGGATCTCTAGTGGGTAACACTACAGCAGGAGTTAACCAGAGCTCTCAAACTTTCAGTGTTCAAGGAATTCTGGACACATTCAGTATAACATATACCTATTTTCTATTTTATATTTACATCTCTGTTTAAAGGCAGAATATTAAATGCATGAAACAATTATTTTCTCAAAGATGGGCACAGAAGCCTCAAGAACACTGTAGTTCAAATGCAGTAAATCCCATGGAGATCTTCCACAAGAACCTCCTGAGGTCCATCTAACACAGAGAAACCCACCATTCCATTCATTTTTTAAAAATGGAGTATTATGAAGTGTAATTATTGGGTAAGAAAGATAAAGTAAGACCAAGGTGAAAAAAGACCTCTAATAATTATTTTCTCCTCACATGTGCTGAGTAAACTGCTTGAGTATATAAAGAATCATGAATACTGACTGAGAAAACAATGCGAACAGAACAATCCATCAGGAAAGAAAAAAATCCATTACAATCTGTGAAAACTCTTTAAAATCTCACTTTGACAACTCCAAAATGAATGAAATTGTTTTGGCACAAGATGTTGACAAGTTATCTGACTCGAATTACAGTTTTAAATGCTATGATTCTTTTACCCAAAACTTCAAAACAGAACTTGCAATTGACTGTTCCAAATAAGCATAAGAAACTTTATAAAGAACAGAATTTACTGTAATTTAGAAACCACAGTATTGCTAATTTCTAAAATGCAAATCTTTTTGTACAACCTACAAATGAAAAAAACATACAGTAAATTAATTTGACAATATTTTTTTTTCGAAGTTATTTCTAATTTTCCTCCCCAGCTTTCTCTAAACACAAAACTTCAGAGAATTCTTGAATCTCTCCCCTTTGCTACACACACAATTATGCTTCCTAAGTAATTGTCTTGCTCCAGGAAAATCAATATTTTTTCAACCTACTGCCTCAACAGGTTGAGGAAACTATTGAGTGTCTTCTAACATACAAGAAAGTCAGCAAACCTTGGTTATTTCAGATGAGAAGAATGGAATATCTTCTCAGCACCCTCTGACATGACTGAATGCTCTACCAGCTGAGTGTGAGTAGAAGACAGTGAGTAGAAGTTTCTCAGACAGAAAGAATACAAAAGTCATTTAGGACTGTATGAGTCATTATGGATCTGTAACTCCAAGCTCAGGCAAATTGGATTCCCCATTATGTTTTCTTGGTCTTACAAGATTACATCTAAGAATTTTATGCCCCAATCAACATGAAACCTGATCACCCAACTTTCAGTGTGTTCATCCCTCCAAAACTTTGGTTTTGCTCTGAATTTTTTTATGGGGTCTGAAGCACAGCTGTAGCAAATAACATGCTCAGCCCTGTGGCAGAACCAAACTTTGAGCACAGGTTTCTCAAGCTTTAAACTTCATCTAGTTCTAACTGGATCTAAGAAAAAGGCAGGCTTCTCACACCTCCAAATCTTAAAATGTTAGACATGCCATTATTCCTGATTCAGCATAATTTTCCTTTTCTTAAAAAAAAAGAATAATAATTTTAGAAAGGAAGAAAAAAGAAGAAAATATACTATATTTGCTACTAGTGTGTTAACAGCTTTTCTAGGCACAGTTGGAGGACACCCAGATCAGACAACTATTTTAAGACTACCCTCAACAGAAGACACACTTTTGTCTCATTCACAGGCATATTCACTCCTCTGCTGCACAGGAGTGCCCAGCTCCTGACATCAGCGCTGAGGGAGCCAACACGAAGGCATCTTCCCTGGGTATCTGTGAAAGCACAATTCAACACTGGGAATGGGCACATAAAGTACACCCAAAAAGGGGAGGAAGAAAGACAGCACATGAGATTAAAAACAAAGCAAAACAAAATAGACCCACCTAATTCCCCAAATCCTCCTGTAAACATTTATTCCAATTTTTTTTGTTTAGGTGTAGTAGGGTTTCTTCCTTGCTTGTTTTTGTGTTTGTTGTTGGGGTTTTTTAATGGTTTTGTGTTTGGGTTTTGTTTGTTTTTTTCAATGAGATCTTTTGGTTAGGATTTCTCTACTGATAAATAAAAAATAGTTGCCCAGTCAGTTCAACAGACCTGGATCATTTCTGCAGAGCAGAAGGAGTAGGGATCTGAATTTTTTCTATCTTACACTTTAAAAATTCAAGTCCAGTAAAACCATGTGTATGAATTTTTAACTCCCTGTCTCAAGCCAAAGCTCTCTATTTGTCATGTACTCTGAACTCTGACCAGCAATAAGGTAGAGCCTGTTAAAAAATACAAAACACAAATCAGCATTAACCCAACCCTGACAAATCCTGTAGTTACAGCATAGCTCCCAGACAAATGAATATTCTAGAAGTAAATACATTACATAATAAAAATGCACATACCAAATGGTGAAAGATTAATTTAGACCCCTTAATAAATTCATTCTTCCCCAATTTATGTCAATGATTTGCATATAATAAAATTGTCCTTGAGCAAATATCTGATAAAGTAATAAACCTGTCAACTGCATAAATTGACTGCTTGCTAAGGCTATCTGGCAGTTGGTTCTTACAGAGGCAGATGCTCTGCTATGACACAGTAGCTGCAGGAAACATTTGTCTGTTATGTGATAAGAGGGGAAAACAGAGTAAAGATTAGCTTGGATTTTACTCAAGCTCAACATTCACAGCAGAAGAAAGGAATATGCTCTTTAACCAAATCTGCATATGTTAAGGTCCCTGAACTAGACTACTTTTTAAACTGGTCTAAAAAGGTTAAAGGGTTTTTTTTTCTAAATATGAGAGGAGATTAATAAATGAACATTTGCAACTAAGCATTTGTTTTTTCAGAATGCTTCATGTTGATCACATTACTTCATGAATAACCAAGTAACAAAGAGCAGAAAAGGAATCTACACAGACAATATGTTAGACTAAAAAAATCTGAATTGAAAATGTTAATGATCATAGGTCATTAAATACTCATGTTTTCAGTACACTCATTCTATAGATGATTAAACTGGCACATTTACCCCAAAAATCAACTTGAAATTCTCTTGGTTCAAGGTGTTCAGTGGTGCTTTCCCTCAGCTGATGGCACATGTACATGAAGGATTTCTTGCTCAGAGGCAAGCCTTAAAAACAGCACAGCCCTTTCTAGTATTACATGAGACCTACTTCTTAAGGAAAAAATGGAAAAATACTGAGGAAACACAGGCATCAATTGCAAACTATTGTTCCTGTCCCTTTCCTTCCCATCTTCTGTGACCACACAGAAGCTTGGAAGACTGCTCATAGAAAGATTACAAAGTAGGAGCATTTGCTGGGTTAAATTATTCAGGCAAAAATTGTATTAATTTTGATATGTAGTTTCCAGTGATGATCTCCCTGAAATATGCTCCCTATAAATCACGTAAAGAGAAATTAATTTGAGGGATAACAAAAGCGCAGTGTTTTTGTCGTTTGATCAACTAAGAAGAGATGTCAAATTGTGGGTGTTCCTGCCTTCTTCTCTGCTCCCTCCTTTAAAATCAAAACAAAACAAATCACAAACACACACACACAAAACCCCACTCTAACTTTGTCTTTAAGATACTGCTGAAATTAGACAAAATTCCATAAAGCAGATGGATTTCTTGCAGTTAAATACAGAGCACATTAAGAGAACGGCAGACCTTCTCTTTTCAGACTCCCGGGAAGTGAGACTTTTCAAGGAGTTTGAAGTGATAATTGCCACGCACGATGCCAGCTATTTATATGGCTGTGTCCAGTTGGAAAAGCCAATTTTCAGCATGTCTGCTCCTGATGTACTATGAGAAAATATGCCTCACAAGCAGAAAAATCAAAGCTGTATGAGAATCTGCTCCTAGTGGAAGTGAGAAGCGGGTGCTTACACATAAGGAGCTGTCAGAGTCAACCGAAAAAAGTCACCTTATCAGCAACAAAACGACAGAGTCAAAACTGATCCTGTCCCAGGTCTATTACAAGCCTCAGATTCTTCCACTCAAAGCTTAAGGCAGCATTTATATATAAATATGAGTTCATATTTATGAAAAAAAAAGTAAACATAAAATCTAAACCAATAAGCTGCACTTTTCAAGAAATAATTATTGCTGCTAGTTATACATATTGGTTACAGCAAGATGTATAATATTTCCTATTACCTGTACTGTATAATATTTGCATTATTAAAAGTTAAGTCCAAAGCAATCAGGTTTGTATCTGTCACTGTAATTTATCACTTCCGGTAATAATGAAAAAATTGCTCTCAGTTCTCCAGAGCTCCTCGACTTTGCTGTACAGCATTGGAGAGTTTAAACAGCCAGGTTTCAACACACCCCTAGGAAACAAGAAGATTGTTGGGATTGTCTCTTTTCTTCCAGTCATTTTGCCCTGAATGGGCAATGTATTCACAGCAGCTGTGCTAAAGTTCTTACCCCAACTGACAGAAATCAAGGAACTTGGGGAAGAAACAAGCACCGAGCTCCAGCACCCCAGGGCACACATCAGTATTCTCTTTTCACAGAGCAGCAGCTCAGACATTGCCAGTGAACAGGAAACACAAAGGCTCAAGCAGAACCCTGCAGAAGACACTGCCAGGATGTTTAGGCTTTATTTGGAAAATACCTTTCTTTGCATCAGGCTCTGTGATCACCCTTCACCAGCGCTGGAAGAGTGAACTTCTATTCAATATTGTACATGCTGATTTTATTTTTTTTTTTAACAAACACTTAAAAGCACACAGTATGGACCTCAACTTCAGGCTATTACAGCATCCCTCTGCCGTAATGGTTATTCATCTTTGAGGGTCTGGCCTTCATATTATTCTTATGCTAGTTATAGAGACTGGATACCCTGTAGGAGACTGGTTACTGCTCCTTAATTCCTTGTCAGACCCAAGAGGCAAATTACAAGTCTGCCTCAATCTGCAACAGCTGTCTGCAGGGCCTCTGGAGTCAGGCAGAAAATAGAGACTGCAGAGTCTATTTCAATTTTCCTGCTTAACCCTTCTGTTTCCCACTATCCCCCGAGGGACCCTTGTGTCTCAAAAGTCAGCCTAGCAACTGGGGTTTTTTGTTTGCTAGGTTTTTTATTATTATTATTATTAATTTTCTTCCCACTGCAGAATCCATATATGCTCAGCACATTCTTTCCCCGCGATTCCCACTATCCTCAGGCAGAGTTTCAGGTTGCAATTTAATTCTCTGTGCTGTCAGGGGAAGTGGGGTGACACCTGAAATTCCTAAAGTATGTTTGAACAAATTGGCACTCCAGTGAGCATAACTTACATAGCAGCAACAAGGATTTAGTCAAATAAAAGGGAACTGCGCCATTTTAAAAATCTTGCTAATGAAAGTGCACCTAGGTACAATTTATCTCATAAAAACAATATATGATATAGCTGAAGACTCCAGGGCATTTTTCAAAAAGAATGGCAGAGAGTACCTTCTTATCCCCATCTAGTACAAGAAAGCAGAAATTTATTCAATTTGTGGAATTACATAGGTATGTGAAAAATTAGATCCCAGTCTATTTCCCGAGGTGCTTAAAACCCAACACTGAAAATCCTCCTAATGTGATTAAGGAGCTCCTATGTGAGCAAGTCTATTTGTGAGCGATTCCCTGGGTGCTGCAGGAGCTGCAAGTGAGCAGCTTAAACCATGATTGGCTATGGGGTACATATGGGAGGAGGGACTCAGAAGCAGATATGAGGAAAATCAGAGGGATAGGTTGGAGTGGGGGATGCTTAAGAGGTACACCATTGTGCCTAGGCTATATTCATCTTTGTAATAGACTACTTAGAAAAAAAAAATGGATGGCTGAGTTCTTGTTTAATAGAAATGTCATGCTTTCCGAGATCTGTCATGATGCTTAAGCTGGCAAAATTCGCTGGTACTGTGAAATATCTCTACCTCAAAACTTAGGAGTTGCACATATGTTTGCAATAATGTAATAAGACAGCCACAAGTGATTAACTGTAAGTGATAAAAAATCCTATTCATATGTATGAAAAAAAAAAACAACAAAGCAAACACATGATCATTATAAGTCTCCTGTCACAAATCACCTTATTAAGTGGTGTCATTCCATCTCTGACTGTAAGTCAAAATTCAGCATCAGATTATGAAGCAGGATCTTCTTCATAAAATGCAAAGAATTCTGGTTTAGCTTTTGCTCAGAGTTTTTGCCTTTTCCCATTTATTATTCTCTCCTCTGACATACAATGGTCAGACACCCTCATCAACAGAGAAATCCTTGCATATCGTATCTCCCTGGGCTCCTAGAACATACTGGGGCAGGGCAAAGGGCCTGGGGCAGCACTCCCCATGTGCCTTCCATGTCCCTGATGTTTGGCAGGGGATTTTCTTTCTGCTGGGTTTTAACATCCTCAAGCTCTCTGTCATGAAAAGTATAAGTTCACTGGTAAGTAATTACAGTGTGTAGAACTGTAACTCCTTTTTCTTTCAGGAGAGATTTTAGGCTAAGCAACCATGTACTTAATCTTCAATGAACTTCAAGGGAAGAGCTGTTCTTTACAGGTTATTCCATGGGCTTGGAGCTCAAAAGGGTCAAGTCCTGATCTTTAAATCCCTGGTCCACCTGATCACAATGTCTTCTGACTACATTGAAAGAACTTATATAAATCAAGTGAAGTGTTCATGGCAAGTGCCAGTCCAGACAACATATTGAGAAGTCCAGAGAGGCAAAAGGATTAACAGCATTATAGGAAGTTCTATACACACAACAACATTATGTGACTTTTTATTAGAAACCATTCAAATTTTTGGTTGTGAAAGCGTAAAGAAGTGGGGATGTTCATAAGGCCTATAGAATTAGAAGCATAAAGCATGAGTCACTCAGACTTTTAACAATTAAGGTTTCTTTTGCTAAAGGCATGAATTACAATTCCAGTTTCACGGTGCTCAGTGAAAATTTTGCACTGATGACAGAGGCCCAGTTTATACATTCTCAGAAGGAAATGAAAGGCAGAATGAATCCTTCCTTCCTGTCCACAGACCCTGAACTACAGCTGCTATGTTTGAGGAATGAAAGGAAGAAAGGTGTATGGCTTACAAACTGCATAAATTCCAGCTCCTTAGAAGGCAAACCTTACTGCACTAGGACCGTGAAAAGGTTTCAGTATCACAGGGTTTGTAACCCCAAAGTGAGAACAAGCACACACATTGCTAAACACTCACTGATCTCCCACTGTCTCTTTCATGTGCTTGGGAACAATGTACTCCAACCTCTGGCATTTCAGCAATGCTTCTCCACAGGATCTCTGGAGAAACAAGCAGAAGTCACACGTTCCACCACTGAGATAATAGCACTTGATTTGCTTCCATGTTTCAATTGTTCTCTGAACCACGAGCATCACTCATCATATCAAGCGGGTCTCAAAAGCCAGTACAGCTTAATCAGACAGTCTAAATGGCACTTCAGTCCAATGTTATGCTGCCCTATGTATGAGCTGGCCCTGCACGAGCCCTTCTCGGCCCCATACACAGCCCCCTGGGTTAGACCTTTCCTTTAAGAGGCCTTGGCCCAGGTAGGAGCTTTGAGCTGAGTATTCCAGCAGCTGGTGGCTGTTTACTGCTTTCAGAAAGATTTTCCATATAAGAGCTGAGAGAAAAAAGAAACCTAACCCAAAACAATGACGACAAAAAAACCCAAACCCATCCATGATCAGAAAATCCTCCAACTTTTGGTGCCTGGCAGACTGCTAAAGGCCATTCTCTGTCCTGCTGCTGCCCTCCCTCAGACACCCTCCACCAGCCACTGTGACTGACAGGGTTGGGATGTTCTGTCTGACCCAGCTCGGCTGCTGCTGTGCTGGGATGGAAACACACAGGGAGTTAGCAAGGCTTTATGGCTGAGCAGTAACAAAGCACATGGAAGAGATCCTCAGCTGGATGCAAAGCGAAGCTGCAGTGCTTTACACCACTCGAGTCTCACTCTCTCACATTAATGGCCCTTAATCTGTTCATCAAAATAGAGAGCTTAATGTAAAAGTAGGGTTCATCAATAGAAAAGAGCAGCTTTGGGAACAATGAGCACTTATTCTTAATCAATATTCTAGATCTTCTATCAGCTCTCACAAAGAATCAGTATTACATTTCTTTGTTTTTATAACCCCTCGAGTAACCTGAGATACAATTCTTAAAAATGTTGGAATGAAGTAAGGATGGAATTGTGCCTCACCCTGCAGTCCAGCATCCCACAGATCTACAGTATGTATTTCTTATTATGGATAGAATGATTTTTACTAATGTGGGTAATCACTGTTTTAATGCTTATTCTACCATCTATACATATACATAATGATGTCAGTGGTAAATAATGGTAAAATTAATATTGTGTCAATACATTTCCTCATCCGCTATTTCAAGGATGAATGAATTAATAGTCAGGGGGGGTTCCGTAAAGGAAATAGGATATATGGGGAATACATTCTCCCATAACCTCTCTGACTCAGAGTTTAATACACAGATGTAAACACACCTGGTTTCTGCTGGGAATAAAACCACGACCATCTCCCGAGGAAGGCATGGGGCCAGGGCCAAGAAAGGTCTGCACTGCCTACAATTTAGGCATTGCAAAGTCTGTACTTGAGGAAGTTGGCCTCAAAGTGAAATCCAAAACCATAAGAGAATTTTAGGCTTTCTACACATTTGGTGAAGCACCTAAATCTCTTGATAATGGTGCTGGTTAGAGCTATCCAGCATGAAATGCTGAGCACAGACATACCTTTGGATTCCAGACCATGATATCAGGACTATTTCCCATTTTTCTCCAAGAATTGTCTAATGTAAAATACAGAAATCAGCTGCTGACAGGGCTTGCCAGCAAAGGCTTGCTGCTTTCACTTGGGTACTTTAAACTCAAAGACATCCCTGCTGGTTGGTCCCCTCTTAAATATTGCATTGCTTGTTGCATAGTGACCTAGATTCAACAAGATAGAAGCAGAATTGTTTTGGATGCCAAAAGTGCTTTAAAAGAATGCCCTACTTGGACCCAAATAGCTGTTAACTCTACGTCAGGGCTCTCCCCTGAGACCTAACAGTGTGAATTTAAATGTCTCCAGCCTGAGGGCAACAGTGAACTTTACTGTTCAGCTCTTGGGCAACCCATTTTAGCTACCAGATGCTGCTTAAGAGAAGGCTAATGCTTTCTCTCCAATTTCAAGACAGACACTACAACTGCTGGGTGAGGGGTACATTTCTGTCAGTGGCTCTGCTGAGCTCAGAACCCCCTGTGAAATCAGACCTTTCACTAGAAAGAGGGTGGAGTCCAAGCAGGAGACAGATATTTGGTCTGAGGCAGTTTTGGGCACATAAACATGGACATCTGCTAATTTTCATATCAAATGAGGCACACGGGAGAGGAGGCACAGGGGAGAGCTGTCTTCTACATAGTGATGTTTGGGCTTCCAGTTTTGGCCATGGACACCTGAAACCTGAATAAAAGCCATGGTTTAAACACAATGCAAGAGAGTGGAGTGGGGTGGGGTGTGGTTTGGTTGTCATTTCCCCCCTTGCTTTTTAATATGTAGTTCCTGTCATATTAATAATAATTAATACTGAAACTAAATTTCCTCCTCTGCAGCTGTTTGCAGGCAGAGCCCATTGTCAGTATCTTAGTCAGGAGCTCGTCTCTTAGAATTCTGTCTCTTCATCTCTGAAAGCTTTGATTAGAGATTTTATCATTTGAGAAAAAAATCAGCTGCCAATCTTCCAGATCAACCCCTCTATTTTATGTTCATCATCCAGCCTTATTTAACATCATGTGTGATCTTGATATGTACAAATGTGAGGCTCTTCACGTTTTAAAGATTAGGTGTAGATCTATGCAAACAAAGAAAAAAATTCACAATATGTCTACCTGCTTCTCACTCAATCAATAGCTATGAGAGAATCCTGCCCAGCCAAGAGCACAGAACAGATGCAGGGCCAACATTATTGACCTGATGGATTTTATTACAGAATTGTGACCCAAAATTGGCTCATTCTTCTGAGAACCGGATAGGATTGTGTCATTTGCCTAATTGTTTCACTGAAATACGTGGTTTTACAAAGTAAACTGGAATGAGAAATAGCATTAACGATGGGTCCCTCAATTTTTTTATTTACGGCATCAGAAGGAGCTATAATATGAAACCCTGAACCAAAAGACAATAATGTCAAATATGTATCCAAAAGTTATTTAGGATTTTGGATTCTGCATTACAAGAAGGTAAATACGAAGCACCTTGACAACCACAGCCTTCTCAGATATCAAGATTCATATAGCCTAAACTACAATATTCTCCTTCAAGTATATAGATTTTGATCCATTTTTTCCATTACAATGACTGCGATTCTGTTCTTTCAGATCCATTCAGATTTTAATACTAGACTGGAATATTTGGTAAAAAAAAATATCCTGAAGCAGCTATAAAATGTATTGTTCTTAATGCTTTACCAGAAGTAATGCATGGCTTTGGTATCTTTCAAATTAATACCACCAAAAATGTAAATATAAGCTTTTGCAAAAACACCAGGAGATTATGGCTTATAATAACAAATATTCAAGAAACTCAGTGTCAGGTGTAACAAAACTGCCCTGATCAGACACAGATAGCATCTGCCAGTTTAACACCAAGTACTTACCCCTGTACCGTGTAGAGAGAACTCTAGTGAGTTCTATCACACCTAAAATTCAGTACTGTAAATGTTTCAATTCCAATTGCTATATCTTGTGGTAACCTTTGACCAAAATCACCTTTGTATTAGGAACATAAGACAGAGCTGACAATGCTTGTTCTAATGGGTCAGCTTCACCACACTTTAAATTTCTGCATTCAGGGAAAGAGCCTCGAGACCTTGGGTGCTTATGGATATCAAAGGCTGAAACCCTTTCACAATCTCTCCAGCCCCACACCACTCTGTATTTCCTCACGTTTATAAGGGTAACAATGTCTAACAGAGTGCAGTTTGTGGGGCAGAGCTCACACAGAACGGCTGAGCAACTTCAACACAGTGCCTAAGGAACCCCCTCAGTGCAAGATTTATGCAAGTCAATTTTTAGGGCTATTCATGAGGGTACTTTGTGCAGAGACATACCTAGATTATTACCTCCACAGTGTCTGATAAAAAGACATAGCAATTAATCTGCAATGGAATACATCCCATGTTTTAAAACTCAGCAGCCTGTGGTTGCCATAGTTACTAAACATGCTATAAACATTGTTTGTTATTTGCAATATGTTGTCCTTTAGGAGAAACAGCAATAAACGTAGCACAGCCACATAGAAGACCCTCACAATGTTTTCAGTTGGAAGTGATAACTTGTGTTGGCAACTTGCCCTGCCACCTTGCCTTTCCAGATGAGAGGATGGTGTTCCTTGCTGTGGAAGCAGTGCTCAAACACTTCAGGAGAAAGAGGCAAGCAGGCCCACACGAGTCAAGTGGTATCGTGATATCAAGCAGGGAGTGTTCAAAAAAAAATTATCGGGCCAGGATTAAATTAGTAAAGCAGCATTACACAAGCAGAATAATCAAATGGTTATAAAGCACTCAAATGTTCGCTGTTCTTCCTCACTGGATGCCTGTGCATCTCTCTGTATTAGAGAGATCTGTGCATTAGTTGGTACTCACCCACCAAAGTGACTTGGCATCCTGATGGAACAGATGAGCCACTCTATTCTCCACTCTGACAAATTTCAACTGAAGTAAGCTCTACCAGTGTGGTAAATGTGGAAGACACATTCACAGCTGAAGACTGCACACGGATTGCAGCCAGCATTTTGAGCTTGCAACCATCATCACGTGAAAGCTTCATTTGATAGTAGCTAGAAATGGATTTGTCAGGGTACCTTCCCATTCTTTCAAAATCCTAATTCTTGTCTCTCTACCAGTCAGAGCCTAAATGGTTCTTGACCAGTTCCACCACATTACATTTCTCCGTGTTGATGATCATGCAATCTGATGTGCTCAGCCTTTGAAATCTTTTTGCCTGATGATACAAGCCACAATTGGACTAACTCAGTTAAGCTGTTGGAAACCAGAGGAATTCACTGAGCTGGCAGATAGAAGGAAGGCAAAATGTCAGTTCATTTGCAAACCACAGTTAGAAATCAGTACCTCAATAGATGAAAAACCTAGATACCACAAATCCAATTTTAGACAAACTTCCTGCGTAATGCTGTTCATTCCTATTCACCTCTTTACTGGTACAAGGGTTACAGCAGAGTTTACTCCTTACCAGGTACAGGATGATCCCCACAGAAGAGGTGTTATGAATAGCCCAGCTATGATTAATGATTCAGAGCCTGACCCTGAACAGAAATCAAAGAACAGCTAAAAAGGCAAAAAGGATAGAGAGTTTCAATTGGTTTTATCCCTCCTAAACTTGCTTCTTGGCAAAGTCATCATTCAGCATAGAATCATCCTTGATAGTCCTTTCAGTACTTAAAAGGCACTTATAAGAAAGGTGGGGACAGACTTATTTTCACAGTTGTGATTATGAGTGGCAGTGATTTTAAATAAAAGAGGGTAGATTCAGACTGGATATAAGGAATAAGTTTTTTACAATCAGGGTGATGAAACACTGGCACAGGTGGTCCAGAGAGGTGGTGGATGCCCCATCCTGGACACATTCAAGGCCTGATTGGATGGGGGTCTGAGCAGCCTGATCTAGTGGAGAATGTCCTTGCTCGATATCAGGGGATTACAGCAGATGACCTGTAAAGGCCCTTCCCACCCAAACCATTCTATGATTCAAGATATTTTCTGGAAGTATATTTTATTTTAAATAGAATTTACAACTGCTCAGATATACTGTTCACTTTTGGCCTTGTGGAAATCTGTGAAAAAAGCACCTTGGGCAACGCTGACATATTTCAGACTCCCAGCACAGACAGCCTGCTCCAGGGCCCTCAGCCAAGAAAACACGGAGAAGCCAGGCTTATACTGCCAAGATAACACGGAGAAGCCAGGCTTATACTGCCAAGATGTGTCCAGGGCAATATTTCTTGCTACAGGCCAGTCACTTGGTGCATCAGGGCCAGTGCCTATTATGTGGCATCAGACCAATCCATTAAGACTAAAAGTTAGAGGAGCATTTCTCTTCTGGGGGAGCATACTGCTCCCAGAAACTACCTCTGATGGGAGAAAAATCAGACAAAAACCTCTGTGGTTTTCTTTCCAAAATTCTTTTCAGGTAGAGCTTTCTAAATGTCTGAGTGGGGACTATACAGAATTGTTATGTGTCCTAAAAGGAAAAGAACAAGACTTAGTGAATTACTTTTGAAAGTACACCTTGTGTTCCATTTTCACTCATGTGTTTCTCTGTCCATTTGTCTGCTTGGTGCCTTCCTGTGGCTTGAATTGGTTCTCTGGGCCAAAGAGAGTCCCTTGGAACCTAAGGGTTGTGTAGGTGCAACAGGGGCCAAGACTTCTGAGTGAGCTCACTTGATACTGCTGCTATGCAAGGACACCAAAATGAACTTTTTAAACATCATTCCTGCCACTCCAATGCTGGCCTGGGCATTTCTCATTTCAGATGGGGGATTTTGACTGTATGACAAATGAAATACCGAAATACAGAGAAAACTCAGAGAAGTTTTGACACATTTCAATGGAAAAAAAAAAACCCAACCCCACTTTTTTTCTAGATAGCAGTAAACGCTTCTATTTTTGCACATTTTTTATAGCATGATCTTAACCAGTATTTGACCAGCCCTACTCATAAATACTTGTCTTTTGAAGAGGGAAAAATAAAGAGCACAGATATGTCATTGTATCTGTACCATTTTTGAATACACAATCTGCATAAACCAGGCACAGAGCAGACCAACTCAGTCCTGGCACAGATGAAATTAAACCATTATTTGTGCAAAAGACTAGAGTTTCAAAGCTGAAATCCAGAGTCATCAGAGCATATTTAAGACCCCTGGCATTTGAAACTATAATTTTGTTTTGAATATTCCAAGTGCTGTGTTTCAATGAAACACAAACGTAACATCTCATAAAGAGCTGAGGCTAAAGAGCCCCTGTATTACTAAGGAATAAAGATATTAACTCTGGTGTCTAGGCCAAATTGCAATATGGATGCTGTCTCCTCTCCCTGTGAAAATATCCCAGAAATTTCAGGTGGAAAATCTTACTTTCTGAGTTAAGTTGCTAGGAATAGATCATCCCTGATGGTATCAGTTTTCTGATATGTAAATGAAAGGACTGTCTACCAGGGGATTCAGATAGATTTCAAATAAAGCTCGTTGTAGTTCAGATTATCTACCATAAACTTTAGAAGTCAAAAATAACTTTTTGATAAGGCATGAGAAATTAAACAACAGCCAAAGAAACCTCTGAAGCATAACAACATATTTCTTTTGGGGTTTTTTTCTGCATCCAAGTGAAAAAGAAGTGAAACAACCATAAATAAACAAGTAAACCAGTAATGCAAACAGTATCCTGACTGCTTTCTGAAGTTTATATAACCTGAGATTTCCGAGTGTAAACTACGTTGGATTTATTTGACAATAATCCAACTGCAAGGTGGGGGAATAGGGGAGAAATAGTATTTTAAAGCTTCAAACAGTAAGATTAAACATTCAAGTTAAAAACACATTGTTGCCTTGGATTTGAAGTGTAAATAACCAAAATCAGTAGCAATTACCAACAAAATTTTGTTAAAAGTTCTGAACAAGAGTTTGGTCAAGGGCAATGCTTTCAAGTCAACCACACACATTTTTGAAATTATCAGCTCTTCATACTTTTTAAATTATTATTTGACTAGTCAGACTAAAATATGTCAAAATCTGCCTTTGTTTCTGACAGTGCTGTGCTAATTTAACTCCAGACAGACTTTCACTAATTTAACCCAGTGCCTGACAAGGTTCTTTGCATGGAATATGAAAGGAAGTGGTTGAAGTGGGAATAGAGTCAATTTCGGTCACTGGCTCCTGAGGAGAGGGAATAATAGAAGCTGAAAGATCAATTAAATTATTTCTTGAATGACTGTTTAAAAATATTTCACCTCTAGAGAAGAGCAGCTTCAAAAATTGGTGTGGGATATGGAGCTTTTTGTTGCTTGATTATTGGTTAGAATCCCAAGCAGGTCAACAGTGAATTCCAGTCACCTGCACTCAGCTCGGTAAGAATGTGGAATGAGCAGGTGATCTGGGCAGCTCCCACAGGACACATTCATTTCCAAAACTCAAGGTGAAATGAATGTACTGTCATCCTTCTGGTAGCATGGCTGAGAGATTGTGGACACTGAACAGATACTGCTCCATCAAAATCACAATATGGGAATAACACCAGTTTTATTCTCTAATTCTGCCCGTATGGTACCTTTTCAAAAACACTTTAGGGTGCAAATCTCCAAAGAAATTATAAAGGCGTCAAAATCTCCAGAAGATCCAATTAATTACACTTTTATTTTGTATGTTTGATATAACACAGTCAATCTCTTGCTTCCCTAAGACACTTTCAGTTATTTGTCTCATAAACCAGGATGCTTTGAAGGCAAGAACTCCCGCACAGAGAATCTCTTCATCTGTCACAAGTTTCATGTGTCAGCATGTTACAATGAAGAAACAAGGTTCTTTTTCATGCAATAGTCTAATGTCAGTCATTTGAAATAGGGTTATGTCCCTTGGCATTTATTAATTACACTGAAAATTCCCTTGACTATTTGAACACACCACAATCGCTGTTTCCTATGACATTCAGATAATTGAGGCTGCACTGTATTTTATATTGGAAAAATTGGATTTTTTTTTTTTTAAAGCTACCTAAAAACTGCTTCTCTCTTGCAAAATAATTACCTTAGGCCATATTATACTGTTCCAGGACAGAATTAATCTAAGATTTTGATAAATACACCATCAGGCAAAGAACAATGAGACTAAAGAAAGGTAGAGAAAACTCTTAAGAAAAATGTCTTCTCTAGGATGGTAGTGCAGCACTGCAAAACATTACCTGGATTAGCTGAGAAATCTCCATCCTTGGAAGCCTTCCAGACTCAGGTGGGCAAAGCTATAACTGACCTCATCTAGTGTTGGAGACTGTCTTGCTTTGCAGAGGAGGAGGGACCACATGACCACTCCAAAGGTCTCTTATGGGTGATATTTCAGTCCTTTCCCTCACTGAGCTATTGCTGTGATTGTTTTGATTGAATTAGTGCACGGAGACTCCAATTCAAGGAATCACCTGAGCGGGCAAGGGCACATGGACATTAACAGAGTGGATTAAAACACTTGCTGAGGTGATCTGAGATAGGGCCCCTGTTCCCAGACAGAAATGGCTTTGCTATCACCTGTGGATAAAAAAACCCCCAAAAACCAAAAAAAACCAAAAATCAGAAGGGTGAATGTCAGAGACCAAATATCGAAGCAGAATGTTACAACCTAAAATAGTTGTGAGTGAAAACAGGATTAAAGGTTATAATGACCTCCAAAAAAAGCACTAATTAAGGGGCTGAGGGGTGAAGACAGACAGACAATGGACATAGGATGAGATACCAGCTCTGTGCACCACAAGTAAGCTACAAATAATGAAAGAGAGTGAAACAAACGTGCACGAGAGGATATAGAAGTAAACTCCATCAACAACAGTTATCCTCACTAGAGGCAAAAAGAAATTCTATAAAAGTTTATAAAGGATCTGTTTGAACTACAATTGTGGGCAGCAGCAGCAAGTTCACGGAGGAGAATTTTTTCCACTGCTATGGCTACACTGGCAGCAGTGTCCTACCTAAGTTTAATGTCAATTCAGATTTTTGCACAAAGCTGCTGTATAAACAAACAAAAACAACAAAACAACCCCAAACTAACAGACAAAATATCCAAACAAAACCAACAAAGCCTCAGAGAGTGGTAAACAGCAAGTGAACTGAAGCTGCCATTCACTTCTTGTCTGCACATTAAATAAAGCACAAAAGGACAAAAGAAAAGACAAAAAGGGGGAATGCTGTTTCATTTATGATTAAAATAGCCCATCTTCCATTTCCATGAGAAAGGTTCTAAGGGGAAAATTCTGGTCTGTCACTTTTCTACCCATGGGTGGCTACCCCCCTTTTGGGAGACAAGTCCAGGTGCAAACATTTTAGCTCTCATCTTATTCCCTATTACTCTCAGCTGTACAGGTAATATCCAATTTTTGCCTATCAGGAGCTGTGTTACCAGATTGCTGAGGAGGCTTCTGCTTGCTTTTCCTGAGTGAGGCCTTGTCCTGGCAACACTCCACTGCCAGATTTCAGCCTCCATATACTCCTGCCCTATCATTGCCGGGAGAGAAACTTAACTCCGATTTCTGCGAAGCAAGTCCAGATTTACAGCTCCACATTTGTAGCTGGGAAGCAAAGCCTTGGTTCTCTTTCAAAGCTTCTGTGCAGGCCATCCTGGAAGCTGCACAGTGCATTGTTTCCAAGTTCTCGTCTTTACGTGCCAGTCACAGAGCAACCCTGTTCAATCTTTTGAGGATGATATGCAGAGAATAAATATAAAGAACAGAGAATTCTCTTAGGATACAAAGTCATAAAATGACTGCTGTTCTCAGTCTTCCAAAGCAGACTTCAGCCAGGTGGCTCCAAATTTTTATGTTTTAGTCAGGAGAAAACTGTTCAGTGGATAGCATTAAGTATTACCGAGTTAGCAGGTGTGGCTCAGGGAGTACAGCAATGATGCTCTTGTGTTGGACTCTTTTCTGCAGCATTGTCCCAAGTTCCTTGGATGCATGCCCACTGTTTTGTGTTCCTCTTATTCTATAGGCATAATACTGGAGATTAAAAAAAAATACAGAAAAGCTGCTAAAATAATTACTGATCCACTGAAACTACCCGAGGATCATTTTTGGATGGAAAAATATAGACATTCCAAGTCCCAAGCCTGCTTTGACCCTTGCTTGATTGAAAGCAACATCTGTTTTCCAGGTTTCCAGCTGTGCTTGGCTAGCCAGAAGTAGCCAACTGCAGACATGTGTGACATTTCCTCAGCACATTATGTTGACATCACTGACAAGCACCTTATTAGAACAATGAACAGCAAAACTTCTCAACACCTTTTAAGTCTCAAGTACTTGCATCCCAGGAAATTTTAACATTTTTTTTTTCTTTCTTTGTGTCTCACTCCCTTTGGGGATGTTCTGAGTTTCTAAAATACAATCCTTCACTACTCCCTATTTGAGAGCTGTAGATGCAGAGACTGACATTTAATAAAGTTGGTATAAATTAACCCATACACACCATAAGAACAAAGGAAGCCCCACACGAATGGACTTAGGGAGAACTATGCAAAAATCAAACCACTACAACCAGACTTTGCTTTATTTTTCCTTTTTTAAACTGAGAAAGTATAACAGGAAGACAGGAGGACACAAGATAGAATGTTCATTCTGTAGCTGCAGAGAAACTACACCAAAAAAGAAAGGGGTTTAGTATTTCAAAGCTGCACTTCTGTCAAATTTGAAATTAGATAGGGAAAATAAAGATTGAAATATCAATAAAATCCCGTCAGTTCTGAGGCCCTTAATAACAAGTAATTTTGAGATCAATATAGTACTTTGTTTAACAGGCTGCTGAAACAGAGGTGCCTGAATAGAACAAATGTGTAAACAGCAATATTTTCAGGAGAAGCCATTTGATAGCCCCATCTGGGACATGAGATACCATCAGGCAAGTCACAGAATGTGTGGTGACAGTAACTTAATTCAGTAGTGAAGGAAAAATAAATGTATGAATACTTTAACGTTAATGCCAGATGAGACCCAATTCACCTTATTCTGTCTCTCCACAGCTGCAGCTCTTGCGAAGGCAGGAGGAGGTAGCAGCCTAGATCCTGGGATACAAGATACTGGTAGCCTGGATACTACTCCTCCTCTTCCTAGATGCTCAGATTTATCACCAACAATACACTTCTGATTTACCCTCCCCTGGAGTCTGTAGCGTCACTGCAGTTTGGGCTGCCTGAAATTCACTGTCAGACACAAAGCCCAGTTTAGTTCTACACCAGGAATTGCTCTGCTCTTTATCCTGAACTACCAATTTCTGCCACTGTTTATCTTCTATTTTTGGTGGTGAATCTGGTGGCCTTTTTCCCTGTTTTAGTCCTGTGTGCCTCAACAGTCTGGCTCCCCTGGCGAACGTTATCCTGAACACCCAGCTCCTTACAGTGTATGGAAACTGAAAGACAAAACAGTGAATTGCACGAGCAACTTTCTCACACGGCCAGGCCAAGAGAGAATATATGTGCTTTGTGCCTGGAATTACACACCTACGTGGCAAACACATTGGCAGAATTTGAAGACTTTCCCTTTTCTTGACAGTGCAACCAAGGAGGAAAATTGCCAATACAGGCAACTGATTTCTGCTTATTTAGACAATATGTATTCCACTTTGTTTAATTAGTGACTGACTGGTGTGGATACTTCTTTCAAGCCTTCATTGCTACTCGAGCGCAAGAGAATATGTAAAATAGAACTGGATACAAATTATTCTTGTAACTGTACTATATTCAGAACTAGTTTGTACTATATTCAGAACTAGTTTGGTCAGTTAAAGACAACCCCACAGTTAAGAAGTAGACGAAGTCTTAAGCCAAGTAGGGTTTCTTCTAAAAGTTTGGGCCTGGAATTAAATCAGTATTCTAAACACTGTTGACACATAGAACCTCACTAGATTCCATTTTAACTACTGTAGTAATAAAGCAAAAAAGGTTAAATTTTCTTGTAATTCTCAAAAATAAACAAATTCAGGTATGTAGCATTTCCAAGTTTTGGATACCTATAGAGTCCAAGCTACAGGAAATGTGCCAGGTTTCAAAAACATACAAAAAACCCCCTTCAAAAAACCAAAAAAACCCACCAACCTCAAATCTGTCTTTGCTTGTATTAGATATATCACCTTTGATTACTCAGCTTGAAAGAATGTTTTAAATTGACCTTCCATTTGATCAATAATTCTGCTTACTTACTTTTTCCATTTGTATCAGAAGTGAAAATAAACTAGCCATTTATGCATTTGTTTAGACTTTTGAATGAGTTTCATTTTCTGGTTCTAATACAGTGTTTGACTTATATGCACCACATGGGAACTCTTGTTTAAAAATTCATTTCAATTGGAAATTTTATATTCTGGAAGTTGTACAGGAAAATCTGTATTAGTCTTCAATTAAACAAAACTACAAGTCTAGCATGAAACTGTCCATTTAAATTCCACTTTCTGAACTTTGTCCTATTGTTTATAAAGCATGATGCAGTTAATGAGCAGGAGAACCAGCTCAATTTGTCTTCATTACTGAGCACATGAGCAGTGCACCCCATGGACATCACCCAGTGCATTGGGGGGTGGAACAATCATCCAGCATTTGTGTGCTCATCAGCATTCGGAAAACCCTGCACTTTTCATAAGTGGAGCTGGCTCGAGTCATAAAACTTCCCCTTTCTGCAATGATGTTCAAACATAAACAAACCAACCTGGGGGATAAAGGCACAGGATATGATTAAGGATATTTGTGACCAAGTCAGCGACTCCTTAATTGACCCTTAGGACAAATCATTCATGTCTTTTAATTATTTATTTGCATATGTGAGAGACAATGCTGTGCAGTGTTCAAATACATTATTGAGGTATGCTCTAGTTAGAGGAGAGATTTACATTTGACTCTGAAAGAGAAGTTTGTTCAATAACATTTTCTTTCTGACAATAGAGTAATGCACAGGGACTTTAGTCTTGAAACAGTGCCACGAAGACAGACACCATGTTACTTCAAAACGGAAATAAGAAAAAAGCTAATACCCTGTGCTAAGGAGCAGTAAGTGAGCACTACTGACAGAAAAAGCAATGAACACTCCAAGGCATGATAATAATTGCAACAGGCAGTGATCCTAACATGCTAGCCCTCCAACCATTGCCAAGTTATTTATGAACATCAATTTATTTACAGGCAGCTCTGGGAGAGGCAGCCTAAGGTAAAGCTGTTGAGTTTTGAGAACAGTACATGGGTGACAAAGCCTTTGCAGGATGCAGGCAGAAGAAGGTTACATTATCAGAATCTGAAATATGACCAAACCTTACTCATGTTTAGTATAAAACAGTGAGGCTATGGATTTGGGCAGGATATTCAACTGCACCATGATTTAAAATTGAGCAAATACTGTGGGATCTTTTTCACAAGTTGTGCCCACAAGGTTTTCCCAGAAATACATTCTCTGGAGGGCCAGTTATTAAAAAATAAACAGAAAACCCCAAAGCAAAGGACTGAAGCAAGTGTCACAAACACGGGTGTAAACAGAACCCACACATCAAAGTTGTGGTCTGGGGTCTCTATAGCTCACTCTGATGTCACACAGACACATCTGTACTAATAGTAGAAGAGACACTTCACAGCTCTTACACAGCAAACTGAATTTCCAGGGCTAAAAGCACGAGATAAAGTCATTGTTTGCTGCCCCTGACTGTGACAGGCCCTTACATCCTGGTGAATGTGCACAGGAAAGACCTTCCAAAACACATTGGTCAGATGTTGTCACCATTTGAGTAGGAACCAGAAACAGCACCACACAGTTCTGTTGAACAATGATTATCCCCCAAACTGCTGAAATTATGACTATGAAGTATCCAGATAAAACTGTGCTCAGTCAGTGTAAGGAATTGGAGAGATTATTGAAATACTTGCAGTCTGAACACAGTCCAGGTTAAAGGAACAAGGATAAAAATCACTGAGCTATCTGCTGAGTAATAACACGGTTGAAGGCTTGCATCTATTTTGTGAGGTGAGAAACAAACACCATTTGCCAGTCAAAGCTTGGCAGCATTTGTTGAATTAACCATTTTCCCTCAAAATGCTTCATATTTTCTGCCTCACATCAAACATTTTGCTGTTGTTCTGACACCTTTGCACACTGGGTCATGGAACAGGTATTTTTGCAGACTGCACATCAATTTCAGTTCTTAATGCATTATCTGAACAAATTACTTGCATCTCAGAGCTGAAAGTGCTCAAAACAGGTGTCAAAGTTGTAGTGGAAATGCTATAACACATTTGAACAAATCAAAGGACTGTGTGATCTAATTACATTAATCCAGACACTGAAAATTTATTAAAACAATTTAACAGGTGACTATAATTTTCAAACAGCTAAACAGGACTGCTGTCTAAAAATAAATCCACAGGGTAGAATTTATTAGAAAAATGTTTACCAGAGACAGATCTTTCTATAAAGTCCTTTTAAAAATCACAGCCTAAGCACAGAATTTTCATCACTTGTATGCATTGCAGTTCATTTGGCCAAGTGTAAAGTCAATGAAATTATACTGTATTAAAACAGAAATGATCCCAAAATAGCCCAT
Source organism: Ptilonorhynchus violaceus (assembly GCA_013397565.1). Classification (NCBI taxonomy): domain Eukaryota; kingdom Metazoa; phylum Chordata; class Aves; order Passeriformes; family Ptilonorhynchidae; genus Ptilonorhynchus; species Ptilonorhynchus violaceus. Next base: position 3,964,135 of record VZRJ01008268.1, read on the forward strand.
TAACGTTGATATTTTACCAGCAAATTTAAACCAGGAAACATTTCCCCAAAACAGCAAGTTGGCACTGCACAGTTAAGACTTTGACAACTGCCCAGGAGACGAGCCCTTCAGTTCCAAATTTCCCAATTTCAAATATGCTTAAAGGGAATTCTATCTTGCACTAATCTATTCAGTACAAATTGTGCAGCAATTTGCAGAGTCTAAAGCCATCTGGAGACAAGTGGGTTCTCTTGAGCCACCAATTCTCTCCAATTATTGAGCCATCACTCTTAAGAATGACACCTTCAGTCCATAATCACTTCTTTCCCAATACATGCCTGTGCAAATCCCAATATTCTGAAGCATTCAAGTCAAAGAGGCAAAAAAGAATAGCGTGTCCAGAAACCCACACCCTTTGGTACTTTACAAAATGAGACAAAACTTGTTCCCCATAACCACATAAATACAGATGGTTTGTTACCTAAAGTACTTGTCAATCCACAAATCTTTAACATCTTTTTGTCATATGAAACAATTGTTCAAGAAATCCTATTATGATTTATTTGTGCATGAAAAGAAAGGAATAACTTCCTGTGGCAAGGCAAAACCATAACCCATGCTCACATATTTTTTTAGCCAGAACTAGTTCCCTAAAGACAAAGTTTCAAAGTAGAAGGTTTGTTTTCTGTAATCAGCCCATCCAGGGGACAGAAAAGAAGAAAATTAACAAAGAAAACCCAACAAAGCAAACCCTTCTTAATCTTTGAGTACAAATTCTTCTCAAATTAAAATATCAGAGTCACTGCTACCTCCCAGGTAATTACTTACAGAGGATGTGCATCAAAGACTTCTAAACTCAAACTCAGTAGATCAGGGAAGAGAATAAGTTAGTTTGATGCAACCTTGCAAACATCTTGCACTGGACTAAAGTTCCAATAACTGGTTTGGGTTAAAGCTAGCTCCTTGGCATTTTCCAAAATGTTCTTATCACAGAACAAACACTAAATTTATGTTCCTCAATAAGACACATTTTTCTGATATTTCCATATGAAGATTTACATATACAGTAGTTGTTCTGCTGTCAATCTCTAGAATAAAGACCCAGCCTTAGCCATTATTGCTAATGGGGTTTGGCCATTCCTGGGATTATCCCTAACACGTCTCTATTACAGTTGTGTACACTCTCTGGACAAAATTTCAGTCAGAGCTGTGCTCACTGAGCTGATAAAAACAGAAGCATTTTTCAAGTAATCGAGTGAAATCATAAACTAAGTATCATAGTCCATGCCAGTACCAGTCCTTTGGAACTCAGAACACTTCAAAGAGCATTTCCATTTATATAAAAAAGCAGTGGGACTATAAGAAATACTGAGCAGTCCTACAGACATCGAATATTATCTGGTGGGAGCATGGTAAGTAGGAGGCTAATTGTGGGAGTTGCTGAGATGGAAATGAAAATTTGTCACTTCTTTCAAAGGAAAGGAAAAATAAATATTTTTGGACCATACAAATTCAGGGAAGATGTTTGCATAACAACATTGCTTCCTTCTCACTGCCAAGAGAGAAGCTGGAACCACTTTAATTCAGTGATTTTGTTCAAGCGCCAAATTATTTGGATATAGCTAGCCTAGAAATGAATAAATAAGCTGTGAGATCAACTTTCCAAATTATTCCATAACCTCTCATAGGAAAAAAAAAAAAAGAAGGAAAACAAGTCTCTCTTTTCTTGGAATAGGATTTCTTAAATATTTTATTTCAGAAAAAAATCCCTGTTATCCAATTCTAACTAGCGGGCTGATGTGCTATGTCAGTATCAGCCTTTTTCCATGTGAAACCCAGTTTCCCTTGAAAGCAATGCTGTCTGCAGAACTGGACAGGCACAGAACATGTAACAAACTCTTCAGGAGCCAGGAGGTCTAACCCTTGTTAATACCTACAAGAAAAACTCTTGAACTTACTAACTTTTTATTATCTTCAGTATTGGACTGCAGCTTGGAACATTGGTTTGACTATCAGGTAGCTGTGAGAACAGAAGAAAAGACAAAAAATAAAAATACCAACATTTTGATCTGCTGAATAAACACTACAGAAGATATTTGCATTTATTATGGGAATTTACGTGAAGACTGACCTATTCACGTTTTACATTGAAAAAATTCAGACCTTTTTATCAGTTCAGGTTTTGCTCAGGTGCATATACACATATAAAAAAGAGCTGCCCTTTTCACAAAGGCTGTCGGCTGATTGAACAACTTTGTTAACTGGCAACGTTCCCATTCCAGAGGATCCATTTAATACCACAGTGCACAGCGTACACTAATGTAATTTTTTCTTTCCCTACCCTTTTATACCTTTTTGGAATTCCCGCGGGAGACATTCCAGCCCTATTGTGCTGCTGCGCTCCAGCTGCACGAGGGCCAGGACCGGGGCCAGCCTGTGTGAATGCTTGAAGGGTCGCGGGGTCGGAAGGAATTGGCTGCTTCTGCTCTTTTGCTCTCCTCTGAGAAACTGCTCCACACCTCATCACTGAGAAATACACCTCCCACGGCTGCCTTTGCCCAATGCAACCAAAACACACCAGGACACAGCGAGAGCCTCTGGAAGGCTGAAGTCACATTCCAATCAAGCAGATGTTGAAAAGGAAAGAAAGTACCTTTAGCAAGACCTTGGAAGAGTAAAAGCTTTTCTATTCCTGTTGCTCATAGAGGTGTGCTCTGCTAGCCAGTGAAGAAAAGCTCTGAGTGTGCTCAAACATTCAGTATTTTCTGTGTGTTAATGTCTTCCTGCTTGTTTGCTTTTAATAGTTTGGAAATAATCGCAGAAACTGAATTCCTTGACTCAGTCATACATGATTCACAACAACAGTGAAAGTAATGGATGTTTACTCAAATTCTCATGTCTCTTCCTCCATTTCAATCCTCTGCCTTCACTGTGTATTTCCTTAGATGTAACTCACTGGTATTTAAAGCGGTGGTTTCTCCCTTGGGTAGTAGAACAGGATCCCCGTGTTTATTCATGTCATTTCACAAAAACAGTACCAATTAAGCTCAGCAGTAATCTGAGCAGATTTATATCCAGCAATCAAGTGCATGTGGGTCTATTTATTATTCTCTTCAGTGAAAGATAAATGAATCTGTACTAGATTAAGGAATATGGCACCTTTCAACTTGAAACCTTGGAGGAATATTTGTATTATTTCCACTGGCTCATTCTGTAGCCTTTTGCCTACAGCATTTAGGTGGATGCATTTTAATCTTACTGCCATATCCAAAAGACTTTTTTTTTTATGTATTGGATCATGTATGATCCTCTCAGATGACTTCACTGAGAGAAAGCTCAGTGAAGATGACTTCACAATTCTAGAAAGCTTTCTATATAAACTTATTGGAAACTTTCTTCCCGCTTTTTGTTTACATACTTCACCAATACTTAACAGTCAATGTATAACCTATGTTTTCTTGGACTTCCATCCAGGAAGCACAAGATAACAGTCACAAAATTTTAGTAGTATGGTTTATTTTTTTTCACCAGTTTGATTTCCATTTTTTCACCACTTTGGCTTATTGAAGACTTGAAGTTGCCATGTTTGGGTGCACGTGTGTTAACACAGGGTGAAATGCAGCTGACTGCCTGCATATATCTGCAGCCATGGACAGAGAGAGACAGTTCCTTGCTGAGAAGGCATAGCTGTCTGCTAGACCAAATGTTCAGTAGCAGGAAAAACTGAGTAGAAATTCTCCTGCTCTAGAATCCTCCTTTTCTAGAAGGAAAGGTGTTGAGTAAAACAACATGATTACATTCGTGAGTGCAAGGCAGGATTTAAACAGTACAACAAAAGACAGAGCATTTCCTCCAGACTGTGTTTAGCTGTGAAGATGCAACAGGAAAAAATGTATGTAGAAACAATACTATTGCAGTAATGAAACTAAATGCATCGGTTTGTTAATTCACAAGCACGACAACAGGCACAAACCATTTCTGTGGCTCAGTGGATAGATGTTTTTGAAAGGCTGGTCACTCCTCAGCCTAATTCCAGATTAATTCTGTACTTCTGAGCTACCAGGCTCTAGCCACCATCTGGGCTTGCTCTCGCAACCACAGAAACACCTGCAGTGCCCTCAGCCTGTACCATCCCTGTCAGTGATCCTCAGCTCCCAGCTAGAAGTTACCAATGCCCACACGGGCCAGAGTCAATCCTTACAGATTTTGGCACAAATCACCCTTTTGACTTTAACTGGGGCTGAAGGTTGTTTACTTCAGAGCCAACTTTGCTGCATCATGGAGAAAGGAATTCTTGTGACAGGAACTACACCAGTTCAGACACTGACACAGGAATTTCCAGTTGTGGAACAGTGACAAAGTTCATTGTAAAGTAGCACCTCCAAAATATCATAGCTCTTTTCACCCACATGTGACAGGATGTCCCTTGTGAGATCATCAGACTCTTTTTAGTATGGTCACGTCAACTTTTAATCCCCGGAAGACAGATAAAGAAAGGAATTTGAGGTAGCCTCCACTGGTTTGAAAATATTTCAAATATATTTTGAAAATATATTGCAGAAATAGGATACAAATCCAGGTCCAGGTACATCACCTGAAACTAAAGTCCATTTAAACCAATTATGAAAAAAAAAAAGCATTCTCTCTTACACTGCCATGGTTAAAGCATATTAGTAACTGCTTGCTGACAGTAAATGATTTAAGTTTACTCAAATCAGGTCTCTATATGGGAGTTTCAGAATGGCATAATTACCTCTTTCCTCCTATCTTTCAAAGGCATCTCCTGAAAATACATATTTTCTGCTGTAGAAAGCTTAGTTTAAATATTCTCTATCATTTTGAAAGAATTCAGTGGAAAATAACTGAGTGGAAAATATATAATTTTTGAACAGTTTAATTTTTTGTCACTTAAAAAGAGGGTTATGTAAGTTGTTATATGAAAAAAGATAATTAGAAAAGCAGACACATCCTATCCTTCTCCCTGTATTTCACGCAAGCTGGCAACTGCTCAAGAGTGATCAGAGACTGGCCTATTTCTCAAGGACCTCCAGAGATTATAAGACTTTAAATCATAATCTTAGGAAAATGCCTGAAGCAATTTTTTAAATTATCTTCTACTACAGGGGGGGAAAAAAAAGGAAAAAAAAAAAGGAGAAAAGAAAGGTTTCTGCTCTCCAAAGTGGCAGAGACACTATAAACAATGGTTTGAGGAAAGCTTGGGATACTGACATGGACTCAGGCAAGTCTGAACTGCTCCCAGAATAAACATACTCAATATCTGGGAGAGAATAGAAAATTGAAAATAATGTTTTTCATGAACAAAAGTAAAGCTGTTCAATTGGTCAATAGTCTCAACCAGTCCTTGTCATTACAAAGGGGCTAGAAGTGAGGTGTGGAGCTTTCCCAATTCCACATAACTGCGTGAACACTGGAGAAAGCCAAGGCAAGCCTGGAGAGAGGAGCTCACGGTGCTGGCCACACTACAATGGAAATGTCCTTCTCACAGGGGCAGAGCCTGAGGCAGGGCAGGCTGGGAATGTTGACTCCAGGAGACTGGCCCCACGTTCAAATGTTTTTTTAAGGATCTGCCCTCTTTAATTCAGCCCCTGCACTCGATAAGTATAAGGCTCAAACTTTCTCTGATACTCCTCAGCAAAAAAGGTTTTCTATCTATCATGCAGTTTTATGCCAAAAAGCATCCATTAACATTTTTTGCAGAACCTACACCACTGGAGTGCTTGGGAACCAAGTAGTTTATGAAATCTGGGTCTTAATTCCTCTGTGTATTAATAATCTCTCTCAAAGAAAAAGAAAGACTTGAAACCATTTATCCTCGCAATAGCTTAGTGAGGTTAAATACATTGAAGACCATTCTAAGCCATCATATAAGGCTCTAACATGAAATCTTCAAATGTTGCTCTTTTGAGACATTTTACCTTCATTTCCTATGGGTTTGTTGTTACTAATTCTTTCAGCACAGAAGTTCTCAGCAGGAGACACCCACATAATCTGTGGAATGTTAAAACAATTTATTTTAACAGCTAGAAAGATCTAGTTTGGCCTTTCATGTAAGTGTCTAACACTAAGCAGCTTTAATTAGATCAGGATTGATAAACATGAATATTCATCACTAGTTTTGTTAATGTGAAAATCTTAATGTATATACTTTGTCAGGTGGGATATAAAGGCACAGATTCTCTCCTTATCTGGTTTTCACTACGTGTGCCAGTCACGTATTTTGGAGTAGACAAACACAGTTTTGGTATCTCAGCTTCAGTGTAGATTTGCACAGTAGAAAGACAGAGGCAAACAGAAGGGGAGGAGTAAACATCTCTGTAGCATCACATTTAAACGAGATTTGGTGATGGTAACAGACTGCAGATTATCCATTGGCTTAAAAGTACAAAAAACCCCCGGACACAGGTATCCTTACGTTGTTTCAAAATTAGTTAGTCTGTTCAAATCACTGCATCTCCGCAGGAAACTTCAGATTTCTCGGGGGTGGGGAAGCGTGATATTGAAGGGAGAATGTACCTAATTCATAGTAAACACTGCAATGTCTGTATGAAAGGAGGGAGAGGAGGATGAATTTTCCTCTCATTAACACAACTCACAAACATCTTGTTTTACAGCTTCAGTCCAAATTAGAGTCAAAGGACCTATGAAAGCCTGCAAAATAATTAGTTATATTTCTATATAGTTGCTCAATTATATGCCATTTTATTTTCTCAATATTTTTAAGAGAGTAAAGTAATATCATGCTATAATTTTTAGGTTCTTTTAAAAATAGTCTAATGCTGTATCAATCAGTTTAAGAGTGTTATTTTCCAGGGCAGAATTATATAATTTGATGAGATGACAGAAATAAAATATTCAATGTATTTCCCTTCCTTTATAATTTTTGATATTTAAAGATTTTTGGAAACAGTAATAATAAAAGAAACTTGCAGAGGAGTTTATTTTAGGCCTTACTTTGTTGAAACAGAGAAAGTTTATTATTTTTGTTTCTGACTGTTATTGTCCAAGCTGATAAACCGAGTGAGTGATGTTTTTCCTTGGCAAGCCCTTATTTATTTTATGTTCACATTTCATGGATTAGTATCAATATAGGTTAGGCAGTAACAATCAGAATTTAAGATAATAAATATTTTGCCAAGCAGTTTGAGATGAAGGGTCTGAGGAGGTTAAAAATCCGGCAAAAACACACAAACAAAACTCTTTGCAAAAATTCTGCCTTCCCCGCCCTCACTCCGTAGAGCCTCACTAGGTCTGACTGAGGTTAATGGTTTCAATACTATTTTAAACAGCCACATCTGCTTTTTGCTATCCCTGTGACACTAAACCCTGCATCTTCCTATCCATCTGTGCACACAGTCCAGGCAACCCGGGCTGTTCAGCCCTCCTGCAAAGGGAAATGCTGTGCCGCTCACAGAACAGTGTGAGGCCTCATTCGAATACCCGAACAAACTGCTCAGGACCACCTGACAGCCCCACTTTCAGCCACACACAGGTCTCAATAAGCTTTTGAGGAACTACCTCAAGTTCGTTTTCTGTCCCAGTTCTGATAGTTCTGACCATGAGCAAAATGGTGTAAAAACAGGTCATAAAGACAGATCCATGGAGCATATTCTCCTTGGTCAGTCTCACACACAGCTCCACAGCTCAGCCACAGACAAACATTTGCTCTAATTTCACTCTCAAGGAAAGATTGAACATATCCTTTAACCAAAACCAGCTTGTTAGCCGAACCATCTCAATATAAAAACCTGCTGATTAACGCAATTTATATCTTGGAAGCTAATAAACACCATTAAAAATAGACCAACTTTGTTCTCAGTGGGCCTGTGGTCAGTAGTACCATGCTGAGAACATGATTTGAGAGTTCAAGTTAAGCATTCACAGTCGTTTACAAAGTACAAACTTGGCAAATTATTTGACATCAGCTCTAATGCAGAGATTGTGACAGTGGCAATCATTGCCTTGCACTCCCATTGTATATCCCAAGTGTTTTTTCTGAAGACATAAATTCACAGAAGTTCTTGTCCTTGCAAATCTGCTTATTAACATTGGAAGGTAAGAAAAAAATAGAAAGCAATTGATAGTGAAATATTTTTTAAGATTTTTCCAATTTTGCCATCTTGCAAGAAAGGAAACACAGGTGAACAGTTTTACTCAGAGAATGCATGTGCTAATTTGTCCGTGAAAAGGAAGTGATATCTTTTACAGATTGAATAGTATTTTTCCTTGAAATGACACAAATATATACTACATTGTCATACATAATCAATATCATTTTTGAAAAAGATTAATTACACACCAGACAAAAATAGACTGCAGTCTTAAAGTCAAATCAAACAAGGAATACAGTGCTTACATAATAAACTGAATGTACCCTAGATCTTATTCAAGAACCACGACAAGTACATTTTAATTAAGCTGAAAAACAATCTGTATTGATTTTAATAATTTTTTCTGGCTTTCCACCTTTTTGTAGAAGTGAACTGCAGAAAGAGGAAGACTTGAAGGACAGGATCATGATGTCTTTTCAGCAGTAATCTGACAAATATTTTATCCTTTTCATTCCGAAGTAAAATCTATAAAATTGGTTAGAACGAAGAATAGAAAAAAAAAAATAGAGATTGCTCTTCATCAGGCTAAGCATGGTTCTTTTTAATGCTCTAAAAGCTTTCATAGCATCTCTTTTCTGATCTTAGCATTAAAAATGACACAATAGAGAACAGCAAAGGAAACCATCTCACCCACTCAAAGGGAATATATAGAAAACAGCAGTAGCAATGCAGATGTCCTTGAAGCCATGAGAATTTCTACTATTATACCCTCCAGAAGACTGAGCAAACACTGATGTGTGCATGATGAGGTGCCAGTGAGGTAATCTTAACCAAAGTTAAGACTTCTAATTTAGATGCTATAAATCTCATTATTTTAATTTGAGGTGCACTTATGATTCTTTTTTTTTTAATTTACAGTTATTGAAGTTCCAGAATTGGTGTTACACAAATATTTTTCATTCATGGATCTCAAAAGAAGGCAAAAGCAACACTACATTCATTTTGAGAAAGAGAATTTAGATAATTTACCCCTAGGCCTTGAATCATCACTAGATCTAAGGTTTTCAGTTGTACTCCACCTGTTGACTTTAACACAACAGGTTCCTTTTACCAGGAAAACCACTTTTGTCCACACTTTTGATACTTCTTAAAGGACAAGCCACATTTTTAACATTCAGTCCCATCTTTTTGAACAATGATGTACACTTGATTTCTCCGTAGGAAACTGTAAGTTGAAATGTATTCCTCTCCCTGTTCCACCAAGATTCTATTCTCAGTGTGTGCTGCCAGAACAGCCCCTCTCCCAGATATTTGGGAAATGGAATAGATACTTGCCTGTGGGATATGTTGGGTTTTGCAGATATTGTTATTTTGCCAGTCCATTTTCAAATCTTTTGCTGGAATTAAATTATGCTGGCCCTCCTCTCAGTAATTCTTACTTATCAATTCTTATCAGCATCACTTATGGCACCTTCTCTAAGCAGTAAATTTACAATTTAGTTATTCTTGTTATTGCCTGGAGTAGTTTTTCCCTGTTAGCTTTTGAGCAGACAGGCTGCTCCCTAACACCTCTGGAAGAGCTGCATATGGGGGTGGCAGAATGAACCCAGATTCCCTCCTTCAAAGGAGATCCGTGCTGCCAGGTTGCCCTCTTTACTCTTGGAGAATAAGTAGTCAAAATATTGATACTTTGTACAAAGTAGAAAAAAGGATTTTCTGAGCTTTCCTTCTTTCTCAGCAGGAGCCCCGCACTAGGGAAGGCACGCCCCCAGCTCAAATCATCACTGCTAAGGGCTAGAGTGAATTTATTTCAAAGGTTGTTCCTATAGCCTACTCATACTGTATATCTTATCCTATTTTGTCTGACCATTCTTAGCAGACTGACAAAATTTAAGGGTGTGAGGAAAAAAAAAAGCCTCAGAAGTTAGGTGAACTTGAAGCAGCAAAGTCGTTCCAGAACTCACACCAAAATTTTATTAGTAACTGTATATTTTGTTGGAGTGGACTGCAGGGTTAATTAATAATGCTGTATAGCTAATAATTAACCTCTCTCAGATTTGGCATTGCATCACTCAAACAAAGAGATTACTTTAGGCACCGACAATGTAGGTCACAGGAGTATTCTAAGGACATTCTTTAGGTAATTCTTGCAGGATTTCCACTCTCTGAAGTGAGCTGTTCTATCACCTACACTAGCTGTAATAGCCTTTTGCTTATGATTCCCTCTCCCATCCCCTTTTCCATCTAGTGGATATCTTCAAAAAGATATGAAATAATTTGCTCCTTGTCTTTTTGGCCTAGAATCTTTTTCCACTGAAGCCATAGGCAAAATTCCCTGAACAGAATAACAATGAGTAGGCTTTACATCTCCATTATTTGACTGTCACATTTAACATCACCTTTCTTGTCTCTCATCTGCCACCGGTTATCTGGGCCAACAAGTGCTCTTTTTCATAAAGAAAGGTGCTGCTTGCAGGATTCCAACTTTGATGAAACAGATAATGAAATAAACTGCATGCAAGCCTCAGAGATATCTTGTGTAAATAGATGTCTACTGCATAAAAGCTGAACTGGGAACTTTTGTTACATTTCACCACTGTTTCACTATCCTTCAGGAATATTAATGTTCAAGCTAAGAATCAGGTAATAATCCTGAAGAAATCATCCCATTATAAGTTAATGGCTGGATTTTCAGTTAATGGACCAAGCTGAAGACAAGGGCAGTTAACACTATAACAAACTATAGTAATATAACCAATTTCAAGGGGATTATTGCTACCATAAACTGTATTAAATGGTTTATAAAAGGAATGGCTTGGGCTTTTTTCTTTCTTTTTTGACTTATGTGAAGTAGAGTAAATGAGAGACTGCTTTGTTAGCCAAGTTGTTTCCAACCAATTTTCTAAGCATTTAGGACAATGGGAATGTTGATCATAATGTCACATAATGAATATTCCAAATGCAGCAGAGGTTGTTCTTCGCTCTAATAGGTGGGGGAAATCATTAATTCACTTTTGTGATGAGATTTCAATGAAGCTGGTCTATAACTCAGTGCAGAGAAGAAGCGCCAGATTCAGTCTATATTCAGTTCCACTGCCAGAGCCCATCATGTGACCATGTGAAAAATCTCATAATCTGTCAGTCAATTACATTACAAGGTCAAGAGAGGACGAAAATAAATATATTTAGAGCCCTGTTTTGCACTCAGTTCTGTAAGTAAACTAGAAAAGTTACTCCCAGGGAAGAGTCAAGTATTTTTGCACTTTTACCATAGAGTGGAAATAGATTTTAGTTTAATTTTTTTCAGATATTATGCATTCTTTCCTCAAGTGATACATTAACTCAAGATGTAAGTCAGATTATTCAGATAATATTGTTATTGTATTATTCAGATAATACTGATAAGCTTTTCACTAATTCTGCTTCTAACTTCAATGACCAGACAGATTCTCAACCCATTCCATCCAAACATACAAACAGCAAAGCTTACATTAACAAGAGGATGGGGGGGAAAGGGAAGAGACCTCTAAGGGATGGTTCAACCACAACAAGAAAAAGGCAGGAAAAAACCCCCAGAGCCCGCTGTCTGTACTTCCCCCTAATGCCCGAGTCCTTGCTAGAATATGGCAGAAGAACACACATGCAGAGCACTAACTTCAGACTTTCACCCTTCTGTTAGGACAGGTGCCATGGAATTTTTCTCTAGTTCCATAACTTCACAGTAGTTACAAAATAACAAAATGCTACCATTTTTTTATCTCAACCCCTCCTCAACGCAGAACCCCTCAGGGATGATGTTGCACAGTCTGCACTAGCTCCCACATTTCCTGAAGTGCACTTTTTCCAGGCTGGACTTTACTATGAGTCTGCCTCTCTTCATTGCTCTAGTCCACCATAAATCATCTTCATTTGGATTATTGTAATTTATATAAATACTTTTAATATTATGAATTGCACATAATGATTTAGGTTAATATAGATTTAAATCTGTTTCCAATAAATAAGTCAGAGGCAGTATCCATCATACAAAAGTACTTGCTCATTAAGAGGGAAGAAATAAGAGGGTGGAATGATAATGCCTCAAGTTATTTGGACAACAACTTGAACATAAAAAACCCTGGAAAACTAAAGGTCCTGTGTGCATAGACACTTTCAATGGAGTGCAGTTAATCATGTTCTTTTACATTATCAGCAGCCCAAATATTTTCTTGGAGTGTCTATTTGAGTAGCTGCATGGGGGAATAGAAGCAAATGTCAGGCTGTAGCAGCAGGGCAGTCACTGAGTGGGGTGTACAAACACGAGCACTGCCTGCCAGATGCACAATGTCTTTTGGCTCTTCTTGGAGCTGATAAGGTCTCCACTGGCATATTGCCTGCCAAGGGAGATGTGGCCCAACAGCAAAGAGTCCAGAGCACAGAAATGCAAGTTTTCACTTGCTCAGAAGATGCAACCACTAAACAAAACCAGACTTATTTAACCCTTGACTTTTCTTAGGCCAAATGTTTTAAGTTCTACTCAAAATTTCTATCACTGTATTTCACTTAGTACCAAATCTATTTAATGGAATTTCAACTCAAGAAGAGTCTGGAATACTAAGCCAATTATACCAGACTCTCTGAGGCATAGGCGGAATTTATCAGAATCATTGCAAAGGAGAATAAATAGCTTAAAGGTTTTTGGCGCTCATCAAAAATTTGTGCTACAAAATATTTTCAATATGAAGGAAAAGCTTTTTGGCAGGTAGTGATTAGAATGGAAATTCTGGAAGCCTAAGGACCCTCTGTAACTTTCACTGTGATCTGTCCCGTGACCTTAGACAGCTTTGAGTCTATGTTTAATCACTCAGCCTCAAAAAAATCCCCAAATTGATCCATAAAAGCTCCAACTTGAGATACATCTTACACAAACCAATACTGTTCATTGGAAACAAATTCTTGTTTCAAGCAGCAGTATCTTCTTATGGAGTTAATAACACTGATCACTCAGGTGCTGCTTAATCAACCAGCTCTCTCCACACCTACTTTACTTGACATAAGCCTGTTATCAAACTGAGAGAAACATCTTTTACCTCTTTTCACAGGCTAAATAAAGATATTTGGATGGAACAATGTGTGCCTTGAGTTCTACCTTTTCACATGCAGTAACAGATCAGGGTAAACAAGGAGGGAAAACAAAATATATATTCACAGTATTGCATCTGATAAGTACTTGGGTTTTTTATCAGACAGCAGTTTCTCATCTTTATAGTGAACATAAACATTATTAGATTAATTCAAAGGACTAATTTCAAAATTAAGATTGCAGAATTCTCTACATACACCATAGAAGCTAAACATCATCAGTATAACAGATTTTTAATCTTTGTATTGTCTTCCTCATACACTTGTGTGTATTGAAATGGGCTTTGTGCCAGTGTTATTTCATTTTAAAAGTTTTCAGAATAGATTTCTTCCATCCTATTCCTCAAGCAGCTGGTCCATGTCCTTAGTAGGTTTCACATATTAATCTTTTTCTGGTATCCATCTCAGATTTCCTTTTATCTTCATTTTCCATCCCTTTGGCATTGTTTAAACTTTATACCTTCTGTGTAGTTGTATAAAACTCATGTTCTCTCATATCTACAGCATAAGTAACAGTTTTGAAAAGATTAGCTTAATCTGTTCTAGTTTCTTTATCATCTTAATTAAGAGGTACAGTCTTCAGTTTATTAAAATCTTGATCCCATGATGCCTCACTTTATTCTGGGCTAAGCAGGACACGAGGCAATCATTCCCCTTTCCCAGGATTTGAGGAGGATAAGGAATGGTATTCACTGCCAGCATTACCCCTCTCAAATAAAGGAGAGGCACAAGGATACTGTGCTCTTCCACATTCAGTGCACTCAGCAAGATGAAATAGAAGGAATTGCTGCTCACATTCCTGGGGGTATTTTCTACCGACAAAGGTCTAGCACACACCACACACATTCACTAGCAGCCCTCATTTTGGGCTTTATTAATAGTCAGCTTCCTTTTTTCAACAGAATGTCTGTGCAGAAGATAATTTTCTCTCCAGCACAGGTCATCTTCCTCTTTCTCACAAACCCCATTTTGTTCTTTTGTGCTCATGTTCATAATTTCATTGTATGAGTTTGCTCTGTCCAAAGGGCTATTTGCAATTTCTTCAATTGAAGCTGTCATTACTGTGCTGGTTACTTCTTTTTAATCACAAAAATGGCTTTAACCCCATTACCAGCAGTACCTCTTTGAAATACCTCATCCCCAGTGGAGGTGCCTTTCAATTATGGACTGTGAACAGGCACATCAAATTCCCTCTTTTTGTACCAGGATAGATCATTCACAGTCAGAAAGCTCCTTTGACTTTCCAAGTATTGATTAGGGGAGATTTGGACAGTTTGATGCTGCATTACATCCTGTATATCTAACAGGAATGCATCCATATTTCACTGCAATCTGATTACGACAGACAACTGGCTTTTGAATCTCCCTACTACGATTTCAAGGCAACAAGCAGCGAGGACCATATGGCACCATTGCTACAGGACTAAGATATTTAAGTTTTCTAAAGGACCAGCCGACCTCTGACTTGCAAATGCTAATTTTCTGATTTTTAAAATCTCAGCAGCCTATACTGCATGAAAGCTGTCAGTTAGCTTAACAACCTGTACACACACAGCATAATGTCTTCCAATAGCACTGCCTGCCAGGAGTCACCATCTGCACTTCCTCTGCTGGGAACAGCCAAACTGTTACACACAGTTGGGCTAACACGGGAATAACGTACGAGATTCCTCCCCACAGATGTCAGGGGGCACAGGAAGGCTTCCCCTACATGTGAACAAGAGAACAGCACCACAGAAAGGGACCTGGGGGTCCTGGTCCACGGCAAATTGAACATGAGTCAGCAGTGCCCTGGCAACCAGGAGGGACATCCCTGTCCTGGGGGGCATCAGGCACAGCATCACCAGCCGGGCCAGGGAGGGGACTGTCCCGCTCTGCTCTGCACTGGGGTGGCCTCACCTCGGGTGCTGGGGGCAGTTTTGGGCACCACAATGTAAAAAAGATATAAAATTGTTATAAGGTTATGCAGGTGCTGAAAGGCCTTGAGGGGAAGCCACACACAGAGCAGCTGAGATCACTGGGTTTGCTCAGGCTGGACAGCAGGACACCGAGGGGAGATCTCACCCAAGACAGCAGCTTCCTCATGAGAGGAAGCAGAGGGGCAGGCACTGATCTCTGCTCTGTGGGGACCAGTGACAGGGACTGAGGGAAGAGCATGAAATTGTGTCATGGGAGGGTTAGGTTGGATATTAGAAGCAGGTTTCCCACCGGGAGGGTGGTCGGGCACTGGAGCAGGCTCCCCAGACAGTGGTCCCAGTACCAAGCCTGCCAGAGTTCAAGAAGCCTTTGGACAATGCTCTCAGGTACCTGGTGTGACCCTTGGGGCTGTCCTGTGCTGGACCAGGAGCTGGACTTCAATAATTCTTGTGGGTTCCTTCCAGCCCAGTATATTCTGTGATTTTGTAGGTGAATAAAGATTCCCATTTTTATGATGTTTCCATCAGGTTCCTACACAGCAAGAGCAGGGAAACTAAGTTATGGAACAGAGCAAGATCTTTAGGAGTTAAAAGCTCTTCAAGGCTGTGACAGCTGGTAATGTCTTCATATGACAAGTTCTGGGGGAGTGAAAAACAAGACTACCCTGTCCATCAGCCATGAAAAGCCACTCAGGACGGATGGAGCCATTCAGATGGTTGGGCAAGCATATGGACATTTAAGTCTTGCTTTGACTAATGCAGGGGCAGCTGCTTAGCTGGTATAAACTGATTGGGTAGTGACAAAATACACAGCTGAGGATCTGCCCACATTCTGTTTTCTTTGCTTCTGTAAACGAAAATGTCAGTGCTCCCTATGCATATGTTCCTCTACAGCAGCTATGCAGCAGTAGCTAATAACAACAATTGCTTACCCAAAGCTGTTATTGGTCCTGCTCTGCCATGGCTGGATCACCAAATGCTTGGCATACCAACTGGCACTCGCTGAGCTCTGGCGGCTGAGGAGGCCTCAGCTCCACCCCACCGAACACTGAGCACTCATAATGCTCTGCTTCCCTCAATTGAACAGCTTTAACTGCTCTTCACAATCTTTGGTGCAAACAGATATCTCTCCTACCTTCTGCTGCCTCCAGGGAAGGATCCTATCGCACAGTTTTTAGCTCAAGGATTTTCCCCTGGATGAGGCATTGCTTTTTGCTTGCCTCCCTGTTGCCCACTGGGTGAGTTACACGATTCCCACAAGCAGCACACAGCTTTTTTGTTGGGTCTCAGGCTCTCAGCATTCCGAGAATTTTCTAATAACACAAGCCAACAAAAGCATTATTATAAAGGTTCAGATTGAGCCCTAGAAGGAACGGAGCTGGAAAAAGAATAATCCCTTCCTTCCTGAGCCTTGCTAGTGCTATTGTAAAGAACCATGGCAATCAATAGGAGACAAGAAGGCAGCAAGAGTGATTGCTGATCTCACATGTAAATGTGCTATTCTCAGCCAACAACACCAGCTATGTTGTGTGCCTGATGCTTAGATAAAGGACCATGTAGGAACTCGTGTCCTGCATTTCCACCACTTTATGAGAGGTTACTTTTCTGGAGGAGGGTGTTGCCTCTCTCTGTGTGGAAAATATCATCCCTGTGTCTGTGATAACATGCAGAAAGTTTCTCTGTTGCTATCTCTTAGTAAAGGAGATTTTGGAGAGGAGAAAAAGCATAAAGGGTTGGCTCCAAACATGTTACACTTATTTGAGAAATAATACTGGGATACATGGGTTATATAGAAGTATTAAAAAAAAAAAAATTCTTAATGCCTTTACCTACAACACAATATTTGCTCAGTGGACCAGAGCATTGAAACACTGATCACTTACAGTGGTTACCTGTACCCCATGTTACCAGTATTCAGCTAAATTAAGCTTCACTACAGCATTTAGAGGAGTTGGCAGGCCTGGATTTCATCCAATTTTACAGTTGGGCTGAATGAGGCACAAGTAGGTCAAACAACTTTTCTAAAGTCACAGACTAAATATATTATTTACTTAAAAACCAGAAATCCAGGACACTTCTACTTTCAGTTTTCTTGCTTGAAAATCTAAAACTTAGTTAATATATTTCGAACAAGAATGAGATTATGCAGAAAAATTATTACAAAAAAAATTTCACAGTAATTTGTGAACAAGTGTTTCTATACAATAAATAGTTATGCTAGAAAGCACTAGTGTTACCATGCCTACTTGTTGCCTTTCCTGATTCATACATTCTTGAGTACATTCATGCCACAGAAGCTGGCAACAGTTCAAAACTTAGATTTTGGGGTTTAGGTCTGATTATTTATGGAGTTATTCAACATTTCTCAACAAATGGTACCCTGATCCCTCTGTAGGACCCCTGGTCCGGAGAATATTAATAACAGACCATCTTGACCCTAGTCATTCTAGAAAATATAGAAGTAATTAGGACTTCTACAGTCCTGTAAGTTACAGCATAAGATACCAACACAAGGACAAATGGAAAAAAAAAAATCTAAATTTACTACTGGTTAGAAAACTTTTGACAAAAAGTGTTTTGAATTTCAACATTTTATCCAAAAGTTTCACTTTTCAAACAATTATTAGCAAAACAAAGGAAGGAACACAAAGCCAGCTGTTACTAAATGGAGAGCCAAGCATTCCAAAAGTTAACAGGTCCAGAAAAGCTTTCCATGAGCAAACCACGACCAAGTCTGAGCACAACAGGCAGCAAACCCAAATGAAAAGTTCACAGCTTCTTCTGAAAATTACACCCGAAAGACCAATCTTCTGCCCAAAACAGAAACTGCTCTCTAACTACCATCCATTCTATGCTTCTTAGGCAAAGCCAGCTTCAAAGCTCTTAGTCTGCATCTGATCCTTTAGGAATCCTTTGGAGATTTTAAGGATTTCTAAGGAATCTGTTCTCCCTCACACACACACATACCCTTGCACAGCACAACACATCCTACTAATAGCATAAATAGTTTGAATCCCCAAGTTTACATTTAGAACCTCCAGGTACCGTCAGATAACTCAGCACTCACCGCTTCTGCATTGCTGATGGGTGCAGCACGTCCAGCAGGACTCTTCCAGAGCCTCTAGATGCCACGTGGGAAGTCTGCAAGGACAAGGTTCCTCTGAAACCAGACTACAGTGCTTCTGCTCTTTCCAATCTTGCTTCTCTAAGGAACACTGACCTCACCTGTTCCTCGTCTTTTATCTTCTACAGCTGGGCCAATTTCCCACCGTGTTAATTGTACCTTGCATTAACTCCTTCATTACTGGAAAGAATCGTGAACACTGATAATACTTAGGAAAATAAAAGCAAAAACTGGATCCATGTCCCAAAAAGTATTGCAAGTTACAGATCTCTTTGTGGCTGCTGCTTTATGGACCAGTCTCTGTATAAACCAGAAGAGAGTGGTCCTGTAGTTTTGCTTTTGTCTTCTGTACTTAAATTATACAGCTCACATAATTTCAAGGACGGAAGAAGAAACTGTAAGGTGTAAGTATTGCATTTATCAAGATAGTTTTGCCAGCAGGCAACAAACTGAGGACTGATAGTTAAGAAGTCAGATCCAGCAGTAACTTAGTGCAGACAGATTTTCACACTCTCTGCTCGTTTGCATAATGATCCCTAGAGCTGCATCCTGCTCCTCAGCAGTGCAGGGAGCCACTCATTCCCCAGCAATATTCAGCGGGAATCTTTCAGAACCCTAAACTCTCTCACTTCACGGAGCATGTGTGAGGTACTCTAGGTTACAACATAACTAAATTCAGATTTCTCTATCATACTAAGAAGAGAGTTTATTTATTGGCCTTATGTGAACCAATACAGGTAGCAACAGTATACTGTTTGGACCTGGAAGAGTGAAATTCCTAATCAAATATGGACAGATATTTTGATGTACTATTTTCATGCATGTGTTTGGGATGAGATCCTCAGGAAAGAAGAATCAGAAAGATTACAATGTTCTGAGATAAATTTAAAATTTTAGGAGCTTAAAGTAAGCATTCAAATTGTAAGAAACTGTCCCAAACATTCAGGCTTGGAGAATCAGAATGGAAATAAATTATGCTAGAAAAAGACAGGAAAGGAAAAGCAAAGCACACTTCAGAACATCAGAGGAAAATCGTAGAGGATTCAAGGGGATAATGAAGCAGACCAAAGACGAGAGCAGTTCCTACATTGTTTAATTCCATAATCTAGTTTAATCCTACTGAATGATACTTACTCCGGGCAAACTGTAATCAAATCAGGTCTGTATCACCTGGTTGCTAGGCTATAAATGTTAAGATGAACCACTCTTACAATAATTTCAATTCTTTCCAGCCCTTACAAATAGTTTCTGCTGGCTGACAGCATGACCCACCCTTTGCCTTGGTCCCCAGCTTATTGAAACCAGCTCCTCCATCTGTACTCCACGGGTTGATCCCAGCCTTTGAAGGGACTCTTTGTGGAAGTACTTGCAAGGAGAAAGTTCTGAAGGGTACCACAAATATGGAGATGAGGTGGGAAGGATTGCTACACATCAGAAAAGGTCCATTTCCTGTCATTTTTCAAGGAATGGGATCCTTAAAGGCAGGGACAGTATGATGCCCATATTAATGCTTAGAACCTTATTTAATAAAAAATAAAGAAGGAAATAAAATGTGAAACGTGAACATGATTCATCAAAAAGAATGCCACACATGAAGACAGACAATTCACAGAACACATAAAAACCTCTCACCTTCTGCAGCATCTCTGTGACTTTTACACAATTAATTGTATTTAAAGTAAATTTATAATTCCACACATTAAATGTAACAGTGTTAGAGAGCATAAAAGAGCTGACCCTTACGAACATTCTGATGTTCCTACTCTATGAAAGTTGGTTCATTATTGTTTAAGCTCTTGCCCAGGTCCACCCTGCAGGGAACTGCAATGTCTTTCTGGTCACAGGGAGCCTTTTCCTTTTCACAGTTTGGCCACCCAGGGTTCCCCTGCGTGACTGTGCTGAGTTTGCCCACTGCAGCTCACGTTTGCCGATTCCACATTTGCCGATTCCAGTGTTATTCTGTAACTTCCTAATTGGCAGACACTGCCTCAGTCACTCCCCAAATGCTCTAATTAGCAGCCACAATATCCGCAGGAAAGAGAGAGCAAGTGTCTTCTGTTGCTTGTTTAGACATCTCCTGTTTCATACACAGGATTTATCTTCAGAAAAACTTGTGATGCCTGACCTCGATACATATGGAAAATTTTGCCCAGGCATGCTGCCAGACATTTTGTTTGATATCTATATTTTCTCCCACTTGGCCATCTTGTTGTTGTATTTTTTTTTCCCCTTCTGGCTCCTTGTTTTTTTTCATAGCTACTTCAGGGCTCATTATCTTTACCCAAAGACATTGGCATTACATATCTTTCCAGTCATGGAAATGTAAATGCTGGTCCTAAGAATATTCTGTGAAAAGCAGGGAGAAAATTTCAGAACGATCTAACTTAGGAACTTAAATTTCACTCACTTTCAGTCAGGTACCTGTGACATGGTTGTAGACACACATAGACTGACAATAATGTTTTATACTTAGTTATAAAAGTACGTATGACCACTTCTTAAAACATTTACTACAGTATCAAGTTTGACTCTTAAAGTGTATTTTTTCAATATTTTAACAAAAATTCCTGCAGAGTGTAACAAGAAAGAAATGCTCTCCCTGATCCTTTAGTATTTTCCCTTGAGAATTAGATTTAACTTTAGGAAACTCGCAGGGTTTTAAAATATGTTCCCTGTATTTACCAACTTACAGAATAATTACTGCTTTTATCCCCATCTAAACATTGCGATTACTTCTATCTTAGATTGGTTGGTCCTGGCTTAACCTTACTGTTATTAGTTCTCTTAATATCAGTAACCTGTGGTATTGGTAATTTTCTGTATTAGTGACCAAAGAGACACATGAAGTGCAAGAAAAAAAAAGAAATCACACCTTAACAAAGCAGGACCTTGAAATCTGAGGAACTGGTAAATATCTGTCATCATCTTGCTAACATTTTTGTGTTGATGTGCTGAAGGTACCATTTTACAAATCTCTAAGTCTGCCAAAAGGCAGACAGCATCCAAAGGCAGGCTGGAGGGGAAAAAGAAAGGGGGGCAGACAGACAGAACCTTAACCAGATTTGAAAGTTTGGCAGGAAAAAGTTTTTGTCATTTCTGTTCTACAATTTAGTTTGTCTAGGCAATTACAGAAATGCAAAACACCTACTGAAGGTCTTGTGGAGAAGCCAAAAAATGTTGAATTACTTTTCAAAGGAAAAGGTGGTGACAAAATATTCTGAATCAAGTTCTAGCCCAAAGAACTACACAATCCCACCTACAGAGAAATAAAGGCTATCCAAGATTACTTTGAAATCAGAGGACAGGACATGCACACATCCAAATTAGATGGTCCCAGGCCATTAGGAGAAACTGTAAGTTTCCAAGTTTTACACGTGTTTGTTGAATTTCAAGCAAGGTGAAGATTTACTCTTGAAAAAGGAGGAAGTCTGGCTGAAGCTAAAGCAAATTAATATGTTGACCTTGGCCTGACTCTGCTCCTGTCTATGTTAACAGAAATACTCCTATTAATTCCATGGAGAACTGGATCAAGCCTCCTGTTGAAGTAAAACTGAAAGCTGTAATTAAAGAAATATCAGGCAATGCAGGACCACTGAGGTACAACATGATGTTCCAGTATTGAAGAGCTATTGTCTCATGCAGGTTGAGCGTTTCTTTATTGATAAGAAAACATGCATATGCATTCAAAAAAGACACGGAAATCTAGGGTTAGGTAGAAACTTCATCAATGTCTCTGAGAAACCTCTTTTTTTGTTCTAGTGAAGCCTTAAGGTTTAGACTCTCTTGCCATATTTCTGATGAGTTTATTTGAACCACAGAAGGTTTACGTGAGCCATTGTACCTGGGAGAACAGTCAGAACTGGAGTCATCCAGAGTCACCATTTAACGTGAATTAGATTTTTCAAACTAACAGTTACTTTACAGATTTTCATATTAATAAAAATAACACAATCCCTGCATGTTTGCAAACCTCGCTTATGGACTTCAAATTATTATATCTACTATTTAATGCTTACTCATTTTGCTTGCTAAAACATGGGGGTTTTTTTTACATGTTCAAGACTCTAATCCTGTAAAGGACCTTCTGCTCAATGTTCATTGGCATGAGGAACAAGCAGCACTCTCAACCCTTTTTTAATCTCAGGAATGATAGGTGTGTATGGTTGTCTTCTGCCTATGATCTGAGTGGAGGAAATGACCTATTGTGTGCAAAAATAAATCACCTCCCTTAGAAAGGCAGAAACAGCGCCAAACCCTGAAAGTTCCTGAGGGAATGGATTCCTCAGCTTGTGTATCTTGATTATCTAGTAATTCCAGGCACAAAGTATAGCTATGGTCAGGGAGTTTAGACAGAAAAAACAAATTTCTTGTCCAGTTTTCAGCAGATTTGACTTCCTGTCTTCAGAGTATGTGGCTTATAAACGTAAGTAGATCACCTCAGTGGTTCACATTAACACAATTCCCTACATGGTTGGGATATCACTTTAAGGATTTCATATTTCAAAGAAAGCAACTCTTTATTTCACTGCAGTATTTCAAACCAGGGAAGATATATTTTCATGGAGAATTTTTTCCTAAGGAGTAGCATTGATGCCAGTATTGGGAAATATGAATTGATGGAAAGCTATTAAGACACTCAACACAGGAAGAGTCACTGTCCTTTAGTTTGTGTAAGGAGGAACCATAATCCACTGAATATCATTGTTACTTCTGCTTTGCACTCAATACCAGTGACTCTGGTTTCCCCCATGTCACAAAATATTACAAATATCTCCAAAGCTGCATGGATACAGTGGCTTCAGTTCCTGTGTCACCCCACATCAAAGCCTTGACAACAGGTAAGGGACAGGTACCAGAGTTATGAAACTGGGATTTTTTCCAAAAGAAAAGAAAGAAAGCATTATATGACATATATGAAAACATTTCATTATGCAAAAATAAGAAATTTTATCTCTGATAAGTATTAGTATTATTAGAAACTTATGACTGAAAAATGAACATGCAACAGCTGAGAACACATCCTCACTAAAAGCTGGCTCTTGGAAGTTAGTAAATGCAGTGTTAAAGCCAAAAGTTCAATGTTAATTCTGCCCCAACTGCTTTGTACATTAAAATATATCACATGTCTTGGGTTATTTTACATTTCTTTATTTATTCACATTATAGGGAAAATTCTAACTAGCATTTCTCACAGTCTGACACACATACATATGAAATGAACTTATTCTATTTTTGGCTTAAGGTTTCAATCTCACTGCGATCTAATGAAGTCCATTTGAAGGAATTTGACTTAATAACATTAGTCCTGTATACATTTGATATTAGCTGGTGGAAACTTAGCAGTGGCTCAGCCTGACAGGATTAAAACATTTTGGGTTGTTTCGAATGTCTTCACTCTGGATGACCCTTTAACAGAAAAATGCCAGGTTGTTCAAATGGGATAATAAGTGAAGATGGGAGAAGTGAAGTGACATGAACCTGGTTTTTCTGTGTCTTTTTTTGTGTCCTTTGCCTCATTAAGTCCACCACTGTGGTAACTCCAGCATCCTCCATATCCCACAGCATTCGTGGTGAGCAAGAGAAGTTCCTGTAAGCTATAGGTCTGCCACCCGCTGAGTTATGTGTCTGCTGCAGGGCCATGCATCTTCTGCCAGACAGAGCAAGGAATGTCTGAGCTCCCCTGAGTGTTTCCTCAGCAGGCATCGGCTTGAATCTCCCTCCTGTTCCCCAGAAACTGATTCTCATGAAATTGGAAGGTATAAGCCTCCTCCTTCTTGTCTTTTGCAACTGGGTGAATGTGATTTAAGGTCAGAAATTGGTGCAGAAGACAGGTAAGCTCAATAGCTTACACTTAGGAATCATTCTGTTTGGAAAATCATCCTATAAAGGATCTAATTAAAAAAAAAGAAGTTGGAAGATAGAGGGTCTGGATTATCTATAAATTGTCATAGTATTTTAAATGGCTAGTGTCATACACTACATATTTATTAGCTAATTGCATTTTCAAAAGTACTGTATCAATCTGTGTAGGTAAAGGATTTCACCTACCAGAAAAGGAAAAAGCACACTGGTGTTTCATCTGATATTTTTCTAGCCCACATGACAAACAAACAAAGAGAAGTTTGAAACACTCATGGCTTCCTTCAGCTTGTAATTTTTAAGTGGATTCTGAAGGTCAAGACTTAAACAGAGGGAGCCGTATTTTCTATTTTGGTCTGGTTTTAATTTGGGTAATCTTTCCATTAAATATGGCTATTTATGACATTTGTTAAAAGCCTATGCTGCTAATTTAGCTTAAAAAAAAATCTAATGGAGTTGTATTGGAACTTTTCCATAAAATTAATGTTCCAGACTTAATGGACGTCTAAGGTATCGTTATTAACGGGAATATTCCATAAACTAAAATCAGAGTCTTTGAATTGGTGATCTGATACAGTTAGATCGGAACTTATTGAAAGCTGGAATGATGCCAAAGTACCTAGGAATTCAATTTAAACACCTTATGGAGGTTAATGCTTTTATGGTATTTACTTTAATTAGTGTTTTATTAAATGCTCAATTTCACTCACATACTTGGGCAGGAGCAGTGGCCAGCCTGTGGGTAAAGCAAGTATGACAGAGGTAAGATCACTTTACTTTCTCTCCATTTGTCAGAAATACCAGTCTTTTCCATGATTTCTAGGGTTATATTGCTTTTGGCTGAGTTACCACATTGCTGAGAAAGTCGTAGAAAGTCATATGTGACAATCACAGGCTGTACCATGGCCAAGCAGGAACACACTGCCAACCAGAGGCCTCTTCACAAACCATTTTTCTCTACAGATTCACTCCTGCTGGTCCACACTCCTTGGTAATGTAAATGTGGACCATAACTATCCATAATCCATGGGGTGTGTGCATGCTTTGCCTTCCATTCCATGCTCAATTTAAAAGTACCCAATTTTATCTGGTTAACTATACTATGTGTTTTTATCCCATTGGGAAGGAATGGATTGCCACTGAAGCTAACTCCTACCACAAAAGAGGTTATTCTACTTTTGCTTTGGGGCTTGTCCTAGGCCAAGAAAATCTGATTTTTGTCCCTGTTGACTCCAGTAGGTTTAGAAACAATTTCGCACTCCTGGTTTTGTTGATGGTAAAAGTACTGAAGTAAAAAATAAAATTTAAAAATGTACAGAGTTTGTTTGTATTGTCATTTACAAAGCAATCAGGAAGAAAAATAAATTGCTGAGCTATGAGAAATTCTGTAACCATGGTACATGTGGGGTGACTATATTTACCATAGTCTCTGGACTCGTGTCTGATCCATAAGCAAAAAATGAGCTCTATGAGTATTTAACCTTCAAACTCATCAGCTTCACAAGGCCACCATATTTAGGGGGTTTTTTTGTAAAAGTGATACAACATATTCTGTTATTTCTTCACCTCCAGAGTGGAAGTTTATTTTTCAAGATGTATCTACTTGTACTCAGTGACAGTAATGATTCCGATAAGAACCAAAGTCAAATTTTCTACACAGAGAGAATTCAATAGTTGATATTCTCTCATGTCACGGCACCCTGGGGCTCAGAAAAGAAGCGTACCCTTGTATGAAAAGCAAATTCTTGGCTTTCAAATGTCACCTAACAAAAGCCACTTACACAGACAGGTGCCATTATATTCTATTGTCTTCCACAGCGCTGCTATGGGCACCTGCACTCAGCGAGCACTTTCAGCAAAACTTTGCAAACAGAGAGGCAAATGTGTTTGCTTGATTCTCTTCTCAGGTTCATTTTTTTTTGTGTCCAGAAGAGTCCACAGACTACACGATATGTGCAGTCATGCACATACTAATAAATACAGGGAAGATGAGAGGGACATCATTTAAATATTTGTTCTGAGCACTGACACACTGAACAAAGGCACGTGCAAGTTGTGGAGCTCATCATCTGAAGGCACATTTAAACGTGCACGTGGACACTCTCCATGAGGCAAGCTGCTGAGTGACCTTCTAGCATTCCTGCTATTCCCTAGCAACCGCAAAGGATGAAAGAAATGAAAAAGTATAAGCCCCCTGATATTTACAATACAATTCTGAAACAGAAGAATATGCACACAGGCAATAAAACTGAGTAGTTAATGAAGTCAAGATAAAGTTCACACACTACCTTATCCCCTAGAAAATTATTCATGTGCTAGACTCCACATGAACTCTGGAATTAATTCTTGTCTTCATAAATAACTTTTCTGGTCTTGATCAAAACCCTTGCTGGGCTGTAGTCCTTACATCCAATGATTTAAGGCCACACCTTTCAGAGAGGAACTGGAATTGCTGCTTCATTCTTGGTTCTGAAAATGGCTACTAACTGAGACAATATTATATAAATATTTAGATGTCTATCTGACATTATGTCCAAGAGACACCCACGTACACTAGCAAAGAAATGGAAGAAAAATTAAAGGGATAAAAAACTTAGAAAGAATACACCTACAAATTAAAAGAAAGAGAAAAGAAGGAACTTTTTAAAAACAAAGTAGGTATCAAGAAAACTAATCAGCACTTTTGACCTAAAAAGCTAAAAAATTAATATATGGAATAATAGATAACTAGTGAGATCAGAAGTCTAGATTAGATTATTAGGAATAGAAAATAATAATTAAAAAAGATAAAATCATTTCTATAGAGGAACATTTACACAAAGTAGGATTTTTTTTATCTGAAAGTCTATAAAAGTAATTCAATACCACAAAAAACAAATTAAAAAAAAAACCCAACACAAACACTGAAAAAAACCACATCTTCAATTGCAGTCCACAAGAAGAACCTTTCAGAAAATGTTTTTTTCAGATTATTTTTATTTTCCAAATCCTGAGCACAGTGAGTTGGAAACACTTATAAGTCACTGGGAGTAGCTTCAGGCTCAGATCATTTGAGCAGGAAGGCAATGAATTACATAATTCTGGAAGGAAAACGGCTGAGAAAAAAAGTTAATAGTGAAGGAAACTAATCTGGATCACATTTTTGGCTGCTGAAAATCAGCTTCTGGAAGCACATTGATGTCTTATTTCTTGACTGGCTCTCTGGGGACCTCAGAAGGTAAATATATTATCCCCTGTTTGAGCTTAGATACGGTGCAGCACTTCACAGGAAGGGGGTATTCGGACAGGATGGGGATGGGAAAATGAATCAGGATTACATTCATTCAAGGCTTCCTGGGTGTACCTGCACCTCTGCTCCAGGGTGGCCTTGCTGCCTTGCCCAGGAGAGCTCCAACCGTCCATGATAAGGGAACCTCAGACCAACAGTGCTGTCACAGCACTGCTTCAGCTTGTGCTGCGTGTGGCCACAACCTTTTTTCAGCCTGTGCTGAGTTCCATGGTGCTGAAACAGTGCAGGGGCCAGCAGAGACGTGAGCACAAGCAAAAACAGCTACAAAAAAAGTTAGAGAATTCTAGGGTAAAAATCAGGCTCATCCACCACCGCCATCTCCTTTAATAAGGGTGTGCAACACCTACAGTGGAAGGTACCTTTCCTTTAGTCATTCCTACTGGTAATATTTTGATGTCTGAACTGCTCTCCAGCCCAAGGATTTGACTAGAGGAATGTCAGGTACAATTTTGCTCTAAGGTCCATCTGGCTGCAAGGGGTAGTAGTAGACCTACAACGTGGTTTCACCCCATGTCATTCTTTAAGTGACCCAGAGGTCTGAAGCTATTTTCCCAGTCCAATATTTAAAAGTGCTGTAACATTTGCATTTCGCTCCTCACATTCACTAGGCCAGGGCTCTCACAGGGAAGATAGAAAGGTGCCTTTCTAAGCCATGCACGGGATCTTCTGGCTGTAAATGAATAGCAAACTGACAGCCCCGTGCCAGGGTACAGAAACATTGCCTTTCAGAAGCAGGATGCTGCATACAGCAGGCAATTGCCACATCAGGACCTTTAATTACAATGAGAACTGTCCTTGCTTTAAATATCTCAACTTTTATGGGACAGAGCAGCAGCTAAGTGCTCAGGCAAGGCTGTAATGTTTTCTTCTAGACACTGGCTGAGAGCCAATGCTCTTATGGCAGAGAGTAGTAGTTTAGTGTGGTGTATTTCTACCTATTGACCCAAAGACTGGAAGTTCCAGCCATAACTTGAACAGGCTGATTACATCCTTGCTCCTCTGTGAAAATGGGGGAGTATATAAAATTTTTATCAGGCTGAAGAAGCCGATTAATATCCTTGTCAGGTTTCTTCAGCCAGGATGAAGAGACCAGTCCAGACCAGGTTGGTCCAGGCCAGGGGGTCTCTAGAAGGGCTTCAAGCAAGCATGGAAAGGCCTGGGTGTGAGCAGGTGTCCCACTGATGTTGCTTGAGGCATGGCTGAGGGGCACCAGGGTAATAGAGCAAATGACAATATGGGGTCTGGTACTTGTATGGCCCCACCCCTCCAGGAAGGGCACAGGAATGTGATTGAGAGGTTAAGCCAGTGTTGCCCATATCAGCACAGCACATGGAAGGCAAACAGTGAGGTAGGAAAGAAACTCAAGGATGAGTGTTAATAGGATGCCTGCTATTCTGTGGCACTGCAAGGCTGGCAGCCCACGCTCCAACTCTGCTTCTTGGGTAGATGATGTTTAAAATATTCATCCCCCTCAAGCACACAAAAATCCATGCCCTGCTGGTGGCCTTCTTGTAGGTTTTGTTATTAGCAATGGTGATTTGGCCCTGGGCAAGGTATATTAAAGCAACTCTTGTAAGCTGGATGCCAGGGAACAACAGAGACTGAAAAATCTTCCTCTAGTTAGACAAAATAGATCTAATCCTATAATAGCTGGCATGAGGTGTTTGGCAGACGTCCCAGAGTGAAGGACAGAGCTGATCAATATTAAACATTCCCAAGCAAGTGAAGCAAGCCAGCAAGGAAAAAATGTAGGAGGTAGCCCTTATTTTGAGGGAAGAGAGAGTGCTCAGGCTGAGGGAAGCAGAGTTGCTATATGGACACCATCTCAGTTAAATGTACTTTTTTTCATTTGGATGATAAAACTGTTGAACATGATTAACTATAAGTGAGATTTATACCTAACTGTCTCAGGCCTCTCTGGAATACAGCTTTTGCCAGAGCTCTTCAAATTCCACAGCTGAAATATTACATTCTTTTCAAGAAAACAGCTCTACAGATATTCTTTTAGTAAGGTTAGCTCATAGATTTTCATCTATATCCTTTGTGCAAAAGAGAAGGAAAAAAAAAGGTAGAAACCTGCCCCACAGAACTTCAAAATTTGATAAAGGGAAGGACAATAAAATGAATCAATTAAAGAAAAATATTATCCATGAAGTTAGTGTATACCAAAAATATGTAGCTTTTCAAATGCTACTCCAAGAATTCCATTCAGAATAGGATCATTCCTTAATTCATTCACACAAAGACACAGTATGGTCCATGCCATTCTAAATCCCCAGGACTGTTTATAATGTCTGTCACAATTAAATTCATCTGTGCTTTGAATTTAATTCTGTATTCCTTAGAATTTAATTCTCTATTCCTTAGGCTTTTGAGCCCTTCATTCAAGAAAGCCCATTCAGAGACAGTTTGTAGGTCTTAAGTTAGAATTGCTTTGGCATGGAACTGTTTCAGACCTTACTGCTACACACAAGAGCTGAAAAGAGAGTGAATATAAATAAATATTATATCAGGTGTTATAAAGTTGGCTTGTAAATCTCTTAACATTCCACCTGACTTTCTACACTTCATTTTTATATGCCCTCAACTGAAAGTGGTATCTGAGGTTTTCTTACATTCTTCTAATCCCACTGTTTCTAGTGTTCCGGATGCCAGACTCACATATTTCAGATGTGCACCTTGCATGCAAAAGAAAGAATATTCAAATAACACTTCAGAATGTCAGCCAAGCATATTTCCCTTCAAACTCATCATGCCATGTTGTTTCTTTTGTACTCTTCCTGACTAAAATATACTCCACTTCTCCTGAGCTTTTCAAAGAGATATGGAGTGAGTGGAAAACCTGGAGTCCCTCTCACCTTATGAGGACAGGAATGAGAGGCAGACATGCAGCCAGCAGCCCCTGAATAAAACAGGGGATTTCAGCCCTTCAGCAGGAATGAGACCAGAGTTTCAATTCAAGTCTTTCTGGACCAATGGGAAAAAACAGCAGGCGGGTGAGATTCAGGAGTCTTGAGCTGAGGGTTGGGACATCCTCTGCACGTTTGTTTTACCAGCAGGAGATGACAATTAACTCTTCAGCACATCAAAAAAGGGCAGTGGTTTTGTGATGCTCATCTCCAGCTGCTGTTGCAAGGAACAGTCTTAGAGTTTCCTCTCCATTCATATTTTCCTCACCTTTTACATAATACATTTGACTTCCCTGCTCACACTTGCCCAGTAAAGGGAACCAAATTAGAAAGCATGACCCAGACAACAGAGAGCTGTATGTACCTGTTCTCTGTAAACACAATCCTGTTTCTATTCTCTTCACTTGAGCTAAATTCCCTTCCAGGGGGTAATGACACTCTGTCCCTAACCATATAACTCCTACTTCAAAGTAAGATTTAGCAGAAGCCTTAAAAAACTTCTGCCATCTACTATGAAGGTCACTTTATAAGAGAGAAAGTTTCTGTAGTAACCAGTAACAAGTAAAAGACACTTCTCTAGCTTTCCTCTGTGTTTTCTATCTCTACTTAATTCTATTATAGCAGGGAAAAAGTAGAAAACCAATCAATAAACCCTTAAATCACACAGGAATGAAGGGAGACAAGTGAATGTAAATTAATAGATGCTGTGCAATTCCAAAGAAGAAAATGTAAAGAAACTAGGTGGAATCCTAATAAATTTTGTTGCTTTCTGTCTTGGTGAATGATAGCTCTGGGAACAAAATTCCAGCAAGCCTTGTCACTTAGTCAAAATGGATGTTTATAATTATGAAACAAAGTGAGTTTTAATTCGATTGTCTCGAAATAGAAAACAGAACATAAATACAAACTTGCATGGGAGATATTGGAGACAGAAAACTAATCATAGTTGTTTACAAAGACTCCAAAGAGATCAGAGTATTTTAACATATGCTCATTTTCAGGACTTGGGAGGGGCAAGAGATTTGTATTGATGTTGCCTGTAGACATAATAGATAAAACTTGCCAAAAGCATAGGCAAAACCAACGAAATAGCTTGATGAAGGTATGGCCATGGGACTTCCTAGCCCTTTTCATATCTGCTCTCTCAAGGTAAGATGGGCAACAATACCAAAACTGCAGAAGTTACATGACAGAAGATTTAAGCTTCCAAGGCAAATTCTGCATTAGAAATTTATTTTCTGTTCTTAAATGTGACAACCTCTGACAAACTCTGTCAGACCCTCAAACTTTATGATGAACAGCAGGATGATGCATGCTTCAATAATCCTCTTGTCTCTATTCTCATTAGTGCTCAGCATAGGAATAATTAACTCCAATGGTAATGTCATATGGAAAACAAAAAAGTTTTGCAAACAGAAAGAGAATCCTACTTTTTGGAAAAGTTGTTTCAAGTAATGAAATCAGCAGAGATTACTAGCTCAATTCCGCAAAAAAAGGAAAACAAAAATGGACTTCTACATCTCCTTGCCACGTATGGAAAACATCAGGCTGTTTTATCCCCAGTAATGCTCTCTTGAGACCCTGATCATTCTTGAAGAAAACACTTTTTTTAATGTGCCTAGCAAACTTCCCCTTTCCTAGGAACCTCTTTTCCACCTGCATCCCTGATATTGCACAGATTTGAGCATCCTGGAGCTGACAGGCAAACTCCCCTCCATTCCTGAGGGACCACCAACTGCAGCCCCATCAACCACTGTCTTTAGAAACATCTGCAGGTCCCTTGCAGCACTTCAGAGTTGCCTTTGGCAACAGCACCTGAGGGTCTCCACACACTTCTGGGATGCAATTTCTTCAATGACAAAACCATACACTTTGTAGGATCTCTCCACAGTTTCAATGTACTGCTTCAGCTCACAGCAGACCTGGGTAGATTATTGTATAACAAGGTGAAACCTGTTCCCAGCTAATTACCAGGATGTTGGCCACTAGACCATCCTGGCCTTTTTAATTTCCATTAAGGAAGTTGTGTGGTTTCTCAGAAATCAAGCTGATTACATTAGGTGAAATACATGGAACATTCCTACAGCGGTGTCACCAGGAAAATCTCAGCTATATATTGCCCTTGAGAACTGGCAACCAGTTATTTCTAAGACATGTTATTTGACTCAGTCACTGATAACTAATTATTTAATTGACATCACAGAAAAATGTGCAGCATGTGTCAGCTATGCACTAAATTGACTCTAGTGCTTGGGATTTTTAGTTAGTAAGTCCCTTTTTTTGTCTTAAAACAGCTGATCACATCATAAAGCGAATAAAGATGAGACTTTGTTATGGCGAAGTTAAGAGAGAGAATAAAAGCTTGGGAAGGAAAACCAAAGAATTAAACAACAAAGATTTATTGGTGAGGGTTTATCACAAAGGTCATGCCAAGGAAGTTCTCTATCAAATCCTTGGTACAAGGTGTAATGGCTCCATGTAATACTGAGTATCAAATTGACATCCAACATTCTGCTCTGCGACCTAGAAGTCAGGATGGAACTAGTCTGTTATATGGAACTGCAGATGTTTTTATATTTCCTCTTTCTGATTGTTTAGATTTTCTCAATGATTTATGGAAGGATTTCATATCATTGTAGTTTTTATATAAAAAGGAAATTGTGATGATCTTAGTAAATCACCAAATTGCTGTGATAGCAATGATTTAACACTCAGAAGCTTCATAGGAACCACCAGACCCTATCAGAGACCCCTAGAGAGTAGAAAGAAGGCCCTGTGACCCTCCTGAGCACTGAAATCTGGCAATCAAAGAACTCAGGGTTCAGCATTGCTGCTGAAAGTTGCAATATTTTAAACTCATAATTTATAATGAGTCAACTACAGTAATTACAATGTTTGTAAGGAAACAGGTATGTAACATTTTTTCACTCAGAGTTTCAATCTTTTTGCTTAAGGTTATAAACAATAAAATCTACAGACCATTAGAAAACATGGTTTTACCTCATATAATGTCTCTCAGATTCCCTTGAACTTCCTTTGAAAACACATAGTTATATTAGATGTTTGGAAGGTGGGCAGGCTACCAGGGTCAGCTCGCTGTCTTCAGACATGTAGAGATTCCTGCTTTACTAAAATTTCTGAGTATCATTCACCATGAGGCCCAGCATTCTCATCTGCTCCCATTCAGTGCACTCACAGGTAAGCTCCTGAAAGAGAGCTCAAGAAAACATTTTCATCAGGAAAAATAGTGCAATGGGGTATTTGCTTTCCAATTCGTTTCCCCAGTCCTGCAGTTATCATTTGAAATCTGACTGGTTTCAAGGGAAAATTTTGGAAAGTAAAATGAAAGAATTGCACTTTTCTTTTCCTGTCCTGACTCTCCACCTGCCCAAACCAGAAGGTTTTTTCCTTAACAGTACTGACCAGGAGCCCAAAAGATGCAAACATCTTCTTTGGACCAACCACCAATTTACACTAAATCACACATTTTGAATATAAAATTAATTCTGTCGTCACATTCTTAATGGCTATTTCAGAATTTCTTACAGAATTATAGGAATATGTTAACAACAGTGGGTTTTTTTCACTTTCATCACCTCTAGAATTGCAATTACATTACCTGGAGACTTTTTTAAACACGGTAAAAAGTTATTTTAAAACTAACCCCACAACTCAGCAATATTACTAAACTATTTGTTTCTATACTGAGACAGACATACACAGAACTCCTAATGGTTTGGTGTGTCTAAGTACCCACGGTGTCTGAGCATATCAATCATTCTCCTCATGGCTTGGGCTTTAATATGTTAATAAATAGCAGGAGGTTGCTGGTTTACTCTGAATCTCTCCTTTATTGTAGAGCCACTTATATTTTCACCTTCTTTTCCAACAGAAAAATTTGAATGTAGATTTTACCTGTTTGCCATTTTAAACTACATGACTCAGGTGGTGCCTTTGGAGGGGAAATAGTTAATTTTTAAAAGAGAGAGAAAGAGGAAAAAAAAGGGAGGAAAATGCAGAAGTAAAGGAGGGAGGACTCTGCTTTGTAAATGAGTGAACCATTGTGTAAAAGCAAAGTTACCAATTTGGACACGTTCTTAGATACATAGCTTCCTAAATAAAATAAAAACTCAATTTTTCAAATACCAAATATAGTTTGGATATAATTTATCTTACAGCATATGACTAGAGACACTGGACAAAGAACTAATAGGTTCTGAATTTCTGATGAAAATCTTAGCTTATTAGGCAAGAACAGAAACCGGAAAAGACCCATATTTAACATATCTGTAAATCAGGGTGACACATGCAATCATTGAATCCATTCCAGTTCATTGAGTGCCAGCTTGGTTCCAGCTATTCTGTGTACTAATTGCTTATTTACTCTCTGATCTAATGTAATTTCTTTCCCTGTCTAAAGCTCTGGACAGGTCAAACCACAGCTTTGAACAAAGTCCAAAATTATTATTGATCAAAAGATTCTTACGATACTTAATAATCTTCAATAATTAAACAACAGAGGCACATTATTTTCCAGTGTAATACTTTGATGGATAAATCAAATTAAAAAACCCAAGGTGAAAGAGCAGCACTTAGGCTAAATGTTACTGCATAATCACACCATTTATTTTAAAAAGGTCTTCCAGTCATCCCTTGTTCTGCAAACTCAGAAGCATCTGCTCTGCTACTCAGATGTGTCTATTTATCTAAAGCAGTAAGATAATAACTATTTTTAGGCACTTTTAAAATGATTGAAAATCAATGGAAGATATATACCTGATATTTAGGAAATAACATAAGTATTTGTTCCAGAATAAAGAGACTTTTCGTTTATCCTACTTTAAACAAACTTTTTCAGAGGATGAGAAGAAGATAAAATTGCTTTCAGGGAATCTTCTAGATTTTTATCTGAGTATTTCTAATTGTTGTGGTCTGTGGTTAACCAGACAAAATATGTCGTATTTTGGGTCAAAACAAGAAAGCATTGATCAGGCCAAGTTAACCTTTAATGAGTCATATCCCTAATATAGCTCACACAAATAAATAGAAATAAATTGATCAACACCCCATACGAATCTGACCAGAGACTCTGAGTTGGCAACTCTGAATCAGCACAGGTAAACTCACAGGGGTATGGAATACACACCTAAGGAGAAAGGGAGGGCTGTTTCCATGTGCCTGAACAGGGCTCTAACAAAGCTGTTTTTTCATATCAGTTTCATGTTTCCTTCTCACTGCAGGCTGTGCACTGATTATATGTTTCTTTCCAAATATTGAATGAGCTGCTGGAATCTGGTCAGATGCTTGATGTATTCGCTGGTCCAGCAAATGAGTTGAACATAATCAACACAGAACTCTCTTTTGCTTTACATTTTCATTGCTCAGAGGTCCTTCAACTAGAAAGGTGTCTTGCTATCTGTTTAGCTTTGATTTCTTTTCTTTAGGGTTGGATTGGCATTTTTTCCTGCCTGACTGGAAAAGGATGCATCGAGGCACATTTATGAAACCAGAGGATATGTACATTACAGCAAAGCACTTAAGTATATAGCAAGCAAGAACATTCCAGGTGCAGGATAAAGAGCACAGTGGGAAGTAGCTATAAGCGGATCTTACAGGATCATTTCTTTTCCTACACCATTCGATGTCAGAAATTGTTCTCCTGGCAGTTTGTCAGAGGGCACGTTAGGATGATGTGTTCTCAAAAGAACCTAGAAAAATAAAAGGTCTGCTTCACAACAATTTTATTTGGCAGATGTAATTTGAAATATTTGCATGTGAGACGCTTGTTCTAAGGATAAGAAAGAAATGCTATCAATCAACTTAGTGCCTGGCAGACAATGATATTTCTTTGTTTCTTCTTCTTCCTCTTTGAATATATATATATATAATAAGAATCCAAAACACAGAAGCTAACTTTGATTTTCTCAAGGACATACTGTGTTATGCACAATGCATGCATGATTCCAGACACGTCCCCAAAGCCAGAAGGTGTTGCCAGGAGCATTCTTAGCTTTTGATTTCTGGTTTTTCTGTGAGTAGGACGAAGCAGGAGATCCAACTCACATGCAAAGAAAATGTGATTCTACGGTACCTGAGACTAAGCCAAGAGTCAACCCTTCTTATAGTAAATTGTGCTTATTGTTTTATTTGGCAGATGCATGAAACTAATTTTTTGAAGTCTCCAGAGATAAAGAAAAGTGCTCAATTTGCCATCATGGTTTAACCCTACCTGATAACCAAGCACCACATGCTCACTCAGTCCCCACCCCCTTCCCCACAGCAGGATGGGGGAGAGAATCAGAAGAGCAAAAGCAGTGATGGCTTTGCAATACCACAATGCATAAAAACAAAGTAGATAAGGTGTTTACAGGGGTTATGGCATCCATTCGAGGGAAGCAAAAGTAAAGGCCAATTCAGGAAACACTATTTTGGACAAACGCTGCTGAACAAATGAAATTACAATATCTTACCAGCTAAGGACAATTACCAAGTATTATGTTTTATTCATGTAATTTACTGATGCCTTTGACCAGCCTGACATTATGAAGATTGAGTCAGTCAGAATTTATAGACAACAAGCAGAGTCAATGACAACTTGCCTCGTTAAGAAGAAATGTTGGATCACTAAAGAAATATGTTTAGTCATTTGCCTGTCAAATCCCAGTTTTAAAAAATGCTCTGAGCTGATTCCTCCTCCTGAGTGAACGGGCTTGACATTTATTGTCACTGTCTTCCACCTCTGGCTGGCATTGGTAGCATGATGGAAATACCAGCTACTGGACTTTGGTAGGAGCCAGGATGATCCTAGGGATGTGCAAGCACATGGAAGCACACAGACTCAGCTCTGAACCAAAGCATCACACCCTGATAGAGCAATGCACAGCAATTCAATGTTTGAAATGAAATACCCTAAGGAGCTTCCTTTATACCCATTATTATGGAGGGGCTTTCAGGTCAAGAAAGCAATCAGGGATTCAGATATTTTAGATATAAAGAGGTCAGAGCAGCACGTTCTTCCCTTGAATATATTTGGGGATGTTGCATGAAACCCATTTCAAGTCAACATACAGATATCAGAATAATTTTGTTTTATGCATCAAATAACGTATTCATAAAGACTAAAAATCAGGATCACCTCCTCTCACACATTTCATACCTTCCTAACACTCTAAAATGTGGAGATCTTAGTGCCAGGAGAGAATGTTACGACATCACAAATTATTAGATAATATCAGTTCAGTGCATGCCTTATATTGGCAAACATTACAGATCGCATGAAAAAAATGGCTGCCAACACAAGTATCTCCAGAACCTGAGATAAGATAAATCTATAAACAAGAGATAATAGGTCAAATATACTGACTAAAAATAAAGAAAGTTTCTGCAGAGTAATAACATCATAGCTGTCTGTGTTATGTCCTGTATCAGAACACCTCATCTGATAAATTTATCTTCACACTTTAGCTCCAGCTAAAATTGGAGATAAAGAAAACAAATGATACATGACCATACAACAGCATGTGTAGCTACCCACGTGGGAAGCTTTTTATAGAACCAGGCTTCATTTTCCTTCACAACTGTAATAAGTGACATTTAAAGGCATATACAGCATATAACTAATATAGATTAGATTTGTTTCTGTGTATATACATATATATTGTGTGTACTCAATGTAATGAGCTATAATAATCAAGTACATATCTGCACACAGGGTATTTTAATGGCTAAGAAACCCTATTATAGCCAACAGTCAGTTTAGCTATGTGGATAATTTTAATAGACACATTACTTTAGAACAAGCCTTTACCATCTGTTCTGCCCTCTAATTACAAATGCAACAGGAATATAATTCACAATTGCATAATTAAAAAGACATAAGGAATTTAATGTATGTCTCTGATCCCCTTTAATGTAGCTTGCATCTGTTATGTTTTCCTTTTGCTTCGTAGACCCCCCAAAAAAGCCCAAGGAAAACTTTATTCTTTTAAATTCTCCCCATTTGTGTTTGTTCCATAAAAGGCATTATTCATATAAGTAAGATTACTGAACATATGTGGAATGCATCTGAACACAAGTGCCTGCCTGTCCCCTACAAGCTATTCTTACAAATACACTTATAGAAAACTATAAACAATCCCTCTAGGTGTCTGGCCCTATGGACAAAGTGCTGTCAGACATCACAAATCAAGAGCAATTGCATTTTTAAATCTGGGCCAGCTTCCATCTACTCTAATAAAAATGTCCTTAACTGCTTCAAGAGAGTTAATTGATTCAAGAGAATGAAAGTGAAAATAAGCGAGAAACTGGAAAATAAGGAGATAAAATCCAGGTATGGCAATTCAAAATAAACGTGCAAAGGTGTACTTTATACAGCATATCCAATGGAAAAAGTTGAAAAAAATTAAGCATGCAATATAGGGAATTCTAAAGATAACGGTGCTACAGCAACTCACCAACGTCATAAATTCAGTATTTTTATTACGCTCCTTTGAAAACATAAATACTAATTTAATAAGGAAGAGGTGTAGCAAGGAAATCAGAGGAGAGAAAACAGGGCGAATACAAAGTCATTACATTACAACCTGTATAGGTCACCTAAGTTACAGTTTTAATCTTAGAAAAACATTGAGGAAATTCAAAAATTTTGAGATCAAATTGTTCAGTTGATAAGTTCTAGTAATGTTGACTGATTTTTTCCTTAAATGTCGGTCTCGAATATTCCACTGGAATAGAGTATCAAGCTGTGTTCCCTTATTTTTTCACTGTTTTACCTGTTTTTGATTCCATCACACAGAAACAAAGCTGATCCAACAGACAAAACCTTCCATTCCTTGTGTACCATCTTGTACACTTCGGGAGAAAAACCTCATTGTTCTCTTTGTAGAAATTAATAATTAATTTTATTAAAGGGTTTTAATCCAGATCTACTCCTTTTAAGCCTATTTCTTAAATAATAAGATGATCTGTCTTAAGCCTCTGCATTTATTCTATGGAGTTTCAGTTTTGTTCATTAATGTTTTACTGGGAACTTCATCATGAGAAGCTAAATAAGAATTTCATATCAATATTGCATTTATAACAGCATGGAGGATCTTTCTTAGTTATACTTCTGCAGTGGAATTACTTTGGACCATATGCAACTTTATAGGACATTGAAACAGACGTTTCTGATAAAATTTTAAAGGGAACTGCAATGCACAGTGTACAGATCTGTTTGGAAACGTTGGCTGTTTAACTAGACGCCTAAAAGTAAAGCCAAAGAATGTATTGAGAGCGAGGTCCATAATATTCCTACTGATAATAGTTTATAGTATGCAATACTACAGAGGTAAAGAACAGAATATTTCTACACGTCCCTGGTGAAATCTGTTTCCTTGTAAACATTATGTGCTGAAATGCTTCAATGCAGTCAGAGAAAAAGGAAAAAAAAAAGAAGGAAAAAAAGAAGCACACCTAGATTAAACAAAAGCTTAGACATTACAGGAAAGCCAAAATACCAGCAGGTGTTCCTCCTCACTTTGTACTCCAGCCCAGGAAAATAAACTACCACACTACATGGAGAAAGTGTGAGTCACCGAACATTGTAAATTTTCCTAATGTATCACAGCTACAGAAACACCTGTGCTAAACACAGTAACATTGTGCTAATCCTCTGCGAATATTTCAACAGCCCTCCAGTGTTTTCTTTCCTTACCAGCATGCTGGGGTGGTCAGTGTTTTCCTTTCTCCTCCTCTCCGCACGCCTCCAGCGCTCCCAGGTTTGAACTCGGCCGGGGCCCCCGGCCACCGCCCGGCCCCCGCGGGTCCCGGGGCCAGCAGCTTCCCCGGGCGCCTCGGCCAGCCCAGGGCAAGCCTCAAACGTCCTTCAAGGGCAGCACCAGGCCAGCACGAGCACTTTGCTGCTTCTGTGCCCAGCCAGGCGCAGGGACACTCTGTTGGCAGCGTTTTCCGTCGCCGTTTTTATTTCACCGAGTAAGAAAAGATGCTACGGCTTGGCTGGGTGACGGTGCCGTGCTTTCAAACGGCTCCATGTCCAAAACAGTGTTCTCGGGCCATCCCTTGTGTTGATAAAGGCCAAAGCAGGTGGAGGATGAGCCCACCTGACACTGCTCAAGAGCACCAAGTGAATCACAGGGGGAAAAACAGTTTAAAAATGCAGGGGACAGCACCTCGCTACCTCCGCTGAGAGCAGCCATCCTGCACTGCCCTGCTGCACCCACACGCCCCATGTCCATCTGCAATGGGGTCCCCAACGCACCCACCCATCCGTGGGCTCCTCTGGGGGCTGCCCTGGGGGGAGTGCTCAGGGAAACCTCTGGAACCTGCCGGAGCTCCCAACCCCACAGCTCTCCCTTCACCCCCCCCCAGCTGAGGTCCAGGGCAGGAGGGAGGGTGGCTGTGAACCTCGGCTGTGGGTCACTGTCCTTTCCAGGAAAAGTCTGCCTTGTGCAAGCCCAGGAGAGAGGACACCACCCTTTGGGGCCCCTGCAGCCTCCCCAGCCCATCTACCATCAACTCTTGCCTCTTTGGTAATGAGCACAGGCTGGGGTTGCCATGACAGATCATTTAAACTTTGTACTCAGGATTTAAGCAAAATTTTAGTGCTAGAGATTAGGACAGGCTCTGGATGGCAAAGGCTGATTTGGCTTGACAGGTCCTGCACAGGCTGCTCCAGCCCCACAGGGAAACCACCGCCGATCCCAGGGCAAGAAACTGGTGGAGGCTGATAATCCTCACATCCTGGGGCATCTGAGGGGGCTCAGCAGGGAGGGAGAAATTAAAAGGACACCCAGATCAAGGATTGTGATGCTGCTGTTTGCAGATTACATGCAGCTAAACTGCAGTTTATTGCACCGCTGAGAGGCTGAGTGCTGAGGATGAGCCAGGGAGCCAAGAGCAGGTTTCCCATAGCTCACAAACGTCACGGTTTACATGGCAGCTCTCTTCTAAATTCAGACTTTACATCAAGGAGAGCTGTGGTTTATATCAGTAAAAAAAACCCAAAAAAAACCAAACCCAAAACCCTCCAAAAGTCCAGCACTTGCAGAATCAGTTACCCCTCATTCTTAGACAGGTTTAATTTAAGTTACTGTCTTGTCTCCCTGCCTGCAGCTCTCGAGATTCATTCCCCACCTTGCAAGCCCAGCCCTGCACACTGACAGCACACAATCAGAGAATTCTGACCTGCAAGGTCCACTGCCCAAATATCTCAAGAAAACTAACTTAGGAAATATTGAGTTAAAAAAAGAAAAAAAAAAAAGATGCCACAATCTGGTATCCATATCCTTAATCATTTTTTCAGTTAATTTTTTAATAAAGTGGGATGCTTGGAAGACGTTAACATGACTAATGAAGTTAAGATAAAGATTCCAGTTGAAAAAAATATTCCACACTAAAAAAATGTTTTCCTTTTGGCAAAATGGATAAATTTTAGTTTAAAATAAGCATGTATGTAGATATTAAATGGTAATTTTTGCCAGTGAACCAAAAGAGGGAGAGGTCAAGAGCTACCAAGTGTAAGATTAAATGAATAAGTCACAAATTTCCCCTTTATAATTGTCAACTGTGTGTATTCTACATTTTCATTAATAAGCTGTCTATAAGATGAGTATAACTAGAAAGTAAATCTTAGCTTATCAATTAAGTATACTCCTCCTTCACACAAAAAACTTTATTTTGTGGTAAAAATTGTCCTGTTGCTTTCTGTAAAAATACATTTTCCATAAACCCCAGCTGACAGGCATGGGATATATAAAGCAAATGACACTAAAGCAAGGGAGCACATGACTCTTTGGTAGCATTTTCAGAGTTGTCTGTGTGATTTCTGAGCTCACCTGCATTGCATTCAAGGGTCTGCAGTTACTCTGAGCTCACCACAGACACCTGGGGCATGGTCCGAGTGTTGTAACACTGGTCCTGTCACCTTACTGGACTGGGAGCATCCCACGCTCCAGAGGGCTGTATTCCTTCCTGTGCAAAGTCAGGCAGAGAACATGGGAGCATCTGAGAGTGGCCCACAGAGGAAAAATCTGTTGTGGGGTGATAAGAGTCTCTCTTGCAGGATGGCAGAGAGTGGTCCACATTTCCCCCAGCAGAGCTGACAGTTCAGGATCTCTGCAAGTGCACTCACGTCATTCTCTCAATTTATAGACAGAAGCTGACTCCTTCTGTCATGTTCTGACAGACATAGAAAGAAGCTACTATGCCAAGGGTGGGTTTTGATTAAATAAGTAATTCTTTTATCTTCCATTGTAACTCTTACCAAGGCAAAGTGAACCTTTTAAAAGATGTTAATATGTGCCATAAATTAGGAAAAAATCCATTTTAACCTCTACCACAGTTGATATCTTAGTGGATTTACAAGACTCCATGATGCTACTCCTGAGAATTCTTTATTCCAAGTGGAACTCAGCTATGTCCCAAAACCAGAGATGAAATCTGGTTTATCACCTATAGGTGTTTAATAATTCTGCTTCATTGTCTGCTTTCTATTCTTATCATGTCAACAGCACAAAAAATTACTTGCTAATGGCAAAACCAGTTGAGAATTCAACTTTCTGCTGTCATCAGTGACTTGATTTATCTTCTATCATCTCAGTGCAATCTCCAGTTAAAGTACACATTTTTTTCCTTATCTTTCAGCCTACCCAGGTTTGTGAAATAAGTCTTGCAGGCAGTTTTCTCACTGAAGATTGAGAGAGTTAATGGGCTCATCAGAAAACCATTGCCCTGAGTACAAACACTCCCTGGTCTCTTTGCAGTTCTAGGAAAAGACAGTGTGATACAATTACATTTTACTTGATCAAGCTTTTTGAATTCCTTAAGACTTTGGTGCACTTTTATGAGTGGACACATGCAAGTGTCCCCTTGGTTGCCTGATCACCTCCATGGAGTCCCA
Organism: Ptilonorhynchus violaceus; assembly: GCA_013397565.1. Classification (NCBI taxonomy): domain Eukaryota; kingdom Metazoa; phylum Chordata; class Aves; order Passeriformes; family Ptilonorhynchidae; genus Ptilonorhynchus; species Ptilonorhynchus violaceus. The sequence goes on from VZRJ01008268.1 coordinate 4,007,299, forward strand.
GAAATTAGATTTTCTTTCCTTTTAGTCTTCATGCAACAAAACAACATGCTAGATACTCTCCCAAGCTTCTTGACAGAAGCTTCTTCTGAATTTTGCTTTGTAAAGAATAATTTCTCTCCTTTTTTTATCCACCAAACCATTTGTTCCCCTTTAAACTACTGCTTCAGAAAAAAAACCAAAACCATAGAGTGTAGAAAACTTTACTGGAGGAAATTAGATATTCTCTTGTCCAAAGTCATGTGTTGTAAGCCCACCTCTGGGTGTAACAGTGCAGGCCAACCACTGTGTAGCACTTTACTGCTGCATTCTTCTGAGATTAATTTCTGTAAATGGCAAAGAGGAAATTCTGAAATTCTTCTGCTTCTGGATGTTTCTGATGCTTCAGAAGTTGTTCGGAAAAAACAATCCATATTCAAAGACTCCTTTCAAAGGGCTCAGCTTCAGAATTAGAGTCCATAGATGCTTTTTTTAGACTGCAAGGTAAGAGTGGCAACTAATCAATCATGCAATTGCCATTTGCAAAGACTTTGTTTTCTAAGATAATTAGAGTTCCTCAGGAGTTGTCCAAAGCTATTGACAAAAAGCATCAATAAATCTACTTCTGCTGTTGATTCAGGTTTTACTCACAACTCACTTTGCTGAGGTTATACCTCAATGGACTAGATTCAGAAAAAATATGACAAGGTCAGGCTGTTGTCTTATCAAAACCTGCCGAGTTTAACTAGGATGCCAATATTCTTTTGTGTTATGTACCTTTAATGACCTCTTAAAAAAAAAAATCAAAGGAATTATTATACTGAGTCAAACTAGGTTTCATTTAATCTGATGGTCTCTCTCCATTAATAACTTTATTCTTTACACCAGATGCTCCAGCAAGCTGCCCAAGAACCTGGGTTAGCAACAGTCAAACCTTAGGAGACTGCTCAACCTCCTCAGTAGCACACACAAACACACGCTGTAAAGGGATTGGAGGCCATAGAGGACAAACATAATTAATTTTCCTTTGCCCTGCTACTTTATGTAAACTTTCAATGCAATAAGGAGCATGAAAAAATAGTTGTTCAGACTATCTTTGTAATATCTTTAAGTTACTACTACAATGAAAATAGCATTTTTTTTCCTAAGTAATACGCATTGACGAAATTTGTTGGAAAGACGCAAAATTATTTTGTTGGGCTCCAACAGCTAGCGGTTTTCTAAAAAAAAGGTAGAAAACAACATGTTAAACAAAGCTCCCTTCCTGTGTAGACTTGTGCCAGTCTTAACACTGATGGCTATATTTGAGGTCTTAATAAATGGAAAACATCAAGGTAATTTAGGGCCTCGTACTACAGCCACCTTCCTCGATAGAGTCGGAAGAGTGATGCTGGAGTGGAAGTTCAGCATCCACAGGATGTCAGCTTCAACAAGATTGTTGCAAGACAGACATAAATCCTCTGTAAGATCTTTGTAGCATCATGAGGACCTCTTTCCCTAGAAGGTGTCCCTCCTCTGCATGTGGAATACAGTTCATCCCTGGTTTTGTCACTTCACTCTGAGGTGATTACAATCCATGGAGTCTTGTTTGTCATCATCACCATGTTGCACAGTGGTAATATCTTGCTGCCCACACAGACATCCCTGGGAACACCTGCAACATCCCTATGTGTGTGTGACTGAACTGGTTTCATGGTCAAGCACATGCCACTGGATAAATAAATCACCCAAATCACTCAGCATCAGAGTAATCCACACATTGAGGATTTTTCACAGGACAGTTTATTGCACACTGACACACAGAGCATCATTTTTCACCTTTGGCACTGAGCTCATAGGTTCTCCAATATCTTGTAATTGAGTAACTGGAGCTGTCAAGAGCACACTTTGTATTTCAGTTTATGCTAATTTGTAAGCTTCCACAGACTGAACTTGATTTTGCTCCAGCCTACACCAGAGTTCACTCTGGATAACAGTCTGACCACCCCCACGTTAGGCTTGCGTAGAAATCCACAAGAGGAGAATTTGAGCTCATGAGCATGATATCGTTCATCTTTGTTACAGAACTTTTCTCAGGCAACCAACTTCCTTTTCCAGTCTGAGGGCTGTATGTGTGCTACTATATTCACACTCAGAGGCACATGCACTTCCACCAGCTGTTTCAAGCCAGCATGAACACTGGAGTCGAGGATATTGCTGCATGTAACTGCTGGGAGTTGTTACCCAGCTGCCCACATGGAACCACGTGCTCTCATCAAGGCAGTGACATAAAAAGCTATTGTGGAACTCCACACAGTAAACAGTTCAAAGAAAGATAAGAAATATTAAATATATAATGGCAGTAAGCTCTATTCTTATTTAGGATACTGCAGATAAATAATTTAAATGAAATAAACCCCAACACTTTGCTTAAGAGAATTATGGGGACTAGTCTATGTTTATTACACAAAGCACTATTTTCCCATGCTTTAGTTATGTTTCAGAAACTGACTTTTATAGTGTTTTGGCAAGGGAAGGCATATTTTATTCTATTTTATTATTCTTTAAGGGTGTTTTTGTGGACCACCTTATATATTACTTATGTAAATGTTATATCCCCACTTAAACATTGGAAGAAATTTAATGGTGACAAGACAGAGTAGGGCATTTTAGTGACACTGTTCCAATTCTTTTTTTCAGTCCTTACTGTAAAAATTCAGAGAGTATTTCTTTCCTCTTTCTTCCCTCTATGGAGACATCGATGATTTGTCCTGGTTTTGGCAGTAATGACAGCAGAATTATACAAGCCTTTCACCACTTCATTTTCCCTAGGATTAAGGAATGTGATAGCATTGCAGCATTCCCAAAGTGGGTCAGTACTGAGAAGTTGAGTTTTTTGGCTGTCACTGATTCAGAGATGAAGCCCTGGTACCATGGTAAAGAGGCTGTATTTTCAACAACAGTGACTGCCACATAAATGAGTTTAAAAATTGTACTGTGATATCTTTCAAGTCGTCATTATCAGTGCCAAAATTCTTCTGGATTTAAATTGCATGTCACGTATTTAATCTACATAGCATGTGGAAACAAAAAAACATGTCTGATACCTTGATTCTTCCCTGGGGAAAAGCACAGAAATTTTACCATGGTAAAACTGCAGGTGGCCATATGTTGAACATTAGATTTCCAGAGCCGGAAAAGCTGAATCCACATTCCAGAATGCACTGAGAATCAATATACATATTAAAATTTTTAGAGAGAACTGTTACATTCTTATTCTCAATGGATGTGTTAGTGAAACTTGTGACTTTAAGTACCCTTCTGGTAAAAAGATTGTTTTGTAATTTGAAAGCACTGCAGACGTGGCACATGTTGTGGATGCCAAGCCTGGCTTTTTTTGATATGTGGTACCACTGTTTCTATAAAAACTGCCCTCTCATTGAAGTTCTTTATTTTTAACACTCCTCATGTATCACAGTAAATTTTAATGTACACAAGTAATGCAAATAGGAGCTATGTGTGCATAACTACCTGCAGAATCAGGGCCCATTTTTATTCTTTCTATTTTGCTACTCAAGGTGAGGTGTGCATCATGATAAATCACGTTATGAGCATTTTGTACAGCAAAAAGAGGCACTTTAGCACATTAAATACTGAAGCAAAGATAAACGGAAAATTACTTCCATGTTCTTGTATTTCTCTTATTGATTCTCTTGTCCCATTGAGTATATTAACAGTAAATCATCAGGTATGCATTTCTTGGAAAATTTAAATGTTTTAAAAAACACATTGTTTCTTTGCAATAATAATGCTGAGCATCAACATCACTAATTCTTTATTTCCCCTCAATATAAAATATAGCATTATTTTATTTGAATTCCAACACAAATTCCAGATTAAATCGTAACTGTCTTACACCCGTCAAAAGTTAATGTATAGACATGTTCTAGTTCTACCTGTTTATGAGTTTTTCACACATTTTTCTCACCTTTCTGTCACAGAGTGATAATGGATTTTTGAGACATTTTAAATCCTTAAATATGCACAAAGCGAGGCAGGGGGGCAGTTAATGTGGTTCATTTACATCAACTCCACTACAAAGGAACAGAAATGAATCATGGAGTCACAGTGAAATAAGGCATGTTATTTAGTGGAAATGATGCACTCCTGCCAACAGAGATAATGATAATTATACTATAACTTAAAACATCTTCTATGTACATAACTCCTGCCACTACTCTATGTCCTACAAATCACACTAAGATTTATGACAAGATAAAACCCTTAATTATATCAAGCATATGAAGATGAATTAATTTTAATATGCTTGGCTTCCCTTATATGATTTTAAAAAGTAGCCAAATGTTACACTTTTAAATATAGCCTGAGAACCATTTTGAATTTATCCACAACCAGTTTTTTGGCATAAAACATAAGTTTGATTTTGCTCAATTACATTCCTGCATTGCATATCGTGATGCAGTATAATTGCATAACATTAAGACTTTTAAATGGAATACATCAGGTAATGATTTACAAATTGGATCAAAACAGAAAAATTTCTGTGTTGATGACCTTAGTCATGTTACTATTCATGTTTCAAATCCAAATATGGTTCCATTTTCAGTTCTAGGCTTGCCACAACACATCACAATGATCTGTCCTGGAAAAATCATCTCCTCAGGTTGAGCACATGCAGTACAAAACTAGAAATAAATATTTTTGCAAGCCAACTCTGTATATGATATTCCATTACATTAAGAGACTTCCTGATATAATCAGCAAACAGACAACAAAGATTGATTAATCAATAAGTAGGCATGGCCTTATTACAGTGAACAAATTAGACAACGCAGGACATATTGCTTTATAGGCAAGATTTCTTCTTTAGAAATATTCTCCATAATTGATTGTAGTGACCTTTTGGCAATACTGAAAAACATCCTCAATTAATAGGCTTCTTTTGCAAAACAGATCACAGTGGGGAGAACTATATGGCTTGCACAGTGAGGTTTCAGAGAAAAGGAGGAAAATGGTTTTTAAACCTGTTCATTGGGAAGGCAGATGAGAGCTTTACTTTCCAAAGCAGTATTTGTTCAAGAAAAGCAATGCAAAGACACTTTAGCACTGATACAGAATTTCTAGAGCCACATCACCAGCTGAGTTCTAATCTGTTGGTCCCTCTGTTATGGGAGTACCTAGGAGTAAACTACAATTTATGAATTATTGTTAAGTGCAGATCAGAAGTCCTTTGGTAACAAACACACTAAGCAGGGCTCCTTGCTTATAATGCTCACTATTTACCAATTATAAAGAACAAATGAGAAGAGAAATAAGAACATTTGGCAATAATGGCTTAAAATCTCACATGATCCAGAGGCAAACAGAGAAACTGCTTCTCTTGTCCGTCCTAGTCTTATTTGGTGGAGAAGATACTCAAGCACTACATCTGAAGAAGTTTTCTTTGGCAACTGAGTGCTGAACTATATTCTCTTCAAGACAGGCAAACAAATACAACAAAAAAGTTCAATTCATGTCAGAGTGAGGGAAATAATGTTTGCCCTCCCGACTCAGCAAGGTTTATATTGATGGCCTTGTGTGTAGCTGTCTATTTTTATTAGTTTACAGGCCGTAAATATTTCAGTGTGGAATGTCCTGCAGGAAAGTGTGTCTGTAAACTTCTCTTTCTTCCTTTTCCTTTTTATAAATGAAAGCTAATTAGGCTTGATTTTAGTCCTTTCTTTCATGAGATTCAAGTCTGCTGGTTTTGTGTTGTAGCTTCTGGCTACACTGTGATCACGTGTCACAAAAATACCTAAGGTCCAGAAGCTGTTAATTTAAACAACTTTTTGTTTCCTGCCCACCTTCCACAATCACCATTCTTTCCATCTCAGTTGACCTTGCACAAATTTTCAGGCACAGCATTTGTAGAAATTGGCCTAACTAAACAAAACCAAACCAAAAAAGAGGAAAAAAATGTGTAAGAAAAAGATTGCGGTATAATATGACCCATTCCATTCTTTATATAAATAGAGAACAGTTCTTACAGGGCACTGGTAGAACTCAAAGGGATGTAGTATAGATTTACAGTCACAGAGTCCATTACACACTGCTTTGAGCCCTTGTCACATTCCATAGGCATACCTGAGATCCATTTGGAAGTAGGATGCTGACGTGGAAGGACCATTCTCACCATTTCTCTTCTGTGTCCCACCCAGCTCAGGACTGCTGAGGTTCTGCTGAGCAGACACTTGGAGCCAGGCTGATGCATCTGCACCATCCGTCACCTTCTAAAGCTGACACCCCGAATCCATGGTTTCTTCCCTTTCCTATGAACAGAGGAAGCAGGGCAATGACCAAAGGAACAAAGATGCATTACAGCCCACAGAGCTGCCTGGAAGTGTTTGCAGAACCGAGCTGCTGGTGCAGAGATGCAATTCCTAAAACTTCACAGAGTTTCATAACATCCAAGGGAACCTTCAGGCACAAGCCCATGCAGCTTGGTGGCTGTTACAGGATACAATGGGCACTGCAGAAAACACTCAGCCCTGGGGTTTGGATTATTAATACAACCCTCTGACTGTGGGGATAATTGCCAATCTGCACATAATCCATGCCTCCAGTTTTAACAGATCAGCACCAAGTGAGCTGTTCTTCTATTCCACTCAACAATCCATGACAACTGGCATACACCAGAGCCTTTTAGAAGCACAGAGGTATACATCTCCCTCTCCTAGACAAACACAGAAACCTCACACTAAATGTCAAATAATTGCAGTCAAGTTATTCACTGAAACAGCACCAGTTATATTCAGTTACCTTTAAGGTAATCTGCCCTTCCAAGCAAATCAGAAGACTTTTTGACAAATCAAGGTTAATTTTGAATAGTGGTGACACAAATATACCTGGTTATACCATGTTCTCAGACTTATTTTTCTCTACATTTCTTTGTGGTAATTGCTTGTCTAAGATTATTGACTCAGAAAGGCCTTCTCTGACCCCCACCACAGAGTTTTTGTTGGCATAGCTATTTTGTTAGAGAGCCTGATTTATTCCCTTTTGGGTTTGGAAATGCAGACTTGGCTCCAATTTCAGTATCTCATTACTACATACAGTCATAGCAGAAAATGAGGATCTGTTTACCTGAAAATGTCTATCTTTGGTTTCACCTCTTCTTTCAAGGATGTGACAAACATTAAACACAAGGCAGATATTCAGGTCTTGTGTACAGTGGAAAGGTTACTTGAGTTCAGTGCATTGACTTTCATGAAGTGCTGCCAGCACATACTATGATACCTTGATTCACTCTACCAAGCACCACCCCGGAATTACACTGAAATTCAACATTTCTAGAAAGATGCCTGCAACTTGCAGGTAAATACTTCGTTTGGTAAAATGTTTGTTTTCCTTCATACAACGATTCACAGATATTCTGTCACATCAATCATTCCGTAGCTGCCTCTGCACTCTTTGCCTGGATATCTGAGCATCTACCAATGTTACATGAATTCTATTTAGAGTCTAAAAGTAGACTTTGTGAAACTATGGGCATCAAGCAGATCCATAATAATTATTACTGACAAAAGTTGTGGTAAAGATGCAAACTGAACTTTTCATCCTCAGGGAAAGATTTTCTTACAGGTAATTTATTAGTAATATACCTGCAGAGGAAATAGTTAAAATATAAGGAAAAAGACATGTAATATCTTAATGGATCACACCTCATATATATTGTCTAATGTGATAAATAAAGGTGCCTTCTTCAAGACTAGTTCTAAAAAGAAAACCAAGCTAAAGAAGGTATTTGGACATGAACTCCCAAAGTTTTAATTTGTTTTTCAGCAGAGCTTGCCTGATCTGAGATAGTACAGTGTTACAATTATCTGTCTTGCTTTATTGGTTGTTTTTCTTCAAGGTGAAAAGTCTGGATGCTTTTTGCAAGGCCATCACTGTCATGGCCAGCTCACGTGCATCATGGATACACAGGTCACCACGGCTGTACTCTCATCTGCAAAGACAGGAAAAGCCACCTTGGTGACTGCTGTACAAAAATTATTTTTAGCAGCTGCTGGTGAGCAGTTTTTGAGTTTCTGTAAGAAAATGAGGAACTCCTGTGGGCAAATATTTGCATAGTAAAGACATTCTCTAGGATCAGAGCGATGGAAAGCTCTGAGATATTCTCTGCTCTGAGCAAACAGTCCTCTGCCCTCTGTCACAAACACACCAAGTCCTGCACCTGGACATCTGCCCCAGCTTCTTTTAAATTAGAACTGCAAGCCCAGAGTTCTATCCAAATACAGAACACTTCATTGACATTTTTACAGCGTTGAAAACTTTTTAATTCCTTTTGATGCCTCTTTTGAACAAAACAAAGCAATCCCTGGAGTCATAGACATTTAAAAACCCCTTTTAAAGTTTGGGTTTATACAAGATTAAATTAACCTAATGCTAGGACTGACATGCATTCAGCTTATTACAGCATGGCTTCTTCTCTACTGACAGACTCCAACTTCTTTCTCATTCAGATGTTTCCTTCCAGAGCCACATGCTGAGGCATCAGCTTGGGTCTGACTCAAAAGGAAAAGCACCACCCACTGAACGAGCTCCTGTGGCATCCTGCATTTTCCTTAGAGACTCTCCTCAGCCTGAGTTCTGGACATTTGATGTGAATATGACCCAAAGCTAAATGTAAAATAAAAAGAAAGTATATATAAATAACATACACATATATGCACATGTATATGAAACATATGGAAAATGCGTTGCTGCCACATGAGACTGGAGGTTATTACAGCTCTCTTCAGAAAAAAACCCACGTAATTTATAAAACATACATGCTGCTTTCATGCTATTCCCTTTCCTTACCTCTAATAGAAAACCCCAGAGAAAGCAATTTATGCTTACAAAAAACAGCAGCATCTCTTGTAAAAGATAAATGCCAAATTATATAGTGAACAGGAAAACATAACACTGGTTGTTAGCCCATTGGAAATGTATTATTTTTTTTCTCTGCAGGCTTTCCTTTTTCTCTTTTTTTTCCTTTCTTTTTTAAATATTCTCATCTCTTCCCAAACCAGGGAAACCCTGGAACTGACTATGAAAAATACCTTATGCATAGGCAGGAAGATCAGATTTTCAATTTGATGAGAATGTAAGTACGTCTGTTGAAACTCATGCTTAATGGAAGGCCCCATGAAGGCATCTGCCAATGCCTCCTGTGGACGGATTAAAAGAATGAAATGAATATCAGGTATCTTGTTTAAATATCTAACAGCAGTTTTCTTTTGACAATTCAATATTGAAGGAAGCAACTTGTTGGTTTGAGCTGCCATCAGACTAATAGGGCAAACAGGTTTTCAGTGGAAGTCGCACTAGAAATTCAAAAAAGAATAATTACAAGAAATAGAATAGCTTTGAACAGCCAGGTACTATGTCAGTTCTAATAATCCTTCTTTCCTCATAGCAGATGAGGAGCTTTGTAAGGTGACATTGATATTAGAAGAAACAGGGCTTCTCATAATAAAGCTACACAATAATATTGGCTCCATCCCTAAATATTTGTATAGAATTAAATAACATTCTCCTTCATTATTATACTCCTCAGGAGTCTTTCAGGATATACATAACAAATCAATAAATCAGTAGGAATGCCTGACAATGATAATAGGCTTTTAAAAAGAACAAATACAAGGATTAAAATCCTAATTATAGGGGAAATAATGAAGGTGTATGATGGAACTGTAGATTATATATTGCTAAAGGTGTCCCATTTAGTTAGTAGACCTGCCACTTACATTCTCAGAAAGGAAATTTACCTTTAAAACATCATATTTATCTGACAATACTGACTGCATTACAATCTCAGCTAGTGCATTTAATGGTTTATACTCTGTTGACATTAAACTTCTTGGACAGATTTACCACTTCCTGTTGTAGCCATTTCACATGTTGGAGATACAAAGCAGTCAAAGCTGTTTTTTCTCGCCAGCAAAGTATCTCCCTGATTCAGAAAGGGTCGAGTTTTCTTGTTCAAGCTCTTGTTCTCAGCTATACACATTCCCAAATTCAGTATGACAAGGAATTTGCTGCCCCTACAGAAAGTGCCTGTGATATGTCTGATGGCACTGCAGTGAGCACGATGAGCTGGACACCTTCAAGAAGGACAATGAAGAGCAGGAGTGGGCTCCGGGGCAGCTGGAAGAGTTGCCTTACCCAAAATGTTCCAAAATGATCAATTCTCATCTCTCCTCATCTGAAACCATGGATCTTACAAGATACATGGAGAAAAGCTTGGTCAGATTGAAGATATGACACAAACAAATAAAGGGAAACCAAACAAAACAAACAAATAAACCCCATAAAACCAAACCAACAACAACAACAAAAAAGGTATGGCTAAAAAAGGTATATTTTCCACTAATTTATGTCCAACCTTTTAAAAACAGTTTGTCAAGCTCTTTGAAATGCTAAGAAGTTCAAATAAATGCAAAGCTCAGGATACAGCCGGATTTTACCTCTCTAGGGGGTTTGTCGTGTGCTGGAGGTATCCTGGTTGTTGGGAGGGCTCACGATAGAGTTTTTGGGAAAGCCAAATTAAATGAGGAGTAAGACTTTTCCTGTTTTCATCTAATACTGAGGGATAATCTTCTTATTTTAATCCAGTAGTACTTCCAAGAAGATATTACTGCATTTTAGCATCTCCACTTCCCTGTCCTTAAAATAAGCAGATCAATTGAAAATGGCAGAGAGAACTTTAGAAGAATTGACGACTGCATGGAAACATTGATCATACACTGAGATTGAGCTGAAGCTTGAGAAAGAAAGTGAAAACCACAGTGGTTTAAAAAGAACTATTTTCATCCTATTTTATATAAAAACATTTTAGTGCCTTTTTCTAAAGAGGTTTTCAGTT